>OY776117.1:98868543-99291043 GCA_963675035.1 Allygus modestus
CTTTTGACTCGACAAATTTATTTATTAAATAAATTACATTATTATAATGAAGACAAAGATAGTTCTTGCAAAAGATCAAGTGCTTCTCGCTTTTAAGCCCACGATCCATGCCGGTTAATGGAGAGTAGACGGCCTAGTGCAAATGGTGGATCCAGAAGCAGGCCTTCGAACGTCTTAACCCTTGATAGTCCTACGTAGACAAACCTAATCCATGCTCAGAAGGTCCAATGCCCACAAAAGCTTGATCTACAGTTATACGTGATACCTTGTTGCTCAAAATTAATAATGTTACCTTTGTAGTGAAACTGGCCACCTTGACCACATGCTTGAACTTGGTAAATGCGCATAGCGGGATGAATGCGTGCAATCAACATTTGCTCTACCATTGTCAGGTCAGTTAACTCGTCTGGAACTCTTGTCACATCCATATTGTTTATCGCCGTGAATTTAGTTGTGTTTAATCGGCAACGCGAACAAATCGGTGATGGTCTGATGGGTAGACGGACTGAAAATCCCCGGGTTTAAATTGATCTGGGAATTGTTTACCTGTTTTGGCGAGGCTTGACTGAGGATCCCAGCACTAATGAGAGGTCGAGCGGGACCTTTAGTCAAGCCTCGCTCCTGGGATGTCATCAAGTTTGATTAGGGTTGGCAAGGGACACGAATAACACCTCACAACCTTGGGTCACTTACATTTTTCTGTAATTTAAGATTCATTATTAACTAATGGCTGTAGTCCCTAGACTGTATTTCACTACAAAACAATACATCAAAACGAAATTCAATCTCCATTATTTCCTTATGTAGGTAGTTTGCTCTTTTTGACTGCAGTTATGACAGATTTCCTTTTATATTTTCATAGACACAAATAATATATCCTACTAATTGATATTATAAATGTGAAAGGTTGAATGCGTATGTATGGATGGATGGATGTTTAGACTTCCATCACACAAAAACGACTGGACCTATTAAGCTAAAATGTTGCATGAGCATAGCTTACAATGCACATGTTATGCGAGAATATCGTTTATAAAATTACTTTGTAGTTAAGATGTTACTGAAAGTCAGTTACTGAAAGGAAGTCATATGGTAAAACATAATCAAAGATTTAATAGTGTTGGTCAGGGTAATATTTTAAATATGTTTTAATATTTCGCGAGAGAAGCCGGGGATAACAGCTAGTATCTTTATATAATTTTCCTCCATAGGTTTTCTGGTACACCAAATCTACCTATAAACGTCATCCAAACCAATAATTGGACATCAATTTTGAAGATTACCTTCTCCGCAAAATGTGAAAAATAATTAAACATTTTAAAAACAATCACAATTATACTGGAAGATTGTCATTTATTTATTTGCCAACGTACAAGGGACACCATCCTTCAGCGACAATTACTCGTACAATTGAATCAAAACAGGGGTTTAAATGCGCAAGTTGCGCATGGGTTAATTATAGTATATTATTTTTTTGTGAACAAACAATTAACTGTATATTATTTTCAAAATTTCTAATACTTTAAAATAAAATTTTCTCCCTCCTTTTAATACTACATACATCCCTACATCATATTACACTAGCAACCAATCTTAAAATTAATAGGCCTATGGTCTGATTATCGGAAGAAAGTGACTGGTGGAGCGGCTGCGTGGCGACATAACATTCTATTTCATCACCTCGTGGACAAATGAAACACATGGTTATAAATTTCCAATACACGTTATTTAAATAGTCAGATAAACACGTTTATAGCACACACGGATACTATAGAAGAAAGTTACCGTAAGAGCACATGTTTCAAATATTTTGTACGCAGCACGCTGACGTATTTAGGATTTTCCAAAGTCAAGACGTTAATGAAGAATAAAGAATAAAGGAAAATTATATAAAGACACTAGCTTTTATCCCCAGCTTCTCTCGCGAAATATTAAAACATATAAAGAATAAAGAATTTATATTTTTAGATTAGTCCACTTATAATACAAATGTTTGAGAAAATTTGGCAAAGTTAGTTTTTGGTTATTCTGATACACCTGGTTCTATCAATCTTCGATTACATTACCGTCAGTTCGTGAATTATGACGTTTGTTGGAGGTTCAATCAGATGTAAAATTAGGTATGGAAGAATTGGGATTGATAAAACAGCCAAGTTAGAAAAATAGCTTTTTTCAAATGTTAAATCCCCATAAGACAACGTACATACCTAATCATCGGCTTACGCAGAGTTCGGATGGTATATACCCTATTATCGGGCTGGGATAGATTATTGGGCCCCAATCCACGCTAGCTTAGATTTGTCATATCTTGAAGTAGTTTTATCACTCCTAATACCCCCAAATTGACTTTTGATCCAGATGGTGCCTCCTCCTAACCTTATCCCAATACTGCATTTAAATAGAACCAGGTGCATTAGAACAGCCAGAAAATCAAATGTTTTCAATTTTGCAAAAAATAGACCAATTTTTTTTTAAACCGTTATTTGATTATTTCAAAGTTTTTTTAATGCGGAAATTTGCTTCCCTATAACGTCAGTGTGCTGCGTGCAAATTAGTTTTAAAATAAAATTTGTTTTTCATGATTCCGATTTCAGATAACTGCTAACTTATTTACGGTATGTTTTTATATTGTAATGCTTTTGTTAAGAACTAAATTTAAGAAATAAGTATAGTTTAGATCCGCGTATATATTATGTGGTACCTATATCCACTGGCAGTTTTTATCCACATACTGCAACCGCCGCAAATGAAACATCAAATAATATTTGTGTTATTATATCTATTTTAAGACTTGCAGAAAAACATAAAGTTTCAGTCTGATATTTGCAATACAAATACTATAACACGACTGTCAGCGTCAAACTAATTACCAAGTAGAAGACAGGCAGAGCCGGCGAGAACAGCTAGTCCCAGCGGTATCAGCCCCTGGCAGGTAGAGGCGGAGGCCCGAATGCCGTATACCTACCTGTTTTTCGAGGCTTGACTAAGGATCCCAGGACTAATGAGGGCTAGGGAGGGGACCCTGAGTCAAGCATCGCCAAAATATTTTACAACTTGGTCCGTCTACCCTGGGATCTTCAGTCCTACAATCGGTTTGATGTTGTTAGTTGTTGGCGTTGACAGTTAGTGCAAGAGTTAAATTTTAATTTATCTAATTCACGTTGGAATTCATTAGCTAACTGCCTGTCATCAGCTACTTCCTGCACAGGTGCACCTTGAACGCCACGGAACTGTCTTACCCTAGTTGCAATATTTGTGTGACGACCAGTATTCGAACGCAGCCGTACAGACATTCTTCAAACGAATAGTTTAACAATGGGTAATTGTATAAATATTACACTAGAAATATTTACTTAGATAGTTGTAAACAGTTACAACGTTAAAGTGCGAACAAAGAAGATCTACGGGGAAGAACGCTACATTTAGTATACAAACTTAAAATAATGTAAACAAAACGGTGACAGTTTTTAACTGGTGTTTATTTAATTTAAATGAAATCAGTTAAAACATGTGACATAAACCCAATAAAATATTTCTTCCATTAGAATTACTTGTGAACTTTAAAACCCAATGGGGCGTAACCTAGGAGGAATTTTGCAAATCTCTCTAAAGAAAAACCTTCTCCTCGTTATCACCTAGCTACTGGCCAAATTTTATATCAATCGGTAAAGCCACTGCACTGTGATACCGTTACAAAGAAGTGACAAAATGAGGGAGAGAGAGCTACGATTGCTTTGTTAAATTATTTTAAACCCACTGTAAAGAGAATATGGAAATGCAAGGTTGCAAAGTAAGTTTTCCAATGTGTTCGTGTTTTTGGAACTGCAGTCAGCACATGTTTCGCGCAGTCAGCTGTTGACGTAGGCTCTCCTTTCCACCAACCGTCGCCGTCGGTGAATCAGAAGTCAGAAGCGATCACGTTCTCTGCCATCGGCTGCGCTGAGTCACTCCGTGTTTGTGTTTAGGGTGCCGAGCATAGACTTGTGTACGCTGTGTATTTACACGGCACGTTCAAACCGTTTCCAGTTCCTGGACCGACGCTTGTGTACCAGCAGTGAGGAAACATCGTAAACTCGAGAGTCGAGCGCATTGCTGATGGTAGACACGGACAGGAGACGTGTCGTGAAAGTTTCTGATTGTGAAAGGTTTTGGTTTCGTCGGAATAAATCTTTATCTCAGTTGTTCGTCTAAATACGTATTTTACCTGTAAAAATAAATAATAAAATAAAAAATCAGCTGTTGAAAATGGGTAGATTTTCCCTAAAAACGGAAAAAGACGAGGGTTGTTATCGAGTTCAACTGTGTTTTTTAGATTCGGCTTAGATAAGAAGAAAATTATAAATAATACTGACGTTTCATTAATGACTTTTTTCAAGCAAGAGAATGCTTTTATCATCGAGTTGAGTCCAGCTGAGCTGATATCAGTAATAACCGATATCAATATAAAATGTTACACATTCAACAAATGTTTATGGAATAAGGATCTGTTTTCGGTATTGTTTCACGGTTTTTGTAATAGTGTTTCTCGATGATTAGCCCTCTGTCAGCGGAACACGATTAGCCCTCTGTCAGCGGAACACGATTAGCCCTCTGTCAGCGGAACACGATTAGCCCTCTGTCAGCGGAACACGATTAGCCCTCTGTCAGCGGAACACGATTAGCCCTCTGTCAGCGGAACACGATTAGCCCTCTGTCAGCGGAACACGATTAGCCCTCTGTCAGCGGAACACGATTAGCCCTCTGTCAGCGGAACACGATTAGCCCTCTGTCAGCGGAACACGATTAGCCCTCTGTCAGCGGAACACGATTAGCCCTCTGTCAGCGGAACACGATTAGCCCTCTGTCAGCGGAACACGATTAGCCCTCTGTCAGCGGAACACGATTAGCCCTCTGCCAGCGGAACACGATTAGCCCTCTGTCAGCGGAACACGATTAGCCCTCTGTCAGCGGAACACGATTAGCCCTCTGTCAGCGGAACACGATTAGCCCTCTGTCAGCGGAACACGATTAGCCCTCTGTCAGCGGAACACGATTAGCCCTCTGTCAGCGGAACACGATTAGCCCTCTGTCAGCGGAACACGATTAGCCCTCTGTCAGCGGAACACGATTAGCCGTATAACTCGCTTGAAGAAAGCCAAGGTAGAACCAATACAATTTCTCGTAATTGGGTAAATGTTATGAAAATATCAATGAAAGGGAATAAAATGTGGGAATGATTCTTAAGAGGGGGGTCCAATCAGCGGCTTCTATATTCTCCTTTTATATAAGGTTAACTTTAAAAGCTCGTCCCTCGTTAAAGGATTATCCTAAATTGTTTATTTTTGGCTCATTCTAAAGTCAAATACCACCGTAGCAGCAAACCTGCGTACTGAGCGAATTTCCAATGCATATATATGTAAAGCATATACCACATAAAGCCACATACCAAGTTTCATCAATGTACATTCATAAATAAACGATTTATGACATTTTAATTATTCTCCATAAGCATAACATGGCGGCTGAGTACGCAGGTTTGCTGAAGCAAGGAACAAAAAAATTGGGTTTTACACAAATATCAATATAACTCAAGTAGGTAAAGCCACATACCAAATTTTATTAATTTATGTTCATAATCAAGGGAGATAACACGTTACTTATTCTCCATAAGAATAACATGGGAATGAGTACGTAGGTTTGCTGCTACGGGAACTATCGGCCAAAAAATTGTTTTTGGTGCAAATATCAATAGACCACAATGATATGAAGCAATATACCAAGTTTCCTCAGGATAAGTTGATAAATAGCGAGATATACCATTTTTCTTATTCTCCATAAGAATAACATTGGACAACGTACTGTGTTTAGCACTTTCAATATCTCTGTAACCATTTGACGTAGAGCAATGATCAAAACACCAAATTGTGTGTCTTTTTAAGCTTATTCTAATAGAATAAACTAAAATTTGACTTTTTCAAAAATGATATGTAAAAAACCCAAAAAACCTATTTTTGGGGTACAACCCCCCCCCCAAAATACCCCTTCGGGTAGGTTTTAATTCGCATCTAATTGAAGTAGTAGTTGCTTCTGTATGCACTTGTATGATTTTCTTTTCTATTTATGTGTTTGATATTCCACTAACTATGGAAAAGTGACTTCCAAGTGAGTGCCTCAAGACTCTTCCTCCCAACAACAACAATTGCTAACTATAACCATTGACTATAAATACTGATAGTCAATGCTATAACAATGGAAAATCTACCCATTTTCGGGTTTTCTGGTTTTTGAAATTAAAGTCATAAATGCTTCTTTACACTTTTATACCAAATTTCGTCAAAATCGGATTATTTTTACGAGAGTTACCGTGCTCATGGACACACACACACACACACACACACACACACACACACACACACACACACACACACATATATAAAATTAAATTCACATAGAAGGGCTACTATATGATAGATGAAAAATAAGTAACATGAGTACCCTGGAGAATCATCTCCAGGGTACTCATGTTACTTATTTTTCATCTATATATATATATATATATATATATACACATATATATATATATATGTATATACAGTTTTACTGTATATTATATATATACAGTTTTGAACGAATGTTGTTTTTGGCATCTGGGGACCTCAAAACGAAAAGTTATCATGGTCCCGGGCCTAGGTCTTACCATGCCGACTACGGTAATAGCTTCTTCCCTATAGGGGAAATTCGCTGAAAATTAACTAGCGGCTTCACTAAGCCAAATTTCGATACCACAAACAATAGACAAACAAAATTGTAATTTGAATATTTTGGAATTTTATTTATAGATTATTATGTGTGTTATCTATGACCTTTTGCTCACATAAATCGCAAGGCATTTTTTGCTCTTTAAAATTAGCAATAAATCAACGATGTCGGGTAATCCGATGAGAAGAAACGGGCTTTGAAAGTTAACAATGGGTTTGTGGTGGAAGCAGGTGAAAACGCCATAAGTTTCGTGAATGGAGCCCACTCTTAGGGAAGTAGAAGAAGATAAATTCAAGTGGCTGAGGCATCCCCGTCCTGGCCTAGACCTCTGTTATTGCCAATTGACCTGCAGAAAACCTCAACTATTGTTGCATTCGTCCTCTTCAAGAATAGTTTTTATAGTGGTTTCGACAAGACTACGCCTACTTGTGAAACATTATTTCAAAGTATAAAGAATGATAATTTATTTAAATTTCATAACTCGAGAAAACCGAACAGTATTTAAAAAAAAATGTATTTTATATCTGTGAGAAACAAGCAAACACCTTTGGCAACAGAGTTAAAATAATGTTACGATAAAAATCCAGATACTGAATACATATTGATTCCTTTTGTAATTGATTTTAAAAGCGTGCTTTTAAGTAATAAGTTGACGGTATAAAACAATTCTTTTCACTGAAATTGTAAGAGGTTAGAAGACTGAGCCCTAAAGGTAGGCATTTTAAAACCATAAAAATACAAATTTTAACGAAAATGCAAATTTTAATGAATATTATGTGAACAACCCTATTGTTTTAAAGGATGGATCTTAAGTAATAAGGATCATAATAATATATTATCTGATTAAAAAATCGACTGGTTCGTGATTGATGCATGTCCGAATAGGTAAAAATTGATGCATAGTCTTTTTTAAATGTTGCCAAAATAAAATCACAGGAAATAAAGTTTTACTCAAAAAATATGTCCATAATTCAGACAGTACCGGGGGACCGAGCCATGCTCAGTATTTGATTCCGCAGAAGAGGCATTGCATTTGTTTTATTTCAAATACTCGTTCATTTTCAATATGAGCTTGTTCGCTTCGCTCACTCGCCTATCGAGAAAAGAGTTTTTTAATTTCCATTATAAGAGTTGCCATTCAAGTAGGATTTTTATTTCCATAATGATAAACAGCTGTTTACAATATTTTAATTTATAGAAGCTGATTTAATGGTTTGTTTTTGTTATTCATAGTAACCGGTGTTATGATGTTAAACTTCATAAGCCGAATGTTAAAATTTTCAATTTTCAAATGAGTTGTTTAGAAAAATACGAGTTTTCCTTAGGTAGTGGTTTTCACTAATCGATTTTTTAGACCCAAAAGACCCTAATCCAAACTTTCAGCAAAATCCTTCCGCTGGATCTCGAGATACATTTTGCAAACAAACAAACAAACAAACAGATATAGCTCGTATTAGAGTATAGGATACAACTTCAAAATATACAGAAAGTAAAATTTGTATATACACAATTTGTATTTCAAAGTATCACAAATCCGGTCAGTGCAGAGTGTTTTGCAATCTTGGCACACACATTTGTGCGAGTGTGATACTTTATATACCCATAAAACTGAGATTGTATGGCATGGATGGGTGCCAACTTCGACACCAACGTCTAAAGATGCGTTTACCTTGGAGCCCTCTAATTATAATGTAAACGTACTGCACAATACACGACATGGGTTATTTCACAGCTGTGGTGTGTTACTAGACTACACGACATGGGTTATGGGTTATTTCACAGCTGTGGTGTGTTACTAGACTACACGACATGGGTTATGGGTTATTTCACAGCTGTGGTGTGTTACTAGACTACACGACATGGGTTATGGGTTATTTCACAGCTGTGGTGTGTTACTAGACTACACGACATGGGTTATGGGTTATTTCACAGCTGTGGTGTGTTACTAGACTACACGACATGGGTTATGGGTTATTTCACAGCTGTGGTGTGTTACTAGACTACACGACATGGGTTATTTCACAGCTGTGGTGTGTTACTAGACTACACGACATGGGTTATGGGTTATTTCACAGCTGTGGTGTGTTACTAGACTACACGACATGGGTTATGGGTTATTTCACAGCTGTGGTGTGTTGCTAGACTTAATAGCCTATCATAATTACGGCTTCTCCGTAGCGCAACTGATTGTTGCGCTGTAAAATTATTTAATATACATGGAAACAATTAAATTTTGAAGTAAAATGTACAAATGGTTTTTGTTAGGGTAGGAACGGAAATACAAGTCGTAACATTTATTGGGATTCTCTTAAAACTGTTATAAAAGGGGCAAAGAGATTTGTTTAGGTTTTAAGAAAATTAATGGTTAACCTTTGATGTATTCTACAAACTCTTTAGGTTAAGTTCTTGAGTAGTCTAAAACTGCGAATTTTTGTAGCCGTCGCAAATTGTCTGGCTTTCTTTTAACCCGGTTGTTATTCGGGGATTCCACATACAGTTGACATAAACTATAACGGTTGTAAACTTAAGTTTGAGTTTGCTGTACTCATCAGTTACGCGTTCATTTTATAAATATTAATTGGAGTTTTTCTTTTCTAGGTACTGCTTCTTGTTACTTGCGTGTAGTTATTTGGTAAGTAGTCCAAATATAGAAATAAGTTTCCAACCTATAAAAATATTGCAAGTTTTAAATAACATTTGTATCAAGTTCTGCAATCTTTGAAGAATTTTGTAGAGGTCCACCCTAATCCACCCTAATCCTATTTCCCCCTAAATCCGTTTTTTACATCCCAAAAGCCATCAGTCCACCTTAATGTATATATTTAACCGAAGTATACCCAAGAATTACTCCCACTTTGGGTGGTCTGAATAAATCTTAGCAATCATACTCAGTGATTGACAGGAAAACATAGGCTATATTTTTATTCACATTATTCCTTGTGCTTTGCGCGTCAATAAGCTATACCAACTTTTATCCGAAAAGTAAACTTGATTTCTCAACTTTTTAATATACTAATTTTTGTGACTAACTAATTGATAAAAGTGTACATGACTTTTTAAATTATCTTCATCCATCATATTACAATGTGAAAATAGTGTGTAATATAGTACCCACTGTATTACATGGATAATGATCATGAAGAAATTACCCATGATTATGGTGAATGATCTAAAAACTCGTAATAGGTATGACAATCAGAAACAGTTACTATCACGGACGTTGAAGGATATAATTCCTTGAGCTAGTATTTCTTCTCATCAGTGCGACTGCTCTGTGGCATTTGGACCCCACTATGTGCGTAGCGCTTCTGTTCCTCTGTCGCAACTCGCAGCTCCGTCCTTGACACATACTCACGCACTCTGATGCTGACGTCGGCGTCGGCGCGGCGGTAAAAGATCAAGTTCACAATCTCAAGTCGCGAGTCAAGCTGTCGAGCGAGAACCGACGACGAAGCGACGGATATAATAGGATAATAACGTGTTTTGGCTGATAAATCGAACTGTATGCACTTGTATGATTTTCTTTTCTATTTATGTCTTTGATATTCCACTAAATGTGGAAAAGTGACTTCCAAGTGAGTGCCTCAAGACTGATACTCCCAAACAGATTTGGAGGAATATTTTCATTTTTTTTTGTGACGATGTTAATTGTAATAGTAGACTATAAAATGGAAATAAATCATCTTGAATCCAAGAATAAGAATAATATTTATTATTCCAAACACATTTCACATGAAAATAACAAATTAAATATTACAACCTATTTCAACATATAATTATAATAAACTTGTATCAGTAGTTGCTTCTTCTCATCGTCCCATTCTTAAATAAAGTAATTTACCAATATTCCATTAATTAAACTTAAAAAAAAACTAAATACTGTATACATAGTAAAATTATGGTGTACAGATGAAAGTATTAACAAAATACTTGGTTTTTATAAAAACCGATAAATTTACTTTATGTTATTGATAGTTTCCCATTTCAAATATATTACACAACAACAAATTAATAAGCCCGTCGCAGCAAACCTGCGTACTCTCTGCGTAGCGAATTTCTAATGAATAAATATGTCTTATTAACACATTATGCCCACTTACCAGGATTCATAAGAAATATCTTCACAAATAAGCGATATTAAAAATATTAATTATTCTCCATAAGAATAACATCGGGGATGAGTAAGCAGGTTTGCTGCAACAAGGAACACAAAATAATAGGTTTTTGTGCAAATATCAATAGGAAACATCTAATTGAAGTCGCAAACCAAGTTTCATCCATATACATTCATAAATAAGCGATATATACAATTTGAATTATTCTCCATAAGAATAACATGGAGACCGAGTATCCAGGTTTGCTGCTACGGGAACCATTGGTGAAAATGTTTTTGTACAAACAACAATAAACCACAAACATATAAAGCCATGTACCAAGTTTCGTCAGTTTATCTTCATAAATAAAAATTTCATTAAGACCGGACCTTTTTTACGAGGGTTATCGTATTTACACACACACACACACACACACACACACACACACACACACACACATATATATATATATTCACTGAAGAGCCTGATTCATTTCCCTCTCTATATCTTCCCAATAATCTTTACAGTAACTTAAAGCTGTGTCATAAGCAAAAGAAGTAACGTTCCCACACAAATTCGCGCTACATAAATAATTTCTGTAAATCAGGAATAATACAGGTAAAGATACTGACCCTTGAGGTACACCATGTTTAATTTCTCTCATTTCTCTGTAACTTGATTCTATTTTGACGCATTGTTTTTCCCATTTAAACAACTTCTTAACCAATCTATTGGAAGACCCCTTATCCCACATTGATATCATTTTGTTAAAATAATTTCATGATTTACCGTTTGGAAAGCTTTTTTTATGTCTAAAAATATCCCACTTACTTTTTTCCCAGAATTCATACCATTACTAATCTTACCCATGAACCTATGCAAAGCATCTTCAGTACTTTTATCCTCTCTGAAACCAAACTTATTAATACTAACAACAATTTGACTTCTCAAGAAACGTCATTCTTTTTTCCTTCTTTAATTTTTCAGTTACCTTAGAAAACACAAAAAGAAGAGATATCGGTCTGAAGTTATTCATAAGCTTTTTGTCTACCATACTTAAGGACAGGTATGACCACTGCCTCTTTTAATTTGGCTGGAAACCCCCAGTTTGAAAAAATAATTCACTATACAAAAGAACATAAACTATTTTAAAATATAAATAATTTTTTAATGTATAAATAACTGAACCCTTAAATACCTGTGAAAGACTTGTTTTTAGGGAATTTACAACTCTGATTAAGTCTTCAGCAAACACTGGGCCTAGATACATAGAATCATTAACTAGTGTTGTCATAAAGAGATTCTTGAAATTTAGTACCAAAAATTCCTCATTAACATCATCACATAAATCTAACTTATCTACTGCACTTAAACAGATAATTATTAAATTCATTACATAACATTTGTGGATTGGATATATTTACACCTTCAATTTCCAAACAACTTGTCTTCTTTATTTTTTCAATTTGCCCAGTTACATTTTTAATTTTATTCCAAAGTACCTTAGTATGACCCCTAGCATTATCAAAACGTTTTGAGTAATATAACTGCTTGGATGTTTTTTTCTCCCCTTGTAATTTATTTCTGTACTTTTCATAATAATTTCCAAGCTTTACTTACATTGTTAGGATGACGTTTTACCTTATAAATAACTTATATTTAATTCTCGCGTAGATGAAAAGTCATTCATCCAAGTTTTATTTTATTTTTAATAGCAGGTTATTTGTTTTTTACACTTTTTAATCCAACACTAACCGATTGAATCTTGAAAAAAACTCGTCAAAAGCTCGAGAAGAATTTGTCTGTTGATATACTTCCACCCAGTCAGCTGAGTTCAAGAGGGCACTCAGCTTATCATAGTAGATGCGGGAAGCGACATGATTAGGTGAGCCGAAGGAGCCGACCTCCTTATCAATCACTCACTCTCTCACACTCGCACTCGAACATTTGACAGGCGTGGGCGTTATATTCGCATGGACAACATCCACGAGAATATCAATCTGGTCTTTACTGGCAACTTTGGCAAACACATGGTCATGAACTGCATGACTCAGAATCAGGAGTTGGTTCTCTGCTTAAACATTCTTACAATCCTCATCAACTATATTCTTACTTTTGAAAATATTAATATTTGAACCTATCTATTGAATCTGTACGAACTATATCGATTCAAGAACTGTTGAATTTATTACCACGGCTTATGAGTTGTTATTGAGGTGATATTTTGAGATCAAGGTTTGCAATTTACATGTAATAAATATTCCCTACAGGAAAACCGTCAAATAAAATCACAGGGGATGCGCTCCATAAATGAATGAGCGTCTCGCCTACGCGGCGTCTGTCTGGTACGTTGGGTGGCGTAAGGGTTGTTTAGGGGTGCGTGAGGGGTTAAAGGGGTTGATGGTTAGAGTTTGGGTTAGTAGGATACAAACATCGATATTCACTACTATCGGTATAGCGGTATTGAAGATGATGACTTCGATATATCGAAGTGGTTTAGGTTGCTCTGCTAGTATTTCATTGTGCTTTTTAGAGTTGTAACTCCTCAGATACATTAAAAACTGATTTGAGGTGTTCGCAAAACTAGTTTTCGTCATACTGTTTCAAAAACACCTGTTTTCAACACATGCGACGAGATTCTAAAGTGTTATTTTTACTCCTAGGATAAAAAGTATCATTTTGATGATGTTTTTCGTCCTAGGACTAAAAATATCATTGGATAACACTTTTTGGTCGAGGTCATCAGCTGTTAATATGAATTGAACAAATTATTCAACGAGTGTAACTTGTGTAATTACAACTTGTGTAACAACTGTTTGTTTACAGTAGTAATAAGGTCAATATGGAAGCAAACTTTGAATGGTAAAAAAGTAAACAAAATTTAGCTTTTGAGAAATTTTTGTATTAAAATTGTTTACAGTATGACGAAAAATATAGTTCATCACTAGGACCAAAAGTGGGTTTTCGATCCTCGCTCATTTTCCAGCCTCGGCTCTGCCTCGGCCGTTTAAACTTTTGGCCCTAGTGATGAAATATACTATTTCAGTTATAGCAAAGTATTAGCATAGGATTATTACAAATTACTGAATCTCTTTTTTATACTGAAACAAAAATATTCGTATGTATAGAACAAATACCCGAATTCATTTTTAACACATTTTAAGAATTTTGATGGCATATTAAAGTGAAGTGAGTGTTATCCATTTAAGGTATTGATTATTGAAAAAGACAAAACCTTTGTAATGCAACAAATAAACTATAAATTCGAAACAATTTCTATCGTTTATAAATTTGTTATATAATAATTAAAACCTTATACCGATAAACTCAAACCTACAAACAACATAACTGATGACCCGTTATACTAAACCCTAATATTGTACATATGCCTTGGACACTCTACTCTGGACAGCTTCTCCTCCCCCTTTCCTATGCTTACAGAAAGGTATGCAAGAAGGTATACGAATATAGAATATAGAAGGTATAATAACGGTTTCCTTATTTTAACAAAAAGCTCTCTCCTCTTCATCGAAGTCTCTTTTCAAGGAAACATTGGCACCTTCTTAGAATGAAGAAAACTGTAACCTTTTTTCAGCTCTAATACTAAAAGGATCGGTTTTTATAACACCTTCTTCTAGGTTTTTTAAATAACCCCAACCCTATTTTGTGTTATCCATATATAAACCTCGCCCCTCTTACTTGCATTTTCCGAAATTTGCGTCTGCAGCAAAATCTAGACGTATGATGGTACAAAAATATGTAATTGATATGTGACTGAAATCATTCAAATTTATTATTTTAGAGGAGCAAAACCGGAATCTAAAGCTATAGAGTTGTATAACAAACAAGATTAGGAATAAAACTAGTAGCCCGTCGCGGCTTTGCTTGCGATCACAGTACAATGTTATGTTTGAGAAGTTAGTTACATTTGTTAAAACATCTGGGGGACCAAGCTTTGCTTAAAAAGCCAGTCAGTTAGTTCAAAATGCCTAGAGTACTTAAATTCACGGTCCTTCTCCATATTTGCTTTGCTTATTTGCTAGTTTCTTTTCATTTTGTACTTGTCCGCATTATATTCAATGTTCAGTTTTAATGGTTCTTGCAATTTATACGTAACATAATCATATTTAAAGTTATGAATATATTGGTTCTAATGACTTTTATCACAAAAATCACATGATACTTTATCAAGTGGGGTTATTTTTACAACTGAATGATTATTTTGAACAGCTGTTATGATTCTGTTGTTTTTATTTCCAAATCTTAACCATAACCCCAATTTTATTTTTTTTCGAATAATTTTCTATAAAAAAATATTTTTCCAGGGGTGAGGCCTGATTAGTAAACATTTATTAACCTATAAATTCTATAGCCTAGTTCCAACATTTGGAGAGCCATAAAGTTAATCACTTTCGGAGCAGGAGTCCCAAAGGACATACGGGATGGAAAGTGTAGGTCTATTTCTGAATATAGTGCATTGACTGCTGTCTTTCTAAAAGATTTTTGCTCAATCGGTCTAGTACGTTAACATGAAATGTTGAAGGTCGTTCGTACCACCGAGCTTCACTGGAACGGGAATAACCCCATAACTGGTTTTTGGTATGGCTCATCTTCTTACAAATATCTGTTCAATAACTTCTGTAGTTTGTTGGATTAATTGATGACTTAAAAACACATCAAATATTCAGTATTATAATGACAATGACTACCTAGACGAACTGAGCTTTATATACCATGCTGCAAGGGCTTATGGTGTTCCATACCCAATGTTTCATTGTCAATTATTTATCTTATATTGTTTAGTATAAATACTGTGAAGAGTAATAAAGCAGACGTGTTTCCTCCGTTCTGTGATAAAGGATAATTAGCTGACTAAATGCTCATTATAACAAATGGTTCATTCTGCGCAGGTTTGGTGCATTCTGAAAGGTTGAGTAACCTGTACCATTAAGACTGTGGAGCAGTGTAGAACAAAAGGGCATAAACAGCCAAAAAGTTTCCTCCTCCACAGGAAATTGAACAAACTATTTTATTTCATTCAGTTCAGTCTTTACTCTTTTGAAAGGCGGAACAAATCTGGCTCATAAACAGGCAGACGGATAGACAAATTTGAACAACAATTTAAATTCTCCACTGCATAAATTTCATTGTTAAAAGCGAAGTTTAAAATAAACGTATTTTATTTATATAGATAAATACATTCCTTACCTGTATCATCTGGTATTGCTAATATCATGTCCATAATGTATTAACAGCTGCAATTAAAATCAAATTATTCCCTATGTTAAGCTTATGGGCAAAAAAAGAACTCTGAGGGAGGCCCGTGCCCTTCAGATTGGAAATAATGAAAACCTTTATGCACAACTACGAATCAGGACGAATATTTTGGTACCTCAATCACTAAAATCAGTTCATAAATAGCTGAGGAGTTCTATTTAAAAAATCGGCTTAGCGGATTAACAGATAAGATGTTGATGAAAGGGCCAGAGATGTAAACTTTCCAAACCAGAGATGTAATACTAAACTAACATAGCGTTTGTTTATTTTTGTTACCTTGCAAATCTTTTGTTTGCGTAATTTTCATTTAAAAGTAAACCCTAAATAAGTTTACCTACAAGGTAAAACACCAGCAACAATATAAACCTGTTCGAACCCACGTTTGGTGATTTATTAACGTACCCTATATACTCAGACTTCTTTCAGGTGAAAACTGTAACAGGAATTCGTTAATTTCAGTAAAATACATTAAAATTCCCACCCAAAAGGGAAAAATGACATGTTATTGAAACAAATCTTGCTCACCAACAGCGATTACTATCATACTAATTCCTACCGCAATCCTGTACCGATACACTGGTTCGATTCGACCACCGAAACACCGACTACTTGCACCGCTTCACCCCATGGGGAGGCTGACACACCCTTTATCGAGCGTCGCGGCGCGCGCACCTTGGCCAGCTGATAGCCGTTATGTCACAGTAGCTAGACACCCGCGTCGCGGAATGTGCCGTCCCCGTGGAGCTGCCTTCTCGAGGATGGCGAGGTTTTAGGTTAGGTCTTACATCTGAGGTACGGAGGTACTGAGGTACTCGTAGGTACAAGTCTCTCTGGGCTTGGGAAGTGGGAACCAGCTGGGAGTTAGGATTAGTTGGATGGTGCAATATTTTGATTGTTTTGATTTCTGTAGAACACCCTTGCACGTGCACTTTGTATGCTAAGTATAGGGTTACCTATTCAAGTTTATAACTTATTTTATGACGAAATTAAAAATTGTTTGTGCATACCGATTGAGGTAAAACAGCAATTTGAATACTGTACAATTATTAATGATCTTATTTTAAAATTCACTAATGTATTTTATAAATTGAGCATTAATCATTGTTAGTTAATGAATAAAACTACAAAAATAATCGTGATTAACAATGGCGATAAAAACGTAACCAACACGATAGATACACCCACATGGGCATACCATATGGCGCGTTAGAAACGTATACTTACGTTTGGAATCAGTATTGTTGTTTTTTTTTCTGATACATTTAATTATAATTTGATCTCAATTTATATATAAAAACAGTGTATTAACAAATATTTTATATTTGTATGAACTCAGTGCTATGATATGTTTGAACGATTTGCTTAAGATAGTCTGGAAATGTAGATGTTTTGCTAGAGAACAGTAAATAAAAATAAACAAATATTTAGACATTCCATTGAATCCGATAAAATGAAAAATTGTAAAACAATTGGTCCAAAGGAACACTGATTACCAAAGCAGGAAATTTAGATTTGTTTAATTGTATAAGTTAAAATAATCATAACAGTAGTGTTTATAAATTTCAGACTTATATAACATGTTTTTCTGAAAGAGTATTCTTAAATACATATTTTATAAATAAAATTACAAATTGAAAAGTGTAGAATTGAATGGGAACAGTACATATGTTTCATTGTAATCTATTCTAAACTGAAACGAAACATGTTGTGATTGTAATACGTGTTGTATTGTATTCAAACAGATACTCACACATAATATGGCTCAAGAATATACCTCAAGCCGACAACAAATGATACATTATTTGTTATTATAAGTAAATCGTATTGCAATATTTAATAATAGTATTAATAATAGTATAATAGTATTTAATAATAATTGAATAATAGTATTTAATTGCATACACATACACTAGTAGTTTCATCGACAAAATAACTCTAAGAAAAGTAACACCAATTCCCAAGAAAAACGATACTTTGCATATATTACTAAACTTGTTTATAGAAAATCACACCATCAGCAAGGGCGTTGGTTAAATATATTACAGTAAAAAGAGGCATTGTTGGATTTCCTCTTAATTCAATTTGGTCGTTTAACGTTTCCGGGTTTTTGTACTTGGCTTTTCCATAGAACCATTTAATCTATATTTGTGGCTTGTTAAATAGATGAGAATACAATTTTTTAAATAGTTCAACATCTCCACAATTATTCACTTATTGGTCCTAACAATTTAAATTCCAGCAGATCGTAATTACATTGTAGGTAAAATATTTCGTGTATTTTAAATTAGAATTATTAGCTGTATTTTACATTCTGCGTTGTTTAGTCCAAAAATTTAATATTTATCAAATTTAAATTGTGTTAAGCTGAATATCAAAACTGTTTTTTTGCAAGAGCCCAAGCAAATGAACTTATGTCTTAAGTACAGTATATATACCGAGAATAACAAATATTCGTTCGTCATATGATAGATAAAGCGTATTTTTTAGAAAAGAAATGCTTTAATAATGTAATATACGACTACTAATCCAAAAGTGAAGAAAGGTCAAGTCCTAAAACTCTAATAAGTTTTAAAAATATGTATGTATTTGTTAATGTTAATTAAAATTCTATTACTCCAAAATCACTTAGAATCAGCGAGCAAGGAATACCATTCCTTGGTATTCCTTGCTCGCTGCTTAGAATGCAGTGATAAAATTGACAAATAGCTTTTCCTCATTAAGTCCACAGACGGTTAAAAACATAAAGCAATATATTTTTATCTATAAAAATGGTGGAAAAAAGTAAACTTAAAAAACATTAATTTATTAAAAAATAGCTGTGCTGTATGTTTTATCACGTGTCAAAAAGATTAATAAAATTGGATAACAAACATAATTGGAGTATTCCGTCTGGTAAGGTTACCAGCCTGACCGATAAATATCAATCAGTGTGGTAATGTATCAGGCGCTGTGATACTATTGGATGATCATTTTGGAGATAGATAAATTCATTCTATAACGGGACAAGCAATATGGAGCATCACTATCAAAGATTTTAAGCGACCTCCATTTAAAAATATAATGCATACTTTTTATTTTTTTATCCGATTTCCATCTTGAAATATGTTCAAAGTTTCATTTTTGTACTCTGCGTGGTTCTGGAGTGTTAGTATTGTAATTAAAACTAAAATACAGATTACACTATACGGACTAAGTATACCAGAAAACGCAGTAAAAGAGATTGTTCATTTGAATTTTTATATTAAATTGTTGAAATGTGTTTTTTAACACCCTCTTAGCATTATTACATATCATTGAAAATACATGGTATTATAGTTACGCAGTATTATTATCAGAGTTGTACAAACTTAGGTATACAGTTACATATATTTATATTGAATTACATGTACACACTTAATCTCGTAGGTGCTTAAAATCGGCATTGATACATTCCTGCAACCTGTTCCCGACACTGTCACTCACAGTAATATGTATATGTAACTGTATAAGGAACAAAATATAAATACATGTTCTTGTATACCTACTTTTGGACCACTCTGTAAACACATACGTTCTTACAGCTTTAATATTTTTTTAAAATCAATTAATGATGATTAGGTTTTTTTACAACTCAAATAGTTAACATTTGGGAAATAATAAATAAAAAGACAGAATTGCATCATCTAAATTGTAAACCAATAACCATTCCCAGTTTGAGAACATATAAAAAATTGAACTGAAACGTCATGTAGAAAATTGATCACAAAGGTACAGGTGGGATGGAATACTTCTCATGAATGTGAAATGAGCTCTTGCCGGGTTTTGGAATTTAAATAAATTGAAAATCTTTTGATTCATAGCTTTGTTGTATTTCGCATTTGTTGTCCGCATTTACTGAAATTTTCCCTGAACACTCTGTCGATTGTTGTAGTTTCATTGTTACGCTCATTATCGTTCTAGGCTCTTAATTTTATTACATTTATATGGAGGCTGATTGTTACTAGTAGGATGATAAAAATAAGTGTAATATATGATAATTACCACGATGCTATTATGTAGTCTTCCATTGTGACAAGTTAATTGATGACAAATTTGGGCATAAATATATTTAACATGGTATAACGGTCAGGTGGATTGAATTTTAGGGTTTTGTTATTGTTTTTATTGTTATTTAACATATAACAAATTTGGCTTTTACTGTTACGACGGATACCTGTCAACTATACCAATGAATCTGCGAACACCTCTTATGTTTTTGAAAGTTGCTCGAAATTTTTAGTCTAATTGTCAACCGATGATCGTAAGAGTGTCCAAGGAATCTTCGGCGTACGCGGTTCCGTTTGATTGTGTGACTTACAATAAAACCAGGCAGACACCATCTGATCTATCAGCGAACTTTCGAAGTACCTTCAGGTCACGCCTTTTATGCCATGTAAGAAATTCCTTGCAAGAACATTTATTAGCGATTTATCTAAAAAAATACATAATTTTTACTTAAAACAAACAAATATATTTATTTCCGCTAATATTGGAATGTATGTAATCAAAAGAAATTATCCACCCGGCAAAATTTGGTGTTGCTGTGACAAAACCATAACATATTGCATGTATAAATGTTCTTTAGGATACCTACATGTCCTAAATGTGTTAAAATGTATAACATTACCATAACTCCCTCAGGGATTCGCCCCATCGGCCTTAAAAGTTTCAATGTTTATCTATGGCAGACGACGGTGTTATTTAACCAGAGTCGTAAAAGTTCATCAGCTACCCTGCCGAATGTAGGATAGAGGTAATGCAGGTAAATGTAAATGTTTACTTTTTAAAAATTATTTTGCTATCCACGAATCTTTTCGGTGAAATCGAGATCGACAGTCCAAGTTGTTTTAATGAGTCACGGAATCATCTAGTTACACTTTCGAAATATAACTGAGTTTGTATACATTTGAGGCAGAGGTGAAACGCGTTGTTTGTGCCAGAAAGTAAAGGTAAAGGGCTTCCTATGCTTCAATAGGATTAAACTTTAATGCCAAAGTCGAATATGATCGATGGCCTCTACCCTACTGTTGGATTGCTTTCCGTCTTTTGATTTGAAAAGTTGGACTGCGCTGTTATGATGTTGGCCTGGGGAACGCTATCGTTGGATATCATGCCATCTTGGATCTTGTTTATATAAAGGCTGTGCCCGGCATTGATCTTCATACGTCGAAAGGAAATTGTTGACAAGAATAAGAAATTTCTAACGATTTTGACGTAGTATAAATATTAAATGGGGAAAATATAAGAGTAGCAGAGAAATGGTTTCGCTTTCTGGACTTCCTTGAATTTTAACAGGTCAATGCGTTGGACTAACTTATCAAAATAGGTAAACATACGATTTACCATGTATATGTACTAATGCTTAAATTCTATAATTGTACATACTAAAGAATAATTTAAATACTTAATTTAAGTTCAAAATTACCAATTAACTTAAATCCTGAGGTTAAATACCAATATTCCAATTTAGGTAGTTTATTCGCAGTCATCATCACCGATGTCTTAATCTCTCTGGAAGACGCTGACGCAACTACGGCGTATAGACGAATATGAATGAATTATGAGTGTAGAATGTGTGAGATGCCTTGTTACTGACTAAGATCGACTGATTCTTGAGCCAGGATCATTAATTAAAAGCCCAACAAAAAGCTTGTGTTTGTTTTTGTAGCTGGATATAAATTAACTAAAGCCAAACGACTACTAAAAAGCTCAAATAATTTTGTATAAAAGTTACCTAGAATTTAATTTAAGTTACAGCAAAAAACAAAGTCATAAAGCACACATTACTTCGAACTATTTACCTATTACTTTTGCCTATTAGACTATTATGCTCATTGATCTAATTAACGTGTTGTGGATGAAATCATTCGTATGTAATACCAACATTTATAAGCCAACCGTTAGCGGCACGAGGCAATATAACAGCACTTCTGCAGCTTCGCTGGACATCAATCCCATTACACTCCCCCCTTCTTTTCTCCACCACTATTAGTGCATCATATTTACATCGCTTATAAATCGTCATTCATGCATATTTCAATTGGTATACAGACAAACTCGATTATAACCTCGAGTTTCGGCCTCCGTAGCTTAAACACGGATTATGGCATTAAATACTTACAGTTTAATCTCCGTATTCTAAAAATGTAAACAGTTGCTTTAATATTTACTATTTGCGCATTACGATCCTTCTGACAGTATATAACTGAAGTACCTGAGGGCTGAGCTTTTCTCGGGGAAAGTCAGTCAGGTTTTTTAGATGACTTGGAGAAATATTACATCACTTCCCCATACTGATTAGCAGATTTTCGTAGCTCATTTGCCCCTTTCCTGCATGTTTAAGGTAATTCTAGTTGTTATTTATGGCTCAATGTCCCTTTGATTTATTACACATATGACCACTCTATACTTCACTCAAACTTCACTCAACAGTTTTAGTCACTGATCTCAAGAAACCACATGTTATCAAGTAAAATTATCACGAGCATTACTTTGACAGTTCTCTGGTTGATTATGAACAGCTGCTACAATTCTTTTGTTTTGATTTTAAACTCCATAAACCCAATATTAATTTGTATGAACTTTTCATTTACGTTTTTTACATTATTCGATTTTTCATGGCGATGAGACCTGTCTAGAACTTCAATTTGCATCCCAGAAATTAGTTATTTCCAACATTTGAAGGAAATCGTGGAGCCGTTTTGAGATTAGAGTTGCAGTCAAGCAATCAAGCCTACAAGCAAGAAACCCTTCATATTAGAGTATAGGATAGGATAGGATGGCTGATTGTATGTATATGTTTAAAAAGAATAAAGAACTTAACTTTTGAGGACAATGATTGAATTTGCATCTAAAGTATTTATTATTCAGGTTTGGATTTGCTCCGCTCACTCAAAAAAGCATGTCCACTTTAGTTCCTGCACCTTGCTGAGTTACTTTTTAAATATTGAAATAGACTTTGTACGAATTCTTCAAGCAACTTTTATTTATTGTGTCACCACTACAGTGAAAAAATGTGTTTAGAATTTAGTCCACCTAATAAAGTTTTAAAAATTTAGGGCCCATTTCCCTACTGTAAAAAAGCTTCTTTAAAGTTGTTGCTAAACCTATGAGGAAAATTCCATTTCTATTCGCTTCGAAGACCGAAAGCCTGAGACATAAATAGTCTGCGGAACCGGTTAGGCTGACCCGACTGGACTGGTCCGCGTCTGAGCGAGCCACTGCCTCGGAGCAACAATAAATGCACTATTGGTGCAACAATGCACAGTGCACAGGCCATGCTGGCCAACCCAACGAGGACGAAACATATAGAGGACTCGACTGGGCTAAAAAAAGTGTTGCCTACATGGTTGACTGCCATTTATCCCTCTGTCAACTCTGCTCCCACGGCAACTAACATTGTAACCAATCCTCTTTTCACAAGATAGGCGACAGTCAGCTGACACACATGTAACTTGTTATTTTATTTGTTACATAACGAAAGTAGCGGTCAGCATGTAGGTTTCACCTTTTTACCCCAGACGAGACCTTTACGTGTAGCTGGGTCAACCCAGTGTTCAGGTTCCCACATAGAGTCTAGTAAAGTTTTAAGTTATACGATTATTTCGTGCACATTAATAGTCCTGTTACGTTCTAACCGAACTTATGCTCTGTTTAATTTTCTATCACTTTTTAACTGGACGTTTTCGTACTTTCGTCGTTCATCAACTGTTTTAAATACTTTGTTTTTAAAGCTTTCTGTGTGTTTTTATATTGAAAACAATTCCTTTTGAAACCACTTAAAGATTACATTTTGCTAAGAATCTTATGGGAAAATGGTGTTTAACTTTTCCTCAGTTAATTTTACTGTACAATTTCACACTTACTTTTACCAATCGGTTTAGCTCTACAAACAAATAATTTTGGTTTTTAAATTATGATTCTACGTCCAACCGTTTCCGAGATATTGAAAGTGCCAAACACAGTACGTTGTCCAATGGCGAATATTATATTATATTATGGAGAATATTTAAAATTTAATATCTCGATTATTTATGAACGTATATTGATGAAACTTGGGATGTGGCTTCACCTAGTACTGGTATATTGATATTTGCAAAAACATTTATTTTTTGTTGATTATCCCCATAGCAGCAAACCTGCATACTCAGCCATAATGTTATTCTTATGGAGAATAAGTAAAGTTTTATATATCCCTTAACTATGAACATAAATTATTAAAAATTGGTATGTAGCTTCACCTGGTTGAGTTATATTGATAATTGCTTAAAAATACATTTCTTATATTTCTCGTTGCAGTAAATCTGCGCACTCAGCCCTTATGTAATTCTTATGGAGAATAAATAAATTGCTATATATCACTTATTTATTGATATATTTTTATGAAACTTGGTAAGTGGCTTTATGTGGTAGTAAGAAACATATGCATGCATTGGAAATTCGCTGAGTATGCAGGTTTGCTGCGACGGGGGTATTTTGTTCATTGTCATTTCAATATACGCATTGTAACATAACAATGCACATGCGCATATGCGCATGCGTATATTGAAATGACAATGCTTTCGTATAATCTTTCAACAATCAATCAATTGGTTTAAACCATGGTCCACGGTTAATATACTTAGACAAATAAAAACGTATAACTGTATGTATTAAAATCATTAAAAATGAACACCCATGTATGATGGGAGAAACACTTCTGCTTCACAGTTTTTCACAATTGAGGTTTCAAAGTAATTATTGTCCATTGAAGTAAAACCATAAGTTATAACATATATGTGACATTCGATTACACAAAGCATTATTTGATTTATAGAAACACACAACCTAGTTAAACAATGTATTTATTAATCTCAACGAATTAAATCCCCAGTTTAATGAGAGACAAATTTAAGCTTTCCGATATCGCAATAACCACTATTTGCATTTTAATACAATTCTATTTTTGTGTGAATAAGGAAATCCCGAGTTTCTTGATTGTTTTCAAACAGGTTTGTTGAGAGTGACGGTAGACGCAAGATGCGACAGTCCTTGATTTTTTTACAGGACCGGTTTTTATTCAGCACACAATAGGCTCGACAAAAGACTCTTCTCGACTTTGATTGGCAATTGCAGTAGCAATATTCTTCCTTTTAGCCTGCTTTGCCTGGTAGAATGCTATTATATAGCGGTCCAACCACAAAGTTGAACTGATTCTATACTATAGCTGTGCGTTGGTATTGCAATTTAAACTAAGAATCCACGAAAACATCCGCAGACTGATTTTAAGCGAATTTCCCCTATAGGGAAGAAGCTATTACCTTAGGTCTCATGGTAAGACTTAAGCCAGAGACCATGATAACTTTTCGTTTTTAGGTCCCCAGATGCCAAAAACACCATTCGTTCAAATTTTATATATGTATATATATATATATATATATATATATATATATATATATATATATATAATATATATAATGTATATATATTATATAATATATATATATATATATATATATATATATATATATATATATTTAAAAATAACAAAGTGATTAGGGCTACTAATATGTTAGTTGTACTCTGTTTTTAAAACTATGCTTACAACTAATATATATATATATGTGTGTGTCCGTAAGCACGATAACTCTCGTAAAAAAGGTCCGATCTTAATAAAATTGGTACTAGTATGTAAAGTACCATTTATTTGAACGAGTTCGAAAACTAGACAAATCGCACCATCCGAAGGGGGGTTTTGGGGGGTTTTGTACCCCAAAAATGTTTTTTTTTTGAGTATTCACATGTAATTATCATTTGAATCAAATTTTAGCGAATTTTCCCTTTAGGGAAGAAGCTATTACCGTAGGTCTCATGGTAAGACTTAAGCCCGAGACCATGATAACTTTTTGTTTTGAGGTCCCCAGATGCCAAAAACACTATTCGTTCAAATTTATATATATATATATATATATATATGTGTGTGTGTCCGTTACCGCGATAACTTGAGTAAAAAACGTCCAATCTCGATGAAATTTGGCTCAAATGTGTAAAGTGACATTCATGACTTTAAGTTCAAAAACCAGAAATATCGGACCACGGGAAGAGGGGTTTATGGGGGTTTTAAATTTTCCAAAAATCAGTTTTTTGCATTTTTCACCCTAACATTTTTTAAAAACTTAATTTTGGTTTTGACCATGTTATAGAGCTTAAAAAACAAATAATATGGTATTTTGAATTATTAACCTAGGTTAAGTGGTTGCGGAGAAAATCCAAAAAACCTGCTCATAAAATCTCCCATGTTAATCTTATGGGAAAAAGGTTTTTGGCTTTTCCTCAGTTCATTTCTATGTAAACTTCACATTTGCTTTTACCAATCAGTTTAGCTCTACAAAACAATCATTTTGGTGTTTAAATTGTGATTCTACGTCCAACCGTTGCCGTGATATTCAAAGTGCTAAACACAGTATGTTGTCCAATGTTATCCTTATGGAGAATATTTAAAATTTGATATCTCGATTATTTATGAACGTATATTGATGAAACTTGGTAGGTGGCTTCACCTAGTACTGGTATATTGATATTTCCACAAAAAATTGATTTTTTGTTGATTATCCTCTTAGCAGCAAACCTGCATTCTCATCACTAATGTTATTCTTATGGAGAATACGGAAAGCTTTATATCTCCCTTAATTATTAACATAAATCATTAAAACTTGGTATATAGCTTCACCTGGTTGAGTTATATTGATAATTGCAAAAAACCCGCATTTTTATCTTCCTCGTTGCAGCAAACCTGCGTTCTCAGCCCTAATGTTATTCTTATAGAGAATAAATAAAATGCTATATATCACTTATTTATTTAAGTATTTTTATGAAACTTGGTAAGTGGCTTTATGTGGTAGTAAGAAATATATTCATTAATAGGAAATTTACTGAGTACGCAGGTTTTCTGCGACGGGGGTATTAATTTATACCATTGAATTCAGCTTAAAAAAACAAACAAATTGGTATTTTGATCATTGCTCTACGTTAATTGGTTACTGAGATATTGAAAGTGCTAAACACAGTAAGTTGTCCAATGTTATTCTTATGGGGAAAAAGAAAAATTGTATACCTCGGTTATTTATGAACCTAAACTGACGATACTTGGTATATCGCTTCATCTTTTTGTGGTTTGTTGTTGTTTGAACAAAAAACTAATTTTTCGCCTATGGTTCCTGTAGCAGCAAACCTAGGTACTCGTTCCCCATGTTATTCTTATGGAGAATAATAAAGATGTTATATAACGCTTATTTATGAATGTATATGGATGAAACTTGGGATGTGACTTCACTTAGATGAGTTCTATTTATATTTGCATAAAAACCCATTATTTTGTGTTCTTGTTGCAGTAAACCTTCGTACTCATCCCTAATGTTACTAGGTGTACGCTCATTCTTCCCGTAAGAGGATGAACGAAGACTGAATTTTTAAAGATATGTAGGCAGGTACTGGATTGGTAACACTCTTCTGTTATCCGTTTTAACTCCACAACAGCAAGAACAGATAATTAATAAACCAAACATTTTACTAATGGAATGGTAATACCATTCCCATATCCGTTTTAACTCCACAACGGCAAGAACAGATAATTTAGGACTAATGTAAATAAAAAATACTACTGACTACTGGAGTGGTAACACCCTTCTCATATCCGTTTTAACACGACAGTACCTGGGGGGCCCAGCTTTGCTCGGGGGAGGGCCAATCAGTCAGTTTAGATTATTACTCCAATATTTCATCACTTTCCCCTACTGATAATCAGATTTGTGTAACTCATTTGCCTCTTTTCTACATTTTTAAGGTTCCTCCAGCTGCTATTTATAGCTCAATGTCCTTTTCATTTATTTTACTACTCTATATATATAATCTTCACTCAAATCTTTTAATCTCTGTTCTCAGGAAACCACATGTTAATAATCATAACAAACATGAGTATTACTTTGACAGTTCCCTGGTTGATTATGAACAGCTGATAAAATTCTTTTGCGTTGATTTAAAACTCCATAAGCCCAATGTTAATTTTTTTAACTTTTCATTTTATTTTTTTACATTATTTGATTTTTCCTGGGGATGAGACCTGTCTAGAACTTATTTTTATCCCAGAAATTAGTTATTTTGAACATTTTAAGGAAATCGTTGAAGCCGTTTTTGAGATTAGTGTCGCAAGCAAGCAAACATACAAGCAAACCTTATTCATATTAGAGTATATGATACCTGGGGGCCGAACTTTGCTCGGGGGAAGGCTAGTCAGTTTGTTTAGATAACTTGGAGCTTATTTCACCACTTCCCCCTACTGATAATCAGATTTGTATAACTCATTTGCCTCTTTTCTACATTTTTAAGGTCACTCCAGTTGTTATTTATAGCTCAATATCCCTTTGATTTATTTTACTACTCTATGTATGTAATCTTCTCTCAAATCTTTTAATCTCTGCTCTCAGGAAACCACATGTTAATAATCATAAACAACATGAGTTCCATGTGGTTCCATAAAATCAGATAATAAATCCTTTGAATGAAGATTACATGTAGAATGGTCATATCCAGAATGACTCAAAGGTGCATTATAATAACAACTGTTGTGACCTCAAAAATGCTAGTTAGTAGGGTACATGGTGAAAAACAACTCCAAGTCATAAACAAGATTGACCTTTCCCTAGCAAAGCTCAGTCCCAGGTAGTACTTAAACTATATGAGTATAACTTTGAGAGTTCGCTGAAAGATTTTGAACAGCTGTTATGACTCTTTTGCTTTTATTTTAATCTCCAAAAGCCCAATGTGATTTTTTTTCAATTTTCCATAGCGGCTTTTTACATTATTTGATTTTTTTTGGGGGATGGGACATGTCTAGAACTTATTTTTAACCCAGATATCAGGTTTTACAACACAAGTAGTTGGAAGGACACATTAGTTATTTTTTAAGAAAATCGTTGGGGCCGTTTTTGAGATAAGAGTTGCAAGCAATCAACCAAGCAAGCGAGCATGCAAACCTTACTCATATTATAGTGTAGGATAGGATTGAGTCAAAATAATTCAGCATTTGTATTGATTGACTATAACATATTTTTACTCTTAGGCACATAGAATGTACACGAGACAGGGACAATGATTCTGGATTCTAGCATGTTTGAAGTTCTGCATACAGACGGCCAGGGCTGAATTTAGGTCTGTACAGGCTCTGGTCTACACCCTAAATGCAAGTGCGGGCCCTTACCAGCCCGGCCAACTTTCCTGTTTGATTTATATAATATAACCTACGCTTATATCAGGCTCTACAGATGGCGTTGTGCAGTTACTTAAATTTCAAATTGCTAAAATCCGTATTGCTGCCTAGTGTATATTAACGTTGCCATGGCAAGATATTATTAAGTGATTTTCATTATCTAAATACATAAAACAAAGTCGGGATTGTATGTTAGTTATTTAGTTTCATCAAACAGCTGTTATAAGGATGATATCTAAACATACTTGAAAAGCATATAAACATATGTTTATTATAGACATAATAAATCTATTTGAATAGCAACTCATTTTCAATACCGAAGCAAGCTCTATATAAACATAGGCAAGTGAGCGTAGCTAACGAGCTCATCTTGAAAAAGAACGAGAATCTTTGACATAAAACAAATTCAGTGACATTAGGATAGAATAATGTCTGTCTGACCAGCTAGTAGTACTCAACCCGAATGCTGACCCGAACTCCCGAACGCTTACCCAAGGATCATCTTTCCTCCATAAATTTAACAAGGCAACTTTTAAAGCCAGCGAGGCGGAGCTCTAAGGTCGGGGTTAAAAGAAAATAACACAAATTTTTTGTATAATTGAAAATTTTCTAAAATTACTAAAAAAGGTGTAAATAATAACAAAGAAAATTTTCCTGTGCGGTGGAGGTCTATGGTTGAGTAGGGCGGCGTATCAAACGTGGGGACATCTTTCAGGAGATGCTGCTTTAACAAAATAAGTCCAACGAATCATACGTTAAAATTAAAAGTTGGGAGTGATAGTAAAGGCAGAGCCCTGAGGGAAGAACAAAGAGGTATCCATAATATTTTGGTACCCAACAACGTAGTATATAGGTCTGGAGCAGTTTTGAGGAGCCGCTTTCGAAATCTTTGGATTTTTTATTTGGTGGTTTATATTAGGTTTATAATAAAATATACCACCTGATTTTTTAGAAAAATTTGGGTTCAGAAATTACAGGGCTTAAGAGATCCCAAACTTCAGTTTTTTACCTTTCTTAGTACCATAAACTTTAAATATTTTTAGCAGGTTTCAACAGTTTTATCTCATTGCCATAAAAAGCTCTAAAAGATGAAACATTAGTACTCCAATCCACACACGGTTAAATTAGTATTTCGTTAGTAGGCTATTCGGCTAATGGTTGTTGAGAATATTTCAATTTCCATTCAGCAGTAAACTAAGTATATTGTCCGATGTTATTCTTATAAGAAATAAAAAACATATATCTCTTGTATACTTATTAATTTTATTAAAACTTGGTGGGTTAGCATTGACCAATAGAGAATATTCGTCCCAGGACAACCTTAAAACTGGTCTATACCAGTTTGGATGCTGACATGGGTACAGCAAATTAAATTGTCATTACATATGAAGTTTTTTGGATGTCCATTATGACAACCTTCCCTTTCACCTTTGGTCCCTCCACTTGCAGCGGCTCGGGGCGGAAACTCAGGGGTTGGTCCCCAACCTGAGAATGTATGGTCCCTGGCTGTTGTACATGGATACCCCATCCGTTGAGTTGGCCAGTTGGAGGGCAGAGCGGGTCCACATTGAGCCTGATCACAGCTGTCACAAGGCACGGGAGTTGGTACTCTGAAAGGCCAATTTGGCTGCCTGTCCCATCCCACCCTTTCCTTTCCTGCTATATCCTAACCTTCTGGTAACCTGCGCAAAATTCCCGCTTATGGAAAACGTGCCTATAGCAGCTATGCTGGGGTTTCTTAATCTAGCAACAATGAATAGAGAATATGCGGAATACGTTTCCATCTAACCCTGGAGGGTGAGGTGGAGCAATTAACCTCTTAAAACCACTGTGTGTACCTAGCAATTAGATTAAACTGATTGCGTTTATTTGGTCACATGTCCTAGCTCCTGTTCACGCTTTTTTAAGACTCGGCCAATGACTAATATATTTTTGGTACCGGATGGTTTTCGACGAGTTTTAAATATATAACCTGAGAGAAAAGTTTCCAATAATTATTAGACCTATTAATTTCCAGCTCCAAAATCAGGGGGTTAAACATACAGAAATATACTTGTTTTAAACCCATTTAATGTAAAAAAAGGTATTCAATGATTTATTTATATAACAGTATCTTATAAAATTCATACCTTAAATTTTAAAATGTTTACATCATTAATATATGTTAGTTTGAATTTAAATACACAAGCTACTGAAATCGCAGCACGAGAGATTTAAAAGCAAAATCCAACATCTACATTAATGACAATTTTTCAGGAGGGCAATCTGTCTACATCGTAATTAGTTAAACAATGTAGACGGTTGGGATTACGGAGTTTTGGACATCTTGATTGTTTATGAAAATCAATATTAACCACAGAAAATGCAAACAAATATAAACTGTAACCAGACTATTTTACTGACCGGTAGATTACAAAACTTTAATCCCATGTCATTAGGTGACAGTGAGGCTTATTTGGTACATTACATGTAATAAAGATAGTTTGCACGTATGATAGTTTAGTAAGTCTGCCATCAAGTAAGTTGTTCACAATGTAAAGAAACTACTATAGGTCTACAACACGCTTGATTATCAATCACAGTCAGTCGTGTTACAGAGTTATACTGTCCCAGTAATTCAAAAATTCCAAAACCTATTGTATTAATTTATCATCACTAGTCCAAACACTTAGCTTTTACATCGAAGTTTTCCAGTAAAAAATAAACTGATAATAATAAATCTAAATAGATACAAGCATTGTTTTAAACACGACAAAACACTATTAATTCACATAACACTCACATTTTAAACTATTTCGAAATAAAAAAAATTGATGGAACAAAACATAACCAAATCCATAGTTTTGGTTATGTTTACATTTGAGTAATTTATGAACAAATATGCAGTGTTTCCACTCTACGGTAAAAATATGCCACGCACTGATACAAAAACTCCCACTTTATCCCAGACTCTCCCTTATAGTATCCCTCGTCATATCCCACACTTTCCCACTGATTTGTTAAACATTGCAACACAATTAATGTTAAATATTATATGATTATTGAATAATGTATTAGTACAATATTTATACCGTTAGATAGAGCTTATTTAGATCTACTAATTACCTATAGGTATTTTACATTTAGTACCTCAAAGGATTTTGAGCAATGCGACATAGGTTAAATGATACGGTGAATTAACTAAATTAAATAATTTATTTACGTGAGAGGTACTAATATTTTTAATGGTAGTACTAAAGAGTACGAAGCAGGTACTAAAAAATGGTAAATAGTTTGCTTGTTAATTCCAACATGGCTCGGCCAGCGAAATTGACATGATTCAATGTTCGTTCTGTGACGTTTATAAAATCATAATAGGTGCGGACAGCGAGGTTAAAAATGGGAAACCCCGCAACTGCCAGTACGGCGAGAAAATCCACTAGAAGTGCTACTGCTAAGGTGCTCTGGTCGTAAGTTGTAAGCAAACTAGCAGACGTAATGCCGATTTCAAAAAAATCCCACTTTATCCCACAATCCCATTTTATCCCACAAGCAGTCAAAATATCCCATATAGGGGATAAAAACCCCTCAAGTGAAATACAGACAAATCCCAGCTGACATTTTAAAGACAACCATAGTCAATAGCTTACTACGAAAACCAATTCAACTACTGAATATCAAACATTAAAATTAGTTTTAATAATTATTAATAATCCAAAATAAAATACGAATGCTGTGTTAAAACATCCCTTTGGTATCCCAAATGACTCCTTCAAAATTTCATTAAGAAATGTTTTACAGTTATTTAGTATTTCGATAACACACCCACACACACACACACCCACACACGGCCACTGAAACTTCTTCATCAATACAGTGATTCACTTCGTTCATCAATTATAATGGAGAATAATGAATATTTTAAATATCGCTTATTTATGAATATATTTCTTATGAATTCTGGTAAGAGGCTTAGTGTGTTGTTAAGACATATATATTCATTGGAAATTCGCTGAGAACGCAGGTTTGCTGCGACGGGGGTATTATTTGTAGTTTAACAATGTTTAAAACAAAACTGATTGCTCGAATTTCATTGGAATTATTGCATCGTCTTCAGTTTAAAGCTCTTTACTAATATTTTAATCTATTTATATGTTTGAAAATGGATGTATAATTATTCTGTGTGGAGGTTGGAAGTACAAATCATCGAGTTCCTATACGATCAATCTTCTTTTTTTATCATCTTGGATAATTTTGCCTTGGATATCGCTGTTGATTGAAGATAGTAAACAAGAGCATATAAAGTTGAAGAGGCTGTTATATTTTTTGGGTGCCTGGAGAACGGAAAAATACTAGGTGGTGCTACTATCAGTGTTATAATTACTGTAACAATAAAATCAACTTCCTGTCTCAAGCAGCTCATGGGTACAATGCACACTGGCCTCATCATCAGTACTGCATGAATATGAATTCCTTATTAATGTAAAAGTACCTGGGGGCCGAGCTTTGCTCGGGGGAAGGTCAGTCAATTTGTTTAGATGACTCAGAGTAATATTTCACCACTTCCCCCTACTGATAATCAGATTTGTATTATTCATTTGCCTCTTTTCTACATTTTTAAGGTGCCTCCAGTTGTTATTTATAGCTCAATGTCCCTTTGATTTATTTTACTACTCTATATATGTAATCTTTACTCAAATCTTTTAATCTCTGCTCTCAGGAAAACCACATGTTAATAATCATATACAACATGAGTATTACTTTGACAGTTCCCTGGTTGATTATGAACAGCTGTTACAATTCTTTTGTTTTGATTTGAAATTCCATAAGCCCAATGTTAATTTGTTTAACTTTTCATTTTAGTTTTTTTACATTTTTTGATTTTTCCTGGGGATGAGGCCGGTCTAGAACTTATTTTTATCCCAGAAATTAGTTATTTCGAACATTTGAAGGAAATCGTTGGAGCCGTTTTTGAGATCTGTGTCGCAAGCAAGCAAGCAAGCACGCAAGCAAACAAGCAAGCAAGCAAACCTTACTCATATTAGAGTATAGGATATGTGATACAAATTTGGTCGTATACAAAATGTTCATGTTAATCCATAGACAGATAAGCAACTAAATCATATCCTAACATATACTCAGTACGAGTATGGTTTGCTTCATTACTCAATTATCTCAAATCATCTGGCCCTCCCTGATCAAAACACGGTAACCCAAGTACTATGATGATAACATTAGCATTACTGGTACACAAATACCTTTCTAGGCAGAATTTCAATCTTTCAAAACCACACTAATTTTCTCTACATTTTCTCTTAATGCTATATGTTCACTAACCCTCTCTACTCAACGCTACGGTCATGCGTCATCGGGAGATGCCTCCTGTCGGTTTCTTCATGTTAAGTCGCTCTAGCAGGACTGAGATTAATTATACAAACCCGGCTTATTTGGCATGATATAATTTCTAAATTTAGACCAGGGCGGGCAGTGACGTCACGGTTGTAGACATTACCATGCTGGCGAGAGTGACGCCTTGGCCCACTGCGGTTGGCGCGCGCCCAACCACGACCGGCCATGGTCAGGTCCGGCAGGATTCAGACAAATCCTGCTGTAGAACAGTTAAAATCCGTCCCTTTTCCTATTACAAGCTCAAAAAACTGTCATCTGATTTTTTTAAATAGCAATTAAAATTATTTTTCTAACTTGTAAGTTGTTTGTTTTTGAATGTAAGTTGTTTGAAGATCCTTACCAAAAGGCTTCAACCTTTTTAATTATTATTATTATTTATATTTTTTTTTTACTTTTTTTGAAATTATAACGTCGGTTATGACATCATGGTTAGACTTTTATGTGATTTTATTTATTTAATACGAAACAACACATTGTGCGAGCAGTTGTTGTAGCACCTCAAAACATGGAGAGTGGTAACACTGGTTTGGTTATATAATGACTGATCTTTTGTGACCTAACTCTTTTAGAACCACGGTTAAGCTTTGCTTTAAAGACGACGGTTTTGTCGGGACTCAGTAGCGCAAACTTCTATTAATTCTAAGCTCCTTATCATCATCATGGATTATTACCGCTTCATGACCGTCTTAAAACGTACACTGAATTTTAAATCTTCGTACATCAGTTTATGTAAAGAAACTACCTCATAAATATGTGAAATATTTGTAAATACGTAACAACAATTTCCACGCAGATTGCAAATATTGTAGCAAGTCCTAAGGCATTAGTCACCTGATTATCAGGTTTGAAAACAAATATCATAAATAAGATGTACTTACAATTTATGACTTTAACCCGATTGTAAAATAGTATGTTGTCATAAAACACAGTTGTTAAGTTGAAGACTAATGTAGTTAGTTGAGAGAAACTTTAAGTCTAATATTTTTAGTCTAATCTTATATACAAACGTTCGCTGAGAGTTAAATTGTTTTAAATTGTTAAAGCAATGTTTTCAACTAAACATAGGATAATAGTCATCATTGATGAAAATGTGGCAGGCCAAGTCATAAACGTGTTAAAGCGCGACAAAGAGAACAACTGAACAAAATGAAGACTCGTCCTGCACGGAGGATGTACTGACACGTGCCTTCCCACAACGGAGTTTTCTTCCCATCACAATCAGGACGTTATTTATTTATACATTAAATCTATTTTTCAAAGAATTTTATATATTTTAAGCGTTGTTTTCCGATGGGATTTGAGTATAACACAAAGGGAAAAGTTGCTTATTGCTGTAAATAAAATAACCATAGTGATTAATAATAGTTTTGTTTAAGTAAACTGTGAGCTATGAAAAAATATTTAAATACATAAATTATATTTTCAGGCATGTTTACTTCCATATTTCAACACCTTTAGTTGTATGTTACATCGTATAGTTTTATTATCCATTAAATTTGCATCCAATAAATCCATAAACAATTTAAAATATTTGCAGTTTGCTGAAAAATATTAAATATTCAGTTCCCTATTATATTGATCAATTTTAAGTACTTTCTAGAAAAACATTGATTTTCGTAATGGATGCGAGTCAATCAGTGGCATAAGAGTGAGGACAATCGTCTGTATTAAACAAATTTGATTTAAATTAATTACTAAAATAATTATGTGATGCTCTTCGGACATCGTGAATACATCTTAAAGTATTTTAGTATCTGAAATATCTAAAATCTCATCATCACTTAATTAATCAGCGTTCAATATGTTATTTTGTGTTTAAATATTGTATAATAATATTCAAGATAACATTGTTTATTGTTTCATAAACACTTGCTGATAATTTCCAATGGCCATCGCCAAAAGGTTATTGGGGGTCAAGAACGGCCATTCCGAATCACATATGTTACACGTATGTTCTTCCGGTATTTGTCCCCCCACTGTTTTTGCATACTCAATCATAAATTAAGTGTACTGGCAGCAACCCTAATCACAAAAAACTAAATCGGGTATACATGTATCGTATGGGGTTTTCATCTTGAAGTCCGCGATATGAACCCATAGGGTGGACACCAAATAATTCCTTAATGTACTTATTACTTTGAATCGTCGCTAAACGTCATAAGTATTCTAAATAATTAACAACAGCGGCAGTGAAACATGTTATGAAGAACATTTTTGTAAAGTAGGTTACTTAATATCTTTATAGTATCTTAATTAATTCTTACTTTTGAAGCTTCTAAAACATAACCTGCAAAATATAAATTTAAATTACAAAAATTAAAGTTTTGGCAGTAAAATAAATTAACATGCATACGTTACAACTTGAGATAACAGTTTTGAACTACCGACATCCGATGTTAAAGGGCCAAGAGGGAAGTTGTGCATCCATATTGCCTGCACACGCCTTTCACGTCTTAAGCTTTTACGTAACTAATATGTTACTTAAACAATCTTATCATGGACACTGGCTTAGATTTTCTTTTTCCAGATAAATAATTACTCAAATAATTTTTATCTCATGCATAAAATTAAAATTGAAATAAAGATAATAACAGTTTTTCTCCATGTTTCCTGAATGTGATGCCGGTCATTCTGAAACCGACTTTTCAGTAGAACCGACTTATTATTTAGAACCAACCAACTGTTCAGTAAAACTGACAGATTTTTATTTAGAACCGACCGACGTTATGTAGAACCAACCAACTGTTATTTAGAACCGACCAACTGTTATTTAGAACCGACCAACTGTTATTTATAACCGACCATCTGTTATTTAGAACCGACCAACTGTTATTTAGAACCGACCAACTGTTATTTGGAACCGAACGACTGCTATTTATAACCGACTGTTATTTAGAACCGACCAACTGTTATTTGGAACTGAACGACTGCTATTTATAACTGACCAACTGTTATTTAGAACCGACCAACTGTTATTTATAACCGACCATCTGTTATTTAGAACCAACCAACTGTTATTTAGAACCGACCAACTGTTATTTAGAACCGACCAACTGTTATTTAGAACCGACCAACTGTTATTTACAACCGACCACCTGTTATCTGGAACCGAACGACTGCTATTTATAACTGACCGACTGTTATGTAGAACTGACCGATAGTTCAGTCTTAAAGAAATAATACCTATTTCTAACATTTTCAAACATTTATGAAACATTCCAACGGCCACTCGGTAGCCCACAGATTTGACTTACAAAACCAGACCGTCCATAAGCCCAATGTTAAAATTATCACTAGTCTTGTGGACGGCCTGGTTTTTCACTCGTGCAACGCACTATACTCTTCGATCCCCCGCCTCCCCAACGGGAAATAGAACTGCAACTGGTGAGAATTCGAACCGGAATTTGTCTGCTAGCCAACTTACCGGTGTTGTTTTAGCAATGCAACTTTTAAGCTGTACTGATACTCCGATGAGTTCAGTAACTCACCCATCGCTGGTTCATATCTTGTGTCCTGCGTGTTGTACTTACCGGTAAATTGAAGGATATTACCGATCGAGATTTACATGACGTTCCTGGTAACATTTGCTTATCACAACTGATCTCACGGTCCATCGTAATGTCGTATGAATTAATGAATAAAAATGATTGATTATCCAGGCAAACATCAAACATTAGGACAACATGGTCCTTGACAGTTGATCGCTTTAGCGAGACCTCATTACTTGCAAAACTATTGAATTGCAATAATCTTTATCATAGTGCAACAACTAGGCTATATCGGAATCCGAGTAAATACAATTCAATGCCAATTAGATAACCGGAGGCACCGCCACCATCATTGTTGCCATCCTATCAGCTGTTCAGGTCACGTGACACTTCACTGCCTGCTGTATCGCCGCGCCTCGTCGCCTTTCGCTTTCCCACCGCGCCACGGCCATCACGATCAGTCGTTTCGCGAGCGCGTTGGTTACAAGCGCGTTTCAGTTTTGCGGTCACTAACGTGCCTTCCCCGGTGTCGTGTGTCAAAGCTTACCGCGACGTGTTAGTGCGTGTGTGACAATATAGGATATACATTACCTTTAGGTATACTGAGCAACAAGGGGAATGAGGTACAATTTTGTTCTTACGAAGTAACCTGGCAATTTTCTGTTTTTCATTTTTTATTTAGCAAGCGCATTAGAAAATTTCATTAAATAAATTTATGATTTTACTCAACATCTGTGTAAACATTTGTTTACAGCACTAATTTTGTGTATGCATTTATTCATTTTTCTATATAAATTGTGGTAATTTTACTCAAACTTTAAATAAAGAACAATCATATACGTGAAAATGGATGGTCTAACTCTTATATTTTCAACGTATTCCTTAAATTTTTAAAGATAAGCAATAATTGATAAATCAGACCACAAAAACAATTAAATTTTCAACTAAGGTATCAAAAAGATCTCAGAAAGTTGGTGCAACAATTATAAATTAAAGTAATATAGTGGCATAAAAACAATAGGCAAAAATGAAACATTATAACAAGATGAAGGGGCCTAAACATAAAATTCATTATCCTAATAGGCTAAATATATTAAAACAATAACGCCTTTCGTGGGAATTCACACATCAAACATAAGTTTCCTATAATCTTATTGCAGAAGTTTTACATTTACTGTGATGTTGGTGACATTAAAGTTTCATGAGCAAATAATCTTGTCTTAAATGGATAATGGATGTCCACCAATAATCTTACCTGTGAACCTAAAACAACAAGCATATCGACTTGTAATAACTGTATATACTTATGCCATTGCGTACTGTACAGACAGCGGTTGTACCTTACAAACAGGATCTAATCTTGATAATTAAAGACTCTAACCAACGCTTTGTGAACTTATACAAACTAAAGTATGCAGAAGGTATAGAAGCTATGTAAATTTAAACTGTATACTTTCGTGCCTTAGTGTTATGGAAGTATAAACTGAAAAAGAGCTTGCATAGCTGAGAAATATAATGTTTAAGTTTGTTTTGTAGAGACACGCAAGACATATATTTCAACAACAACCTGCCAAAGTGATTACATATTTAATGCCTAATATCACCGATCATTTTGCCTTGAGTTGACTTTGTAAACATGTTGATTTTAAAAAGTATGAAAAATGTCGCTTACAAAAATTATAAAAGTGGAACATGTTTTACGAACAATAAGAACCACATGAACGTTTAATACGAACGCCGAGTTTTTCAGCAAACAAGTGATTTGTAACCCCTTCCTCCACACTTACTTCAGTTTATATCAACTCGCCCCTTTGTTATAGCCCTTCTTCAACTAAAGCTCCACCCTTTTATGAAACTTACCTTTACCCCTTTTATATTTTTTCTTCTAACAAAACTCCCCCTTCTTTATATTCCCTCTGACAGAAGTCTTCCCAAACCATTCATTAGACTATTACTATTTACGAAGCTCGACCACATTTTATAAACCTTTCTCCTGTCAAAGCTTGGTCCTCACCTCGTTGTCCGTTGCTCGCGTCTGCGTCGTAAGCTTTGTGGAAAATTCATCGGGGTTGACTAAGAGGAGGCTCCAACACTCTACGTCTACCTGCTTCTCCCATAAGACTAACATTAATTCTCAAAGTCCGCCCCTCCTCAACGGCTTATTCTAAATCGATGATTTATGATTAATTTTAAAGAGCAAAACAATACCTAGTGATTTCAGTGAGAAATATTTCGATATCATAAATAATTCACCGATAAAAAATCTTAATTATTGAACATTTTTGACCTTTTTAACGGTTTTTATTTGTGATAGCAACATTTTGCTCCCTGAAATCGCTAGTTTTTTTTACCTTTCCAATGATCCATAAATCAACAATTTCGGGTACACCTTTGATATGAAACGAGGATTTGAAGTTAACATTGGCTTTATGGGAGAGACAGGTATAAACGCGAAAGGTTTTGTGGCTGGAGAGCAAAATACCACTAAACTGCATTTTGACTAAATCCTCTTTCAATGACAGTCAACATTTCCACCATTTCATGTTAAAATAAATTAGGCCAGTTGCACATATAAAGATGCGTTTGAACTGCGCAATGTTTTTGCTAGATAGTTATGCAACTTGTATTGAGCAATAAGTAAAAACAATACCCAAATAACTTGAATTGTAGATTTCACCTCTAAGTTGCACTAGCGCATCTGCAATATTTTACACAATATTTAATATGTCACTTAATGAATAGATAGACAGACAAACCACTGATTTATATACATAGAGATGTCACTTCTTAAACGGGTGTGACATCACCGCATTTTAAACTTTCGGGGTTGAGTTTTTCTCTACGGTTGCTCACGTGCTATTTACGTTACATTTTTGTATATAAATATAGTTTGACATAAGTTGCATATGAACTTGCTTTTCGGAATTGTCTAGTCTAAACGCACGTTTAATCATACTGAAATATAAAAATTCCCCCGTCGCAGTAAACCTGCGTACTCAGCGAATTTACAACGCAAATATATGTCTTAATACCACATAAAGCCGCATAGCAAGTTTCATAAACATATATTAACAAATAAGCGATGTATAAAATTTTGATTATTCTCCATAAGAATAACATTGAGTACGTAGGTTTGCTGTAACAAGGAACAGAAAATATGGATTTTCATGCAAATATCAATATAAATCACCTAGGTGAAACCACAAACCAAGTTTCATCAATATACATTTCTAAATAAGCAATATATACCGTTTTGATTTTTCTCCATAAGAATAACATGGGGGATGAGGACGCATGTTTGCTGCAACAAGGAACACAACAAATTGTTTTATACAAATATCAATATAACTCAACAAGGTGAAGCCACATACCATGTTTTATTAAATTAGGTTCATAATTAAGGGAGACATTACATTTTACTTATTCTCCACAAGAATAACATGGGGACTGAGTACGCAGGTTTGATGCTACGGGAATAATCGGCAGAACATTTTTTGTGCAAATAACAATAGACCACAACCAGATGAAGCCGTATACTAAGTCTCATTAGTATCCGTTCATAAATAAGCGAGATAGAAAATTTGCCTTATTCTCCATATTGGACAACTTACTGTGTTTAGAACTTTCAACATCTCTGTAACCATTTGACGTAGAGAAATGATCAAAACACCAAATTATGTGTTTTGTTAAGTTGAATCTATTAGTGACAACTAAAATTAGACTTTTTAAAATGTTACGTGTAAAAACTTCAAAAAAACCATTTTTGGGGTACAAAACCCTCCCCCCAAAATACCACTTTGGATGGAGCGGTCTGTCTGGTTTTCGAACTTAAAGTTATAAATGCTGCTTTACACGTTTTTACCAAATTTCATCAAAATCGGACAATCTTTACGAGAGTTATCGCACCCACGGACACAAACACACACATATATATACAGTTTCGAACGAAAGGTGTTTTTGGGGTAAGGGGACCTCAAAACGAAAAGTTATCATGGTCCTGGTCCTAGGTCTTACCATGCCGACTACGGTAATAGCTTCTTCACTGTAGGGGAAATTCGCTAAAAGTATAAAACTAAATACACTGTAAAGCTAAATATCACATGGACAATATCATCATTGCATTAAACGTTGAGGTATCAGACTCGGAGGTGGCGCGCGAAGGTGAAGATATGGGTTTTCACTTTGAAGCCCAATATAATTCCCTCTTTGATTTAAATCGCCTATGGTTGATATTTAAAAGCAAAAAACGTGATTTATAAAGGATGCCCGTTATCCTTGTACGGTTAATGCGAAGGCCGAAACTGGAAAATGGGTCAGTAAGTTGATGTCACGTTTTGCTCAGCCGTTTTCAATTGTATAACGTTCTTAAAATGATAATCAATATCTTTGCTTTTAGAACTCATCCGGACAAAATCAGAACCTTCCTAAAAATTTGTTTAGACATAGATTTTAGATTTAGTCACAAACTACAACAAAGTATTACAGTCTTATGATGTTCCCTCTTTCAGTATTTTCATAGTAATGTTGAATAAATAAACTACTGTCCTTTCATAATTCCCTGAATTTTTAGGTTTTCGAATTTTAGCGAATTTCCCCTATATGGAAGAAGCGATTACCGTAGTCGGCATGGTAAGACCTATGAACGGGACCATGATAACTTTTCGTTTTGAGGTCCCCAGATGGCCAATAACACCATTCGTTCAAAACTGTGTGTGTGTGTGTGTGTGTGTGTGTGTGTGTGTGTATATATATATATATTTGTGCGTCCGTGGGTGCAATAACTCTCGTAAAAATGGTCTGATTTTGTTGAAATTTGGTAAAAACATGTAAAGCAACATTTACGACTTATCCACCTTTTCGAAAACCAGCCAGATCGCTCTATTCCAAGGGGTATTATTTGGTGGGGGGGCATGGGGTTGTACCCAATTTTTTTAGTTTTTTACATATTTTACATACAATATTTTAGTAAATCCAATTTTAGTTATCACCATTAAATTCAGCTTAAAAAAACAAACAATTTGGTGTTTTTATCATTGGTCTACGTCAATTGGTTACAGAGATATTGAAGTGCTAAACATAGTACGTTGTCCAATGATATCCTTATGGAGAATAAGAAAAATTGTTTATCTTGCTCATTTATCAAATTACCCCGACGAAACTTGGTATATTGCTTCATACCGTTGTGGTCTATTGATATTTGCACGAAAAACGATTCTTTTTCCGATAGTTTCCGTAGCAGCAATCCTGCGTACTCAGCCCCCATGTTATTCTTATGGAGAATATGTAAAATGTTATCTCCCTTAGTTATGAACATAAATTAATAAAATTTGGTATGTGGATTCACCTAGTTAAAACAAATATTGCATAAAACCCATTTTTCGCGTACCTTGTTTCAGCAAACCTGCATCCTCAGACTCCATGTTATTCTTATGGAGGATAATTAAAATGTCATTAATAATTTATTTATGGATGTATATACTTGGTATGTGGCTTTAAGTGGTAATAAGATACATATGTATGCATGTGAAATTCGCTGAGCACGCAGTTTTGCTGCTACGGGGATATTTTACTTTGGTCCTAGTTGTATTTTATTTAGACCAGTAGTTTGATATAATTTGCTTGTGAATTTAAAATTTTAATATGTCTTATATTTTTAAATACCCCCATCGCAGAAAAACCTGCGTACGCAGCGAATTTAGAATGCATATATGTGTCTCACTACTACATATAGCCATCAGTCCATGGCTATCAGTTGGCTATCATGTCGGGTCTACATGGCTATCATGTAGACCAAGTTTCACAAAAATACATTTATAAATAAGTGATGTATAGCATTTTTTATATTCTCCATAAGAATAATATTAGGGATGAGTAGGCAGGTTTGCTGACAAGAGGAAGATTAGAAATGGTTTTTTTTTGCAATTATCAATACAACTCAACCAGGTGAAGCTACATACCAAGTTATATTAATTCAGGTTCATAACTAAGGGAGGTATACAACTTTACTTATTCTCCATATGAATAAAATGGGGGCCGAGTATGCAGGTTTGCTGCTACGGGGAGAATCCACAAAATACTTTTTTTGTATGCAAATATCATTATACCACAACTAGTTGAAGTCACATACCAGGCTTCATCAATATACATTCATAAATAATCGTTATATACAGTTTTATTTATTCTCCATAAGGATAACATTGGACAACGTACTGTGTTTAGCACTTTGAATATATCTGCAACGGTTGGACGTAGACCAACAATTAAAACACCAAAATGATTTTTTTGTAGAGCTAAACTGATTGGTAAAAAGAAATGCGAAGTTTTTAGTAAAATTATCAGAGGAAAATCTAAAAATCCTTTTCCCATAGATTAACGTGGGAAATTTTATGAACACATTTTTTGGATTTTATCCGCAACCACTTAACCTAGGTTAATGATTCTAAATACTAAATAATTTTTAGCGAATTTCCCCTATAGGGAAGAAGCTATTACCGTATGTCTCATGGTAAGACTTAAGCCCGAGACCATGATAACTTTTCATTTTGAGGTCCCCAGATGCCAAAAACACCATTCGTTCAAATTTGTATATATGTATTTATATATATATATATATATATATATATATATATATATATATATATGTGTGTGTGTGTGTGTGTCCGTAAGCACGATAACTCTCGTAAAAAAGGTCCGATCTTAATGAAATTTGGTAAAAATGTGTAAAGTACCATTTATTTGAACGAGTTCGAAAACCAGATGAATCGCACCATTCGAAGGGGGGTTTTTGGGGGGTTTTGTACCCCAAAAATGTGTTTTTTGGGGTTTTAACATTTAATTTTAATTTAAATCAAATTTTAATTTATACCATTGAATTCAGCTTAAAAAAACAAACAATTTGGTAATTTGATCATTGCTCTACGTCAATTGGTTACCGAGATATTGAAAGTGCTAAACACAGTACGTTGTCTAATGTTATTCTTATGGAGAAAAAGAAAAATTGTATATCTCGCTTATTTATGAACATAAACTGGCGATATTTGGTATATGGCTTGATCTGGTTATGGTTTATTGTTGTTTGCAAAAAAAAAAAACAATTTTTCGCCTATGGCTCCTCTAGCAGCAAACCTAGGTACTTGGTCCCCATGTTATTCTTATGGAAAATACTTAAAATATTATATATCGCTTATTTATGAATGTATATGGATGAAACTTGGTATGTGACTTCACTAAGATGAGTTCTATTGATATTTGCATAAAATCCCATTATTTTGTGTGCCTTGTTGCAGCAAACCTGCGTACTCATCCCCAATGTTATTCTTATGGAGGATAATTAATATTTTAAATATCGCTTGTTTGTCAATACATTTCTTATGAATCCTGTTAAGTGTTATAATGTGTTATGTTATATATTCATTGGAAATTCGCTGAGTATGCAGGTTTGCTGCGACGGGGGTATTGTTTTTAAGCTCTATAAAATGGCTATAACCGAAATTGAGTGTTTTTTTATTTTAGGGTAAAAAATATAAAAAAACTGATTTTTGGAACATTTTAAACCCCAATAAAACCCCCTTCCCATAGTCCGATCAATCTGGTTTTCGACCTTAAATTCATAAATGATACTCTCCACATTTATCCCAAATTTCATCAAAATCGGGCGTTTCTTTCTAAAGTTATCGAGGTAACGGAGGGACACACACACACACACACACATATATATATATATATATATGAATTCGAACGAATGGTGTTTTTGGCATCCGGGGCCTCAAAACGAAAAGTTACCATGGTCTCGGGCTACCCTACGGTATAGCTTCTTCCCTATAGGGTAAATTCGCTAAAAACACAAATATTGACAAATTAATTGTAAAGCAAATATTATAGTGGGTAATTTCCGGATATAAACATTTGTCGTATTCTTGAATAATAAAAAAAATGCTTTGCACGTTCCAAGAGGTTTTTATTGACGTCTGTATACATTTAAATCGAATTAAGAACAAAGAAAATATTTTAATTAACTAAAGAATTAATTCTCATTAAAGCGAACCAACTTTGTACTGGGCTCAAAGAGAATATGTGGAAGGTAACTTGACATTGTTGTTCCGGCGGTGTTAACTATCCTAACAATGTTAACAACGTTTATCGCACGGGTTCTAGTTAACTAACAAATAAGCTAACCAAGCAGTCTTAGACTACTTAACTATAACGACTCACTAAAATTCACTTTCCTCAATGGCAGTTACTAAAATTTACTTTCCTCAATGGCAGTTACTAAAATTTACTTTCCTCAATGGCAGTTACACTATTTTTGAGAGCTCAAAGCATTTGAATTTACTCTAAAAAGTAAAAAAGAATAAATTAATCTGATATTTTTGTGTTTTGGAAATTAAAGAGTATGACACGTTTCAAATTACATTAAACTTAAAACATGAATTACCATTGTATACAAAACTACAACAGATAACCTAATAAAATAAAGCCTAGCATTTTACGCGAAATGATTAATTCTTGAACATTAGTAGTAACTGACAAATTAACAAAATATTAGTTACTGGTAAATAAATGTTGCTGATAAAATTATGCTTTGTTACTATTTTAAGTGAATTGCATACAAAGTTAGAACTAGAAAAAGTGTACAGAAATTTCGTTTGAATAAAGACTTAACAGGATAAATAAAATACGTCTTACAACACTATATAAGTATATTTACACTTATACTGTACTTACATACAAGACGGTAAAATATACACAAAAGATGGTACAAGGCACAAAGAAAATATTTTGATTAACGAATTAAAGAATTAAAGAACACATTCTCATTAAAGCGAACCAGTTTTGTACTGGGCTCAAAGAGACGTATGTATAGTGTTGTAAGACGTATTTTATTTATCCTGTTTAGTTGTAACAACACGTATCGTGCTAATAAAGAAATTATTTAATAAAGACTTAGAAAAGGTTAGATCTTCATGGAAAAATACCTTACAAAAACAGGCTCAACTCTACCCGAAGAAGGGGTTATTTTAAAAAAAATCTAGAAAAATCTAGAAAAAAATTTTTTGTGATAATTTTGACCACAACTTTCATAGCCTATCAGTTTCCTGCTGCAGGAGTTTCACTACATTTACTGCTGACTATTTCACGCGTATCTTATAAGAGAATAAAACATTTTAAGTATCACTAAAACTCAATCTAATCCTTTACCAAGCCGTTCCGAAAATTGGCATTTCAGATCAAAAGTCCATCCCTCAACAGAGCGATAACACCACTATCATCCCAAACTTTCACTGCAGTAATCAGCTAAAAGGTCAGCGGTGAAGGGTGGAGGTGTGTTCAGATGAACCGCTATCGGCGGCGCAACTTCAGCAACTTCATTTATCGGCCCAACTTCACCAACTTCAGTCCAATGAACTGTGACATTTCGTTCCCATTGCGCTCCCAGCACGCGAGGTCTTGGTAACCATTAGTGTTCGTTACCTCCTGATTTACACCGCTTGTTTTTAGCTCTACAAGCTTCTGAAATGTTCAGCCGAGTTTACATACCTCACTGCTATCAACATGAACTTTACTGAAAGTTTTCACTTCTTTGAGATCAGAACACTTTAACATTACATCTATCAGGAAATACAGTAATGAATATTTCGGTATGTGGTTTAAGGTGCAATTTTCTCTCCAGACATTCGGAGAGCTGATATGCTAAGATAAAATAAATGTCTATTCCGGTTGTAAACCTCCTAAACCACTTCAACTTCAAACACTCTTGTTTGGGATCGTGGATTATTTGTTTACAAGGAAGTTTAACATGAAATGTTCATGATTATTATAAAGGAAACAACTTAGAAACTATTTTGCCGCGGTTACATAATAGCGCGAATATGATGTAAATATTTATCCAAGGTCATGAATGTGGCTATTTTGTTCCGACAATGTTTTAAATCTTGTTTCTCTTTCTCTTTAGACATCAACAGCTTAACACAGCCTGGTGTTTCATTCAGGTGATAATTTCAGTGTTTGAATAATGTTGGATTAGTTTGATTTTAAATGTGCCAACTAAAGCACTGAGGGTTTTATTCGTGATTGCCATTATCAGCTCAAATCAGCCTCTATCATCTCTAAAGAGATACATTTTCTCACTATACTGCTTCAAACTACTCTATCTGCAAGTTTGATCTCAACAACGATTACACAAAAACAGCACAACCACTTTGTTTGTTGGATTATGGTTGGAGGAAAACTCTTTACTAAAAAGTTTTACTCGATACGTCATACTCCGTAACTTAGATTTACCAAATGTAAACGTGTGGGAACTAGTTACCATTTAATTGTGATACTCTAAAACCTTGATATGAAAACCAATTTTATGTCAGAGAAAATAATACTAATGTAAGACATAAAATGTAGTATTCAAATATCTTTGAATTTTTGTCTTATTTACGAATTCAAGGCAATCTTAATGGAGTTGTACTGTAGTAAAGGTCATATTCCAATCGAAAGTCGTTTTAGTCCCAAAGACATCGACGGGCGACTACATTTTACACAATCCAAAGTTGTTTTCAAAGTTTTTCTTACGTTTAAACACTATGCTGACGTCACCCTCGAGATTTGACCTAGACCCGGTTCTAAACCTGCCCCCGCTTAACCAGACGACGTTGAATGTTGTTACTCTAACAGTTTTATGACTAGAGCGTAGAACGTTGGTTTACCTTGACCCAAAGTTATCTAGTGATCTATCGCCCAGTCATTTTCTGATAGTTCTGGTACGAGAAACCATAATTATGTTCGGAATTAAAATGTATTTTAGACTATCCGAATTTGGGGACCTTATAATTGCTTGTTTATATCTCAATCATTAACCAGTAATTGGGAGAGTTTCTGTCCTTGATTGATACCTCAATACAAGTAATTATTAAATAGGTTTAGTAATACAAATATTAAATATATTTCAAGGAGCTTTATTTTAATAATATTCAAAAAATAACAAATTCCGGAATAATATTTACTATGCAATATTGTGAATTTTCTAAAATTATGTGATTTACCTATCAATCCGTCATTCTTCATGTTAATTTCAAGTCTATAAATTTTTCACAAAAACCCGGTAAAAATAAGCTGAATCGAAAGATATAAAAAAAAACAAATTATTGTTGAAATAGTTTGTCAAAACCGTCATTTTATTTGTAGCGCGTGGTATAAACTATATTTTTATAGAATTGTAAACATATTTATATGCAAGAATAAAATTGTCACGAATAAAATATTTAGATGCATTTACAAGGGTGTTCTATTTTTTTTATCCTAAGAGAGTTTAATTTATGAATCTACTGCACTTAAAATGCCAGGTTACTTTCGTCCCTTTGCCCCATTTCCTCTCTCTTACAAACTCAACTGATTCTAGGAAGTGAAAGTGACAAGTGATGGAAATGACTTGAAGTGTGAAATCGACAGGGAGACAAATGTGCTAGAGAACTATGGAGAATGGTGACAGTCACCCTGGATCCCCCAAGAGGGGTCTGGGGGGCTCTCCCGGGACTTCCGGGACCCCAGGGACTCCTAGGACCCCCGCCAGTCCAGGGGGAACCCGGAGACTCAGGGACTTCTACGAGCAAATCTGGAGCGGCAGCAAGATGGGATCTCCCGTCCATGAGGCGAAGGCGACCGGTAAACCTGTAGCGAACCCCGATAGCCACTGACACAGACCACGCTAAAAATAAATAATAAATAGTTGATAACCGTAGAATTATAAACAAATACGAAATAAACCTAATAGTTCATGCACGCTTTAGATAAACCACTCTTAGACCTAGCTGAACACTTCCACTTTTTAGAACAAGTTATACTTCATATGGTTTCCATTAGCTGTTAAAATGTATTCCCCCTTGTTGTGCTGAAATAAGAACCCTTAAATTTGAGTACAATTGTTTATGTAAAATCTTAATTTAAGCATATTGTCAGCTTGGGTATTATTTTTCTAAAGATTTACTTAGTTAATTTGAAAATACAAATAATATAAAATTTGAAATTTTTGAATTTTTAAGTAGTTAGCTTTTCAGGAGTCTTGTAAATGGGACAAACTACGGTACGGTAGCTAATACAACACACTTAGTCGACTTAAAACTAGTTTTAAAAGAATTATATAACATTCATCGTAAAGTATTACTTTTCATTTTAAACTAAATAAACACAAAGTGACAAGCAATTAAAGTATAAACAAGGTTGTCAAAGTAATATTTAAATCAGTTGTTAATTTATCGTGTTCTTCTTTATCTATGCAGGATATTACAATCCCACCACCAATTTATGCGTGCCACGGGTGATGCCATAATTAGTTGAAATCACTAAATATCATACAGTACAGAATTAACTGGCCTCTAGTTTGAAACCGAAAGCCACATGAGTGAGGTCGCCGTGGCGGGAACATATCGTGACCACAAGTCATAGCCACTGCCTCCTAGATGTTTAGCACTGTTAGTGCAGCCGCTGCATACTTGACATTTATCGCGTTACGTGTTTTTTAATTAGTAGCCTAGCTGTGCACTCTATAACTTGTGATATCTATTGTGAGTTATGTATTTTTTTTAAGAATATTTAAGTAGTAACGTTCCAGTGTGTAAAATTTTATTTTTGACCTTTCTTTGATAATATGACTGCATTTCGTAATTTTACTAAACCAAATGCATCACTAACCCTCTTTTAAGATAAATATTTTTGTATGTATAGTTTTTTGGCCCGAAACTTTATTCTCCTAAATTCCATACATACATCAATTAAAACCCATAATGTAAAAAAACATACATCCAGGCTGTATGTTTTCAACAACAAATCCTGTTTCCTGCCCATTAAATAATAACCAAGCGATTTATAAAAAGCACTAAACAGAATCATACAAATGGTATAACAAAACACTAGTATTGATTAAAAAATATTTTTGTCAGACAGCAACAAAAAATAGTTTTCAAAAGCTGCAATTCTACTCAGTAGACACTCTCAAAAACAGAAAACACATATGGTATTTTAGTATCGAGCCACAGTAATAAATATTAATAAACAATATAATTCAAAAACAAAATATAGGAGAAAACCAATAACATTACTGAAAACAATTCAAACTTAAAGAAATAATACAATTATTAAAGAAATTGCAAAAACAATTTTATATCATTTAGAAATAAATCAAAGGTAAAAACGTACAAAAATTAATGGAGAAAAGTCAATCCAGTGGCTTTCGGGGTTCCGGTCATCTGATCGATTATTTCCGGTGCAGACGTGGACGTGACGGAGATGGAAAAGCGACTGGAAGAAGAGAAGAAGAAGAGAAAAGCAGAGAGTCCGGACCTCAGGGAGAGAGTGACCCTCAGACACGCTGTGGCGGAGACTCCGCCCCAGACCAGAGGTACCGAGGGGTGGCCTAGGGGAGGGTGTGGTCTTGCACGGTGTCAGTCACTGTTAATAACAGTGGTACACTACCAGCAGTTATTGATCTTTGTGGTCTTCAAAAACATATTTTGGTTTGTTGGAATTTGTTAACCTTCTGGTTGACTTCTATAGGAGAAAATTAATAAAATCGCGCGATAAAACCTTTGCAGATAGACACGACATTTTTTTAATTTAAAATGTTTAATCTAGTAATTTTGTTATAAAACCAATTAGTATCATCTCATAAAACATCCGTATGATACACTATTATTTTGACGATGCAATATCCAAGAAGCTGACCATATAGAGAAGACTATTTATTATACATGTAGACGACTTTTTTATTGTATACAAATCATATAACCTTTAACTATTAAAAAAAAAAAACACCTTCGGTTCGAGCATAGCACCGAGGACGATCATGTACCGAAAATCACAACCAGTTGAGAGTTACGTTGACAGCTAACCAGGGAAGTTTTTGGTCGGTTTTATGGATATTTTGTTAAGCTCAGAGATAAAAGGTTCAATATTCAAATTAATTTTCCAGCAAAATGTTATTTTCTCCTGGGTTAAAGATTTTACCAATCGGTTTCTGAGGTCCGAAAGGCTTATTATTCAAAGTAAAATCCTTCCCCGGGATTCCGAGACCTGTTTTGGACGCAGACATTGCTCGTGTTATAGCTTATAACCCGTGAAAACACAGATAATATCTCGATCAATAAACAGCACATAATAGAGGAAAGTGTTACATTCTACAGCAATACGACCATTTCCTGTCTAGCTGTGGAAGCGCCCTCAACATCCGGTTCCGGTATCAGTGATTGCCCGATCAGCCCATATCTATCAGTTACCCGTTCTATTCCCGTCCAACACTTTGTGTTTACTTCTCTCAACTATGCGCGAGTCTATTCGATCCCAACCGTAGTACTTTTAGGTTTAGAAATCGCCAAAATGATCTTGTAATGTTCTTCCAAATTTCTATAGGTACTTTTACCGTGACCTAATCAAAGTACGTCATGCAGTATTATTTATTACCGCCAGTATGATTTTTTAAGCTTTTACCAATCTTTGCAGTTACTTATTAAAACCATTATTTCATCGTGAACCTTTACTTTTGAGTACCCATATATTTATAAATTCGCGTTTAACCATTTAATTACAGGTTGCTCGATGGTTTAACCACCGTTCCCGGTCCGGGGTGAAAGTACGAGTCAACGGTTCAGTGTCATTAATCATTCAATGAGTACCCGTTATCACCACTGTGTTTATGATAATACACGTGCACTGTGTTATCACATAACCTACATACATACATTGTGCAAACTATGGGCCCGCAGCCATCACACTATTATCAGGTTCTCGTAACAATGACCTTCATTGGTTGCACTAAATGTTTAGCTTTGATTTTTTGTTTAAGAGTTATTTTTAATATTTTGGCAAAAAACGTATCTTGCAACTGTCTTATACCGAACTTTTCTTTAAAAGCATAATTAATTTATAACTGTATTCAGTTTCGAATCTCAACAAAATTTAAAGATGTTTGCTCAGAATCGCTTTGTCAAACCAACCAACAGCATGTGAAAAGTATAAGATAATCTCTGTTATAAGAAAAGTATAAGATAAGCTAATCTCTTTTCTGGAGCTACAAACAAAAATTAGGGGTTGGATGATAATTTATGTGTTGTTTGAAACCCCTTAATGTCTAGTTATGCCTCGCGGGGGCTCACGTTCGTGGAACGGGAATGATCCTAAATTTGACAGTTAACACTTAAAATACTAATTTGTTCCACTCATAAACTTATTTTTCTTATCAAACATTGTTTTACGAAAATCATAGTAATTTCGATTGCAAGTATTTTATGCAACCATCGTGTTTTTTGATGTAACACTTTCGCCATTTTTAATGTTGCCATTCTTTTCAGAATATAATGCTCTTGACAGCAAATCAATCGTTTCAGCAAATTGTACCTAACACAAACAATTTTAAGTAAACCAGAATGACTGTTTGGTTTCGAAGTAATCAATTTAATTGCCCATCGAAACGGGTTTTTATTGATAAAGCCGAATGCAAACAAATCTTAATGTGTCTTCCCTCGATGGAATGTATTTTAAGGAATATTTTAAGGATACAAATGTTCCTAAAACTATTTACTAATAAACATCAAATATTTTACTAGGGAAAGAATTTAAGTTTTCCCCTGGTTTTAAAACTGTTTTATTGGAAATGAGTTTCTTTCAGTTTATAATCGGAATTGTATACTAAATTTGTTCATCTACCTTACAAAGTCACAGGTGAAAGACATTATAGTGATAACATGATATAGTAAAGTCCACTAACCAAAGCCTGAGGCTAATTTTACGTAACCTAAGTCAAATAAAATAAAGAGTCGTGCGACGTGAAAGGTTACATAAAACGTTCTCTAGTTATGTAAGCGGGTAAAGGAGGCTAGTACACATTGAATATCTTCCTTCTTTCATTATACCCTGAAGGTTGATTATATAGGGCTTTTCAAAGAATTTAACCCAATTGCTAAATTGTGTTCACGCCAAGCGGCCTTTCCTTGGTCGACCTCAATACATAAATAAATACATTCTGCAACCATTACAACTTCCAGACCGCTGGCTGACTATCGTTAGTTGATCATGTCGTGGCATTGGTCCACTTCCTTTTTAATTATTTTCAGTAACAAAACCAATTTAAATCAGTTACTTCATGGAAAGTTTCGCAATATTAGTTGGAAGGTGATTTTGCAGATTAGTTAATTGATAATTGATATGCAAAATGCTTTAAAGGTTATTTATGATGCTTTGAAAACATTACAAAGTCAAATTATACGGCTTGTTTTCAAAACACTAGTTTATTACGAACCCAGTTAGCTATGTTCACAAAAGTTTTCAACCAAACATAAACAACGAACTATTGCACAAATGCTTTGGTATCCTACCTTTGTAAATTATCGTACCATAAAATATTCGTGTCAATAAGATCCTTTCCTCAAAATTGTTAACAAAGTAAAATTTGGAAGGCCCTCCCCTAAAAGTTGTAACTGAATCTTTTGAAAAACTATTTTGATAGTTTATAGTGCGGAGTGTATTTTTATAACACATATTCAGGAAGGTCATGCTTCTTTTTATCATAGTTTGATATGTATCTGTCTGATAAAGTAATATTACGTTTTAATCTCGTTAATCATCAGTTACGGTTGGGAGCTCGTTGATCCTTGTCGTTGCTGTTGCAGGTGACTCTAACAAGTTACAAAGCCGCGTTGTTTTTCGAAATTTGTCAATCAATCTACCAGATACACATTTTTCTTTCGAGTTTAACAACCCCTACGCCCTGTAATAAAGCGTTGATTAGTTCGTTACATATATTTAATCCCTCGCGAAGTTATCTGCCAGCAGTTTTCGCAGACGGTTATATAAACATTTATGATCCATTGTTATCCGACGCCGCGGGTCGTAGTGGGTGTGAAGGGGGGAGAGGGGAGGGGGACCCCTGTAAAGCAGACATGAGCCGGCATAAAGATCGCGATTGCCGCACCCTCTCGCTGCAAAGTAATAAAACGCTGATAAAATGTTACTCTCTTATTTTGACCTCGGGATGCATGATATCTCACACTATGAGATGATCGACAAGTTTTGCTAAAGGCTTTGAAACCATACATAACCAATGTTAGACTAAACATGTACATTTAATTAAGGACAAATTTACCACTTGTTGGCCTACGATCCGGATGTGAGGTATATACACACAAAATAAATTAAATATATACATTAAAATAAAGTATATTCAGTAAATTTAGGATACAAAATTATATTTCACAAAAAGCAATCAGACTTATCAAACAATCTTAAAATGTGTATATTTCTATGCTAAAACTGGTACCGTGCAAGACAATACTACCTTGTTACCCATGAACCCCATGGATAACGTCAAACAAAAAATATTCCTACAGAAGTAAAAGTCTCCCGATGGACATCCGGAAGTGGCGGAGCCTCCTCGGCCTCGAGCAGCGCTCACGAGTCCTTCGAGGAAGTGGTAGAGCACACGGTGGAAGAGGGCGACCTGGTCGAAGTCGACGGGAAACTCTCGGGAGGAAAAGTCGTGCAATTCGAGCGGGTCACTGTCCACAAGACGGTGCGCGAGTTTGTGCCGAAGGTGTCCAAGATCAGTGTCAGCATGAGCAGAACCCCCTCTGAGGAACAGCTGACGAGAGAGGACTCGGCGTATCTGAGCCAGAGGAGTCTAGGGTCGAGGACCTCCTCGGTGACGTCACTGGCGTCGGGAAGGTCGGAGGAGAATCTGCTGGAGGAGCAGCACCAGTGGTACCAGGACTACCAGCAGCACGCGTTCCACCAGGGGGGGATCAGGAAGGACTTCATGAGAAGCAGGTCGCAGTACGACTCCCACATCCAGCAGATCAGAGGTACGCCTTCGTCTGCATGGTAGATGTAACGGTGGTGGATGGTGGTGGTTGATACAGGCTAAGGGGCTAGCGTAGTCCGTCTTATTTATTATTTTAGTTATTGTAATATACACTTGTAGCTATAGGAAATTCACTGACTGTTTAAGGTCTTAGCATAACATCACCAAGGTTATGATAAATATGTGCATGCGTTCATCACGTTAAACGAATATTTTGATAAGATCTAAAAAGAAAGTCCGTACTTACATTTTTACAAACTTTCCTGAAGCAAATGATATGTGTTTAAAGCGCTGAATACAAGGTTATTCAATATTTAAAAAGGATTAATTAAAATACAACCGCCTCTCTACCTTTTAAAGGTTAACGGTAACAGGCCAATATATGCACGCTAATAACCGACCCCTCTTAACCGTTGATTGGTTCAACAACCTGTGAGTGGTTTCAAGTAGTGTTCCTAGTTTTCGCGGCTTTGACAACAGTCAGGTTTCCCCATGCGCAGTTTTTTCAGAGTAGATTGATTTACATTAAGTACATTAAGATTTACTCATCGTAACGATTTACTCTTAAGTACGAGTAGTTCATTCGTACTGGTTAGCCTTTGATTTGTTTAAAAATACGTATATGTCGAAAAATCGGGGCAGCATTTTAGTTAGCAGTCATCTCATGTTGAACAGAAAGTGTAGAATGCATCTAATGTAAATTTCGGGGCAATTTGTGATTAGAGAGATGTGCTAAAAAAATGAGAAATTACCTAATTTGTTGCAAATTACTAAACTGCAGATATCTGAAAAGTAAACCCTACTTGAACTGTAGAAACTAAAAAGCAAGTTTAAAACAAAACTGCAGAATCCATTTTGATATCAGGCTACTGAGAGTATATTGTTCCTTGAAATCAACTTTTACACAATCCGATCTAATGGGGCTGGCCAAATGGATTCTGTTTTATTACGTTGTACATCTGGAGTGAATCACGAACTGATTATATCTTTAAATATTACCGTCAAACATGGTTAAGAAATAGGCTAATCTTTATGTTTGTTATTCACAAATCCAACTTTTGCTGACAGATCACATGTGCAATTCGTGTATTTCACTTAGAACAAGTTCTCCTCACGTGTCGTATCTGTTCGCACAGGAATTTCTGACAAGTTGACATTCTAGACAACCTCTGACAATATTCACTTTAACCTTTGCATGGCACGCAGCCGCTAGTCAATGTTAATGGTAAGCTGCATCACGTGGCTCAAACTGTGTTAACGGTCCTTCCATATGGTACTCCTTAGTATTAAATGTAAAGCGTTTTATAAGCTGTTTTCGATGCCGGTTGAACTATATGTTTTCGGGTAACGTATTTTTTTATATAGGCTACCGTTATTTTTAAATAAGTGTGAACGATTGTTGGAAAAATATAAAATTATTTTCTAAAGGTTGCTTCCAGAAAAAAGGTTGCTGGGTTGTTTTCCAGAGAGCTATGTTGAATTTTCAGGGAACAATTTAAATTTGTTTTTGGTTTGAATTATTTTTAACTGCGTAAGAGTGAAGGTTTTGCTTAAGAAATGTCTTAGTAGTCCTGTTTGTATGATTCAATTTATATTTAAAAAGTTAATTGTTAGTTAATTTACAAATTTTGGGGACGAAAAACATTATGAGGTTCTTAATTTTAATGTAGCACTACTTATGGTTTTAAACTAAGACTTGGCAGTTTTGTCATTTACAATGTGAACGAAATGTGACATTTTAGGTGGAAAGTTTCCATCCTAAAAGGTCTAAAGCAATCACGAATACCGATCCGCCCGTGCTGGTAAAATTGTTAACTGGATCCATTACCATGAATAACAGCTGGTAAAAACATCAACATTTCAACGTAATCTGTACACAAATTTAATCTGTATATAGTAATTGTAATCGGCACCGGAATGTAATCGTTTGTTTGTTTACTCCATAGTTTCTAGTTTCTAGCTAGTTTCTCCCTACCAACCCTCATCCAAATTCACATCATTTCTGTTAATCTGCATTTACTCCTTGATAATCGCCTTCTGGTAATAGTATTTAATACCTATACTTATATGTAACAGGTATCGGTTGAAACCGTTATCGGAAAGTAACCGTTTGGTGCGCGAGTTCTCACCGTGTCCCGGTTATCACTGGGTGTCGTAACGAGTCGTAAACCCTCCGCTGATGTCATCTCTCCTCTCGTTAGCTACAATAAACCGGTTAGGCACGTCCGTCCTCGCTCTGTTGTGGAAAAGTGGGACGAAACTTTTAAGAGAATGTTTAAAATGCATTTGTAAACTCGTTGGGTCTATCAGGGTTTGCCAGGGACAAAGTGGCGAAATAACGTATTTTTATGTTGTCTCGATTGTTGGGTTATCCATATAAACTATTACTGCAAAAACATGTTTTCAATAACATTTTGAATACATATTTGTTGCTTAACTTATAATAAAATAATTGTGCACGCATATTTTAAAATTTACAATTTACAAAACAAGGAGGGAGCCCTTTGAACAACGTTGTTATAATGTATAACAAACATAAATACCTCAATGAAAAACTAACTTTATTTATTGCAAGTTTGATTTAATACGTGCTATTTAAAATATCCAAATTCTACCTTTTGGACTCAGTTATTTCTTATTTGCGCTTTTAACGATTTATAAAACACCAACTCTCGAACTTCCATAGAAACTGCAAAACATTGTAGGCATAGGCTACGTACACGTCCGACGTGAGCCGCTACTGTTCACATCCGTTCCAAATTATGCACCGTACGTTACTTTTCCTGTGATTTTTAAAACAAATTGAGAGCCAGAAAACCTCCTAACCTAACCTAACGTAACCTAACCTAACCTAACCTAACGTAACGTAACCTAACCTAACGTAACGTAACCTAACCTAAGCGGTAGCAAAGTGAATTTGCCCTTACATTGTACGTGTACGTAGTCACTTCGAACATTCTATACTAGATTAACTGAGGTTTGCTAAATTAATGCTCTTAAATTATTAATACAAAAGAGTCGAGGTCATGAGTCTCCTGCGTTTTCTTATCACTAAATTACTTATTGCAGCTTATATATCTAGGGATTAGTTTATCCGAGCGTTCTGATAAAAACCTTGGTTAACTGCATTGCAAACAGTCAATAAAACTACTTGTTAAACAGAAAGCAGTTACACGAATCTTCTTTTATGAAATTTGTCTAAAACTATAATGTTTAAAGTTTGGATGTTATATGGCAGAATCAATGCCAATAATATATTTGACTGACATTATGTCATTGTATTAATTTCACACAGTATTACGTTATTTACTTAGTTTTATTAATCTTTCAATGTTGTAAGCTACATACTAAAAGAGTATTTGTAAATGCAAACAAGAATTGAAATACTATCAATATTTCTATCAAAATTGCCCTGTCCAGTGGGCTTTTAAAAGTTTTATCACACTTTTTCACATTTTGATATTAAAAGAGTTTGTCGTTTCATGAAGATACTATATATATTCTTCTTTGCATTTACAAATACTCTTTTAGTATGTAACTGCTTCGTAAAACATGTTATTTGATTACATTTGTTTATTTGTATACAACCCAAATATATTTGGGTAAAGCCCATTTATTCGTTTACAGCCCATGTAGACAATGTAGCCAAATGTGGACAATGTAGCCAATGTAAACAGCCCATGGTATTATTTGGATCTTCGACCCGTAGGAAATTTCGTTATAAAATTAATTCAGAAGTCCTGAAAAGTCGTCTATGTGAAAATGACACTTTTATACAAGCTTTACTGATTAGTATGTTTATAATCGATTAATTCATTGACGAAGGTGTTCAATAGATAGTCAAATGTCTCATACCAGTTTAATGATGATTATTATGGCGGGGTCTTCGTCGTTATCTGTCGACCTTGTCACTGATAACCAAATCGCCTCTCTGGGTCACTGGACTATCCGCCGCTAGTGAGGAAACATCTGTGTTAATTGATATTATTGGGATTGACTTTTATTTGAAAATAAAACTGACCTAATACCGATACCATAAAATTAGAAAAACGTCGTAAATAACATGTTTTATAATTGATCTAAACTTTTTCCCCTAACCACAAGTACTATTTCAACTCAATCTTTGAAAGCTGTGCAACTATAATCACATTTCAATCGACTCGTGAAAGAGGCATTCTGTACTCTACGATGATATGCAGTTTTATGAGGTGGGCAGACGGATGCGCACAAAGGGTGCCCAAATACAAGACAAGTGGGTCAAATACAGTGTGGTAATTTGGGGGCCTTGGACTAACAAAGGAACAACCTCGCCGCCGGTCGTCCTGCCTGCACACCGCGCATGATTCTAACTCGATTAAATCTAAATTAAATTTGATAATACCGTTCATTATTTTAGTTTACTAGGGATTAATTTTAGCTTAAGGGCCTTATTACTTTGCGAATAAAGCAACGATTTAAACATACCGTGATCGATGTTATAATTACGTGGTTAGAGAAATAACTTTAACTGTCTTTCTTAAAAATAACTGCACGAAAAGATAATTTATCTTTTTTCTTCTATTCCCGTTAAGGTTTTCACTCGGCATACGTCAATGTTATGGTTGTTATCGTACCGAGGTAGCGAGTAGAGCAGTTTATTACGAGATTGAAATTTGTATTTCAGATACTTAACTTACGACTTGATGGACCATCCGTTTTGGCTGGCTTTATCCATTGAAAGTGGTTTAGTTTTAAAATTAATATTAATTAGAAGTACCGATATAACCTCGAAACTCCTGGTTTAATTGTGCGAAAATATTAAACTATGTGTTATTCCTTTAATTAATACTTTTATTGAGGTATTTGTTCGCTAGCTAATCATGCACGGTATTTCATAGTAAGTTTAGTTATATTATATAAGGTACGTTCAGATTCTATAAAGGTACCAACAATCGGGCGCCAACAATTTCCCTCAGGGAGACAATGTTTCACTTTACTCCCTTAATTCACAAATAACTATTTTTTACTTATTTTGATTTGTTTGCTTTACTTATCTTAAACTGATTTGTTTTAACTGAATACAATTAATTATAAAAGCAAAATTAGCAATTTAACATTCGTGCGAAATCGCACGGGTTCGCCTAGTATAAAATATTATGTGAAATATAAAGGAAGCTCTTGTGCTACTCGGCGGTTTTGGTCTTTCTGGATATTCTGTAGTTGACTTTCGTTATTGCCCAACTCGAGAACTCGAGTTGCATGGCTTGGAAGTCGGTTGAATGTATTGTAGTACTTAAGGAGCAATATCCTCGAGAGATTCTATTTGGAGTGAAACTCCATTGCAAGTCCTAAAAAAATGCTAAAAAGTCATTTTAGTTTCAATTATTTACTTACTTAATTCTGTTTCTTTCAATGATAACAACATGTTTATTAACTTCCTCTAAAGTTGGGGTATTGTTTTATTTATACTTCCGAGTTATATACGGTCCCCGCTAGAGGAATTATACCGACGGAGCCACGACAGGACATAAATCATAAGTTCCCAGGGACCGCACGCCACGCCATCTGACGGCCACCTTTAACTATCGACCCCCGATGTCGTTGGAAACTTGATGAAAGAAAAGTTCTAGGAATAGAAGATAAAACTTGTCGTTTTAACCTGAATTTACTTGATTACAAGTCTGAACTTCACCAGACGTGATGTTTTTAACCACATAAAGTTAACAATATGACCTTGAACTGCTACCTGATCGTGTTATATTTTACTATGGGCAATAAAGTTGCTTTCTGATAAATTTAGTGGGTGTTGTAATACAGTAATGCAATGAATTAGACAGGATTGTTAACCACTGTCAAATCATTAATGATCTTACGAAATCTCATAAACAAAACAACCACCTCCTAATGGTAAATTATTTTTGATCTTTATTCATTTTCGGACCTTATCGTGGATACACGTTAAAGTATTTCAAAAGATAAAACCATCATCGTCAAACACATATTAGTTAGTGGTAGCCTCTGCAAAAAATGACTTAGTTTTGATGCCTACTTGATAGCAAAATTTACTTGTCATTAGTCACTCAACCACATAATGCTTTATCCGACACTATCAGATGAAGTCACAACAAACAATAATTTACCTCTTGATAATCCTCCACAAGTATGAAACCAAACTACCTAATTCGAGAATTTGTTACCTTTGTTTACAAATCTCTATCTAACTGAAATATAACGGGTCATCTTGTCCTTTCAGGAAAAATGTTAAAATTAGTTGAGTTCAGATAACCCTAGGAAGCACTCAGTCTGGATTTTCCCGAATTTAAAGAGGACCATTGGGGAGATTTGGGGAACTTGGGTCTGTTGGTTTAGGGGTCGTCTACCCAGGGTTACTGCTGGGGGAGCCACCCCTTGATGTACGACTGATAGCTCCACACGCCACTCTGTTCCACCCTAACTCTACTTTGGTCAGACGTTATGTTACGAGCCAATATTTTCTCATGCAAGTCTCTATTCCCGTGACCTTTTTCTCCTTTGCTTTACACAAGGTCGAGGATTTGTTGTAAGCCTAAGGTCTAAATGGAAGGTGTATAGGATTCGTTAAATTAAAGTCGATTCGCTTCGCTCATTACGTTTTTCCAGAATGTTCGACGAATTCACTATACTTAACAAAGTTTACATATAGTTTTCCAACAGGTAGTTTTTTATTGTTAATCAAAATCCGTGTTTTAAAAAACGTTTGATCACTCTGTCACAATTTTTGCTGTAATACATTTAAGCTCAGTCATAACGTTATTTAATTTTCAAATAAGTTGTTACAGCTTATATATTTTTAATTTTTTTTTAGATTTATGGGTGCCAGATATTTTTGGATTTAATTTTGAATAATTTATAACATAGGTGTAGATCATTCGAGCCGTTTATGTATATTGTTCATCCATCTGAAAGCACAAGAAGTATGAAAACATATATATCATCTAAGGGCATGAGAAATACAATTAGAAACTAGAGTAATATTTAAAAATAAAATTCGAAATATTTTTCTAGCTTGGTAAATGTGGTAAAATTTGTTATGTGTTTAAAATGTGTTAAAAATCTTAGCGGAGTGATTTTTTTTAACATTTCTTGAAAGACTATTTATGCAATTTGTATTCATATTGTTATAGTCCTACGAAGTTATACAACTAAACCCGAACTGACTCAACGGCAATCCATACTGTTTACCTAGCAGTTATTGATTCAATACTTGCAAGCTCTGCAGATTACAGGCCAACGCAGTTTTCTTGGAACGGTTGCTGTGACGTCAATTCTCCTCTTCAAGGTTAATCTTAATATTGCGTCCTGAAAGCTCCTGTCGCCGCGAGTTAAACCAGTGTTTGTCATTTGTTCATTTCACCTTAGCAAAAGTGTCGTCATTCGAGAAACTTGTGGCAATATGCGTTATATTAGATGAGACAGAATGGAAATTTTACACATACTTTGTGATTGGACAACATGTTTATTCGTTTCATAAATGTCTCATGTAAAGTTACTCAGAAATTAAAACCAGGCTAAAAATCGAAAAAAATTCTAGTTAAATTAAGGAGAAAAATCAATTAAGCTTAATTAATAGAACAGCTCCACCAACATACCTTTGATTAAAGGATATGATGCACAGGTAAATCTTAAAAAGTAATTAAAACCTGCATACCTTGGAACGTTTTTAATTGTATTTAATTAAGTTAAAGGGTTTAAGCTATAACTAACTTCTGACTTGGTCAAATTTCTATTTCTATCTTATCAACCAACTTGCTCTAGTTTTGCAGTTAAGCCAAAATCAACCCATGTAAATAAATCGTTCCCATCAATAATAGAGAAATGAATAGTATACTTGTGCTGATTAAAGAATTTTTGGGTAATAGGAAAGCTTACAGCGATTTTTATGTTTTTAGCAAATGACATAATTAGTTTAAATTAATAATCTAAATATAACGTCAACTTTACAAGTTAACTTTTGCCAAAAATATATTTCACATGTTTTGTACGAATCTGAACCCTTTAAAAAAGTTAAAACAGCCAATAAATAATCCTATTTTCATGCTATTTTAAACCATGCGTTAAAATAGTTAAAATTGGAGAATGTTTTGACTCATAAAAGGAGAGAGCTAAAACCTATATTCACAGATTTATTTTGAAACAAGAGCGGATTTTAAACCAATTTCTAGTACAACTTTGAATTGTAGAGTATTTATGTTTGTTATAAGAGTATTTCGCCACAGACACTCATACTACAGCTTCAAATACAGTGACGCCTCTTAGGAATTCATTATTTTATTAATTTCACCTAACGTCAGACCATCGTCCCTGTTACTTCTGCGAATTTGAAGTTTCCACCGCTTCCTCGAGCTCTCGAGGTGTATGAGCCGATAATTAAGTAACTATAATTAACTAACTACAAGTTGAAGTGAGGCACGATATAGTTAGAACAAGTTAGTATCACGATGAAGGGCTGAAGGCCTAGTTTCCTGATAGTGTGTTGTCCGATGGTTCAGCGATATGAACCAAAGTTTAATTTGAAAGAGCTCAAAGTTTCAACACCGTTCAGTCTGTAAGGGTTCAAAATGGAGGACAACATGATGGTTAGTATAGTACGACATCATGTTTTTGAATTTTTGTAAAGCAAAAAGATAAACTGATAGTCATCTACAGTGTTCATAGTAAACAAAGCAGATCCTTTCGCTGCTCTATTGTTACTACTTACTATGGGCCGGAAGCGGAGGAATCAGTCAAACAGATAGTGAACGATTGCCACATGCTTTCTTCTTATAGCGATCTGATAAACATAAGTAGTAGTTCATTAGACTTTGGATATGTTCATAAATTCGAAGTGATAGATTAGTCATTCTTCTGATTATGATGATTTATCATAATCGAGGTTGGCTGTAGAGAAAATCATCATAGGGTATAATTCATATTTTTCAGAAAAATAAAAGTAATTTTATTTTGATTTCAATCTAGATATATTTGATTTGTTTTAAGTTTCCATTTGAGAATGGCATAAAATCCATCTCTTGCCAAAACAATTGCTAAATGGATGACTGATGCTATAACACCTGTACATTTCATACTATATCCAGTATTAACTCCTTCAGTTATACTCTTAAAATGGACCACAGCTAAAATCGTAAATTATTTGATCATAAATCAAAAATGTTATATTCATTTAAAATTCAAATATACTAGCGTTCAACCTAACTTTTAAAACTCGATAAGATAACAAGATAAAGTTTCTTTGATAAAACTTATCATAAGAATTACCGTTTGTTAAAAATTCTTGAGGAGTTATTAAGCACACGGTAGAAAGTTTAAATTGAGTCAACTAGTTTACGAGCTCGTTTCCCTTCAAAGCAACTCAATTTAGGCCATCTTTTTCTAGCTTTTTTACCAATCCACTTTTTGAGTTTGTAAGCTGTGTTTTAACTTATATGTATGGTAGACAATGAAGTTTATTCTTTCATACGAAGAACGGATTTGAAAAATGTATTTTCAGAATAGATACACATGCATTTGTGTAAAGCTATTGTTATTATATCAATACTATATCATGTCTTTAGCTACTCTACATTCATTTGTAAATATTTTACATTTGGCAAAGCAAAAGTTATTTTTCAGAACTACATCAAACCACATTAAGAGAGCTGACCAATTCAATTATTTTGAAATGTTAAACCTAGAGGCTCATCGACCTACAAGCTCTTTCTAGGACCACTCTAACGGCCACATGTTATGACGCAATTGTGTTCCCCTCTTCTATTAGCTGCGCTTGCTGCTTCTCGCTTCTCCCCCTCTCAGAACACCTGCTTTTGAAACTAGGTCAAGTATTGTGAACCCTCTTGGTAGTACTACCCAAACAGTTTAACCAGAGATTAAATTGAACGCATGGATTCTTTAATCTACGGTTTAGCTTATTAAATAGTAGAGGATGTGCTTCCGTTATTGGTCTTATATTTTTTTCAACCGTTGAAGGAAAAAGCAAATTAATGTTGAATAAATGTTGAATGTGTGACGATAAGAGCTATATTGCTGTTTAAATAACAAAGTTAAATGCTACAGCAATATATAAAGAGATCTGTCCGTTTCATTGTTAAAAATGTTGTCTAGTATGTACCAAACGTACCCCCCCCCCCACCATACACAACTTTGGTATGTCCCCCCTTCAAGGAGATTATTTGGTTGGTCAAGTCCCTGATGAAGGGTATATATGTATATACCCTTATATATATATATAAGGGTATGAATATAAGGGTAATTATTACTATGTTCGCTAATATATTTTGACTCAAACATAAGATAAACGCAAATATTTCCCAAAACAAAGGACTTTGTTTCAGCTGGGAAGAGATGACCTAGCTAGGGTGAATATTCGTATTTAAAACACATGAGTCAAAGGCGATCAGAGATTGGTTGATGGATTAGCGAAAAATATAGCAGAGTTGGACTCATCCGTAATATGGGAAGTAAATAACTGCTACCAATGTAAACGCATATGTTTACATTTAAACGTATACGATTTTGATATATATGCTTCGTAATTGTTATGGTGTTGTAGTCCTAAAGTTTAGTTTGATTGATACCACTCACGGGTAAGTGCGGTACGCGGGTGTGTGTGTGCGTGTGTGGGGAGGTATCGACTGACCCACTAACCGCCAGCTGATTTCATTATTCAACACCGACAGGTGTAGAGGTGCAGAGGCGAGGGGGGAGATTAGGGAGGGGGTGGGAAGGGGATTCGCATTGGGGGAAATGAATTACTATTTGAATTAATCAATCGTTAGACTGTGATTACAATACCCGTAATGGTAATGGTAATTAGAAGAGGGATGATGTCAGGAATGAACAATCAATTGAACATTTAAACTAATTAGGTGTAATTCAGTTTGGTTGATTGATTTAGTAATTGTGTCCAAATAAATTAAAGTATCTAAAACTTTACAATTTCGCCTTATTTCAACTGAAGTATTATGTCTAACATCTCTAATATTTCAATATAAATATTTTCTGTGCCAAAACTACAATACAAGTAATTTTCTCTATTCTGGTAAAATATTAATAACACGAAATGTATGCTAAAAGTATCAAACAAAACAGAATAATAACAGGTTCTACAGTATAAAAAAGTTTGTGACCTTTTAAACTCATGCTTGAGTGGGAATGTAAAGAAACATATTTTTGTCATTAATTTTATCACTGCCATATACTGTATCAACCGTGGTTAACCATGGTTAACCATGGTTTGATTACAAAAGCGAATGGGCAACTCAAATTAGACATCAAAAAATCTGTATGATATAAGCTTTGTTTTCCGGGGATTTCAAATTATTTTCAATTATTAAGGGGATAGACTTGCGTTCTTACCTGCATCTCCCGTAATTAAGGTTAATGATAAGTTTTAACAAGTTAGTAGCAACACATACCACCCAGTGGAGTCGAATCGTTCGTGTGTGGCTCATTTTAAAGAATAAAAATACATAGTGGTACCATCAAGCAGAATTTCGATTAAAAAAATAAGAATCGTAAAATAAAATTCCAAAATATGCAATTTTTGCGACTTTTTATCTGCCAACTAGTTGTGATATCAAAATTGTACTGATTAAATCTGCAAAGTATTTTTATTCATGAAATGAATCATAAACAAATATGTCCGTGGAGTATAAGATATAATAGGCAATAGCCCAAGATACGTTTTAGTGGAAGGGGTGAAACGCAACCTGCAACACATGTGTATCCATATTGCCTAGAGCGCCGCCCAACCTATAAACATTTTACGGTTTGTGATGCCTTAATACTTTTCAATAAAATGTTAACAACTTTAACGCATATTTTAAATAATTATATGCATTCAGATATTTTGGAACCTTCCTTGTTTTATAGTAGGTTTAATTGGAAAACCATCCCATACAATTAATTATTTATACTTGTATACTCAACTTCTTTCTTGACAATTCTTACAACCTAATATTTTTAATATAAGAATTGTGGTATTATAATGCATAATTTATATTGAATTAATTTAAATAAGTTTTAAACCACTTGAAAATGTATCACAGTCCCAAGGAAGTGTCGCCCGCTCAGCGCATGCCCTATGGAAATGCCAGCTAATACACTGCAGAACTCAAGGTGTTCAAAAAGACCTATCAGTAGTTAATATATGATTATTCATGCAAAAAATATAAAATGCTCACATAAAAGTATGTCCTATGTAATCATTTAACAATTTAATTTATTTTCATACAACTGCCAATTCACATTGTGAAACATGTCTAGTTTCATAAAATTGGATAAAATATATCGGAGCAGATATACTACCAATAATCAAACATTGTATATTTGAGCTGACATTTTTCATCGTTGATGTTACTGCTCCGTTATTAGTCACACGATTTAATTTAATTTGATGTCGTTGGATGCATGTTAAAAACAAAATAAAATATATTATTCATTCTACTTGTTGAAATCAGCAGTTGTTTTGTGTTTTTTAAATAACAAATGTTGTTAACCGCCATTTTGAAACGAGTAAACATTTTTTCGGTTTTTACCCGATTATAATCCTATCAAGGATTAGTTAGTCCAAAGTTTCGTTCATACATTGTAAGCTCTTCTGGAGTAGTATAGTTAAAATAACAAAGTACTTAGGCAGATAACTGGAAAACTGAGAATTTTAAAACATATTTTGAGAGGTGCTTGTTTCTCAACTTTTACATTAACAATTATATTCTTCATTACTGAAGTTGTTTTTCCTGAAAACCCTGTTTTCATATTAACGTTTGCGTCCATTAGCGTTTAGTGAACTTTATAAGTTAAAAATAAACTATACAAATCAGTAGGCTAATTTACTGTACAAATGTAATCAATAAATAAGGACTTCACTGAACACTGCCATGTAAGATGTAGATAAAAAGAAACAATCTTATTTTCCTGCAAGACTAGATTCCATACTGGTGCTGGTGAGAATGTGAAGGGCAAGACTTCCACCAGTGGAATACCAAGTACGTAGTTACTATACTCTGGGGATGCGACTCATTTGATCTTCCCTTAAGACGTTCATACTGTAAAGTTCATACTGTCATTAAAGTAAATTGTTTTATTCACTATTAATTAAGTTTGATACTAATTTGTTGGGTATCGCAGGATTTTTGTAGATTCCTGCATGTTACCGAGCTTCTAAACCATAGAATAAAGCGAGGTGAGCCAGCAAAGAAAAAAAAACACCTAAATTTAGGTTGTTCCTTATTCACGTTATAGCACTGACTAAAGATAATTCAGTGCCTAAGTTCTAGCAAGTTATCTCCTTATCTAATTCAATTTTCAAAAAGGCAATGACTGCCTCAAAACCTTATTTACATATTCCTATCACCTTAAAAACTAAAAGCTGTAGTTATACTGTATATCACTACTTTACTTAGTACATTTTACGCCCTCAAAGTTTCCAGTATTGGCTAAACTAAAAATAAATAAATAAATTCACGTAATATTAACGAAATAATAACATATTTCAAGATTACAATATTATTACTTATTGACGGCCTTTCCTTCAGCAAAGTCCACCTTCTACTAAGCCTTCTATAAGGATCTTTTCATGCTTATAATCTTCCTTATAAAAACTTACTCTCTCATTTTACACTGAAACGTGATCTTTACAATTCTAAACACGGACGTTACATCATTCTGAGATGATGCAATTGAAACTAAATACATCCATTGTAAAAGAAAATGCAGTCATATGTGATGCGGCATTAAACTCTTTGTTATGTTTATCAACTATTCAATAATAATGTCTCAGAGCTTAATTAAATTTGGGATAACGGTCATGGAACAAATTGATTACAATGTGAGCCTTGTATTTGCCTTTCTTATCTTATAGCTAAATGTTCTGAGCAAAACTTGGAATATTACACCACACAATAGCAATACGTGTGATAAAAACATTCAATGGCTGGATTTAATAGCACACCTTTTCTTAAACTTAAAAGGTTGTTTTGTCTTAGAGAAGAAAAGGCAGGGATTCGCGCGATTGGTATAGTTTAGACCCCACTTACAAGATGCATGTCGAGATAACAGTTAAGGTATCAAGTTTACTAAACACAAAATTATCAAGTAAACACACCTTAATGCTGTCAAACTCATATGTATGACGGTATTAAACAATGTGACGGAATGGTATGTGTGACGGCGTGGGGGGGGGGGTTCAAAACCTAAGTACATAAGCGAGCCAAAAGAAAACATCAAAAAATTATTAACTGCATACAAAAGATGCCGGTTCAAGCGGCGATATGGTTTGTTCGTTTTTTTAAACTTTGTAATATTTAAAAAAGAAAACAAACCAAATGAAATCAATTTGGGTTTTTACATTTTTCTTACAGAATATTATGTTGACAAATAACAATTTTTAGGAAACATCCCGCCTTTGGTTCTGCTAGGTTTTGCCCTAATCTTTAAAAAATAAACTATATTACCTTACGCCAGATTTAACGCAAAAGGTAATCTAGAGCTAGCTTATCTCCTCAACAGATATTGCACTTTTGAATTTCCTTTACGAAACCTATTTTGGTCCAAGAACTTCAACACTATCGGTGCATAATCGTTCAATCCTGTGCATCGCACAGGGATGTAATTGCGCTGCGAACTCCTTGTTATCGTCTCGTTATCAGTGATGTTGATAAGCAAGCCGACACCGAGGCCGTCCTGGACACTAGACACGTCAGTTGGCAGACTTCGCCCAGACGGTATTGATTGCCGCCAGATATTTATAGCCCCGGGATCAAGAGGTGTAACGTGCGCTGCACGAGTGTGGATCGATGGAAGCTGAGTGTTTATGAATCGCGGTTTTGTTTCCCTCTTTCGTTGGAAAATGGACGGTTTAGTCAAGTAGATTGTTGTATCAGCTTCAGTAGAACTATCCGGACGTTCATGAAGAAACAGGAAGGGCGTTAAAAGTTATAATACTATTTAAGGTATGGTTGATAGCCGAAGAATGGCGTGTTTATTTTTATATGTAACTTTTAATAAATAAAAGTACGATATATAGTACAATTTACCGTGTACAGAACGCTAATCATTCGGTTAAAAATTCGATTTTTTCTGGGCCATATTCAAACAACATAAAAGTTCACAAATTTAATTACAATAATGAGACAGATCGAAGTGTGCGGAAATGTGTTTACTGTCTGTTTGTGATAAATACGAATTTATTTAATGCCGCAGCCAACCATTGGAATTTTAAATGGTTCTTGGGGTTGACGATCCAACTGAACCCTATGGCATCTTTTTATTTTCTCTCCCTAATACCCAAAAAATCCTTTTCCAAAATTTTAATGCACTTTTGGCATAAGTAAAAGGTAGTTTTGAATATTTTAACCCGTGCTACAATCAAATTCGAGAAGGTAAAGTACATTTTACCAGTTGCTCGGTTTTCATGAAATTATGAAAATGATACGGCAATTCTAATTAGAGCATGTTCAGGACTATCATCATTCATCATTTGTTGTTGGATTAGGAAACCCCAGCATAGCTGGTAGGCACGCCTTCCACGAGTGGGAACATTGCGTAGGTTAACGGAAAGGTAGGATATAGCAGGAAAGGAAAGGGTGGGATGGGACGGCAGACAAACTGACCCTTCAGAGGGCCAACTCCCGTGCCCCTGTGACAGTTAGGATGAGGCTCTCAAACAGGGGACCCGCATTCTGCCCTCCAACTGGTCAACTCAACTGACAGGGTATCCATGTACAACAGCCAGGGTCCATTCATTCTCAGGTTGGGGACCAAACCCAGAGTTTCTGTCTGCAGCCGCTGCAAATGGAGGGACCAAAGGAGAAAGGAAGTTTGTCATAATGGACAGCCAAAAGACCTACCATATGTAATGACAACTTAATTTGCTGTACCCAATGTCAGCCTCAAAACTGGTATGGACCAGTTTTAAGGTTTTCTTGGGACCTGTTCAGGGCTAAAACCAATATTATACACTGGAGTGATCTGTGGAGGTCCTGAAGGGAAATTGAAAAACATACATCCTTTGATGGGAGTTTCCTTCCAGAGAATTATGCACAAGTTTATCTAATATGGCTGATTGTCCAACTTAAAACCCATAATCCACTACGAACCCAAAAGTCCCTCAATCTATGAATACGTCTACAAACTATAACAACAGAATAAAACGGTTTCAACTTCTTGATGCAATCGCTTCCGACTATGGAAAGAAACTAGTTTGTATTCCACTGATAGAAGACTTGGCCTTCACTTCGTCGCCGGCAAATAAGAAACTAGTCCTTACATGGCGGTGGCGGGTGCATTCTATGTTTATTTATTCCCTTTTTGCGAAAGATACACAACTTGGCTACTTTTTACATTGTGTTTACTAATGGAAGTAAACCTGGATAATCTCAGACAGTGATGGGTTGTGCAACTTATTTTTTACATTTTGCAATAATTTGTGTTGTTTTATCAAAAAGATTGGTAGTGATTTTATCATGATGGTGTTCATAATGTGACTGATGTAGACTAGTATTTTTTTATAATTTACTTGCCAGTGTCCCAGTTTCCGCACGGGGATCTCACAGACATAGAGCCCACGGGTTTTGAAAATTATACATTAAAGTATTGACTTAAAAAACAAAATAAATTAAGATTGGAACATGGAACATTCTATAACATTAATGACAGTTTTACATGAAAACTGCAAAATTCTAAATCATAAACTAAAAAACTAAATAAACATAATTACAGCGAAATTTATGATAATTTAGTGACAATTAATAACTTGAAAGTAATATCTTGCCTCAAACATAATATGAACGCATATATATACCAAAACAAAGGACTCTGATTCAGCTGGTGAGATTACCTATTGATAGCGAATAGTATTTAAAACACATTAATCAAAGCCGATAAGAGATTTGTTCATGGATTGGCAACAAAATATAGCAGAGTCATTTGTAATACTGAAAGTAATTAATTGTTACCAATGTAAACAATACATTATTTTAAAAATATATGTAGATAAATGTCACTGTATTTGGTCAATACTTAACTTATCGTGGTACTTATAGACCAATTTATTCTGTAAAATTACTGTATAGTTTTGTATTAACACCGCATAAAAACAAAATCATAATCTGAAAAATAAACGTTCTCAAAGAGAATTTATGTTAATGTAGTGAAAATAAACAACTTAAAAGTAAATGACATTATTAATTTAGCAAGCCAATTTCGTTTTCCTCTAGCTTGGTTCTAAAGTATTAGTTTCTCATAGGAAGATTTTCCAAATTAAATTTACTTTTTACATACTCATTTCTGGATGTACTTTTATACAACACCTTTCATTGGTCGTGCAACTCTCAATGAGTTAGCCGGTTTGTGGCAACGTTGGTGGGAGGGCCCAAGTAAAATAAACGGTGGAAGGCTTGCTTGGAAGTTGACGGGATTGGTTAATTCTTTGTGAGTTGCACATGGCCAACACTTATTTTGCTACTTTTTACTTATGTCTACTGTATGTGTGCCAATGCGATTCTTTAAACCGAAAGAAACAGATATTTTAATTAAAATACACCATTAAACCATTTAAAAACATCATTTTGTCCATTCCAATTCATAGGTTTAAAAATTAAAAGTTAATGACGGCACCAGCACTTCATTTTAAGCCAATGAGTTAACATTATATTTTAGGTTGAAATAAATTATTAAATAAATATAATTTTTACACGTTAAACTATTTACCTTTTTCCCAACAGATAAGTGTAAAAAATAAACTGTTCTGTCCAAATGAATCTCAAAATTGTTTGTCAAATAAAATATCATGAATCAATTACAATTTTAAAATATTCATATGGCTGTTAGTGGAAAGAGGTCTTTAATCAGGATAAAACTCTTTTCGACTAATAGATGGCACACCAATTTTTATTTTCCTACGAACTTTCTGCATCTGAAGGCGGGCATCTTACCTCGCGGGGTTACAACATTTAAGCTAATCGCCACTGGAATTTTGAGGGGATCAAACCAAGGACCTTACAGACCAATACCGGGACTTGCACTGTAAGGACCTTAAGACCTCACAGATGCAATGTCACAGCAGCAGTCAAACGTTTTGAATACTACTTCAGACCATGATTTGTAAAAAAATAATGTTCGTACACCTTCACACACTCTGGATCACACCCAAACATTCCATATAAGATCAGTGAAGATAAACAAGCCGATACAGAGTGGAGTGGTGGAGTGTGGTGGCGGTGTAGCCTCGGCCGGGTGTCGGTGTCAGTATCGGGTGTCTGCCCTCGTCCGGGCCGAGGGTCTCTAGTCAGTACCCACCCGGGGAGCCGCGAACGAACATGGACTGGCTCCGGAGGAAGTTCAGGAGGCAGAAAGGTGAGTCCAGGACTGCAGTTGGGGATTGAACGAATAGGTGGAAGCGTGAAATCGTTAAGACTTACTAATAAAAAAAATTAGTAATTAAACTTAGTCATATGATTTTTACTTTTCATTTAATATAATAACTACACTACGAATTTGGACTTTCCTACAACAATAATTTATTACATCTACTCTAACATAAATTACAAATTAAACTAGTTTATATATTATGTTTCTGGTTAATATCTTAAATTGTGTGATGTCTAAACATTTTCGATGCCAAACGATGTTTAAAAGTGTAATATAAAAAGATTCCCCGTGAATCATTCATTAATTTGAACAGTTCTAGAGGTCATGTATATAAAGAGTTTATAACGTTGACATCACAATCTCAATATCCCCGTCGCAGCAAACCTGCGTACTCAGCGAGTTTCCAATGCATATATATGGGTATATGGGTACCTAGAGCCACTTACCGACTAACAAAAATACATTCGTTAATAAGTGATACATAGCATGTTATTTATTCTCCATAAGAATAACATTATAATTAAGTACGCAGGTTTGCAACAATGAAGATAAGAAATGTGTTTTTTTTGCAATTATCAATATAGCTCAACCAGGTGAAGCTACATACCAAGTTTTATTAATTTAGGTTCATAACTAAGGGAGATATAAAACTTTAATTACTCTCCATATGAATAACATGGGGGCCGAGTATGCAGGTTCGCTGGTACCGGGAAAAATCAAATAAAACCATATTTTTGTGCTAATATCAACATACCACAACTGGTTGAAGCCACATACAAAGTTTCATCAATATACATGCATAAATAATCTAAATATAACATTTGATTTATTCTCCATAAGGATAACATTGAACAACGTACTGTGTTTAGCACTTTGAATATCACTGCAACGGTTGGACGTAAAACAACAATTAAAATGCCAAAATGATTGTTTTGTAGAGCTAAACTGATTGGTAGAAAGAAATGTAGAGTTTTTAGTGAAATAATCTGAGGAAAATCTAAAAACCGTATTCCCATAAGATTAACATGGGAAATTTTATGGACGCATTTGTCGAGTTTTCTCTACAACCACTAAACCTAGCTTAATGATTCAAAATAGTAAATTGTTGTTTTTTAAGCTCTATAGAATGGCTATAACCAAAATCTAGTGGTTTTTTTTAATTTTAGGGTAAAAAGTAAAAAAATTGATTTTTGGAAAATTTTAAATCCCTATAAAACCCCCTTCCCATAGACCGATCGATCTGGTTTTAAAACTTAAAATCATAAATGTTACTCTCCACATTTTTGCCAAATTTCATCAAAATCGGGTGCTTCTTTCAAAAGTTATCGCGGTAACGGACACACACACACACACACACACACACACACACACACATACATATATATATATATATATATATATATATATATATATATATATATGTAAATTTGAACGAATAGTGTTTTTGGCATCTGGGGACCTCTAAACAAAAAGTTATAATAATGGTCTGGGGCTTAATTCTTACCATGCCACCTGCGGTAATAGCTTCTTCCCTATAGGGGAAATTCGCTAATATCTCTTTAAAAAACCGACGCAACCTGGGCGTATTTTAAGGTGATCATTAATGAATGATGAGTGTAGAATGGGTGAGATCACCGGCCCTGTCTAATATGATATAATATCCAACTTTCCAAAGTACACAGATGGTAAAATAACTCAGTAAACCACTCGATGAGCGTTTAGCAGTTAGCACTCACGTCTGATTAGTGAATTTCCTATGGAAAAGTGAACTATTAGCATGACCTGCACGGTGAAACTTAAGCCCGGGACCACCATAGAAGTTCCTAACGTGACCCCCTGAACACGTTTTGGGGGGTCGTTCAAAATTATATATATATATATATATATATGTATATATGAATATATATATACACATATTTATATGTGTGTATATATATACATATGTATATACATATATATATATATATATGTGTATATATATATGTGTATATATATATCCCCTTTTTGGGATTATTCTTTCAAATTTCGAGTTTTTGGGCCCAAAAAGGGTCCAAAAAGCCTCGGACGTAAAATTAATGCTTGTATTAAAATGGGAATTAGTGAAGCGAAAGTTTTAAGCCCTCTCTCGTAATTCTAGCATAAATATTTACTGAGTTATTAAAGAAAATGTATATCGGCTAAACATAGTACGTTGTCTTATGGGGTTTTTACATTAGAAAAGCATGTTATTCATTTGTTGGTGTATTTGCATCATCCCCAGCAACCTCGCACCTACTTTCAAGCCTGACTGGACCTTCTCCTAACCTTATAATGCGCAAAATTGTATTCCTAGCATTGCAGGTAAATGAAACCAGGAGCATCAGAACAGCCAAAAAATCAATGTTTTCAGATTTAAATAAAAATGGAATAAATGTATGAGTTTACACTGGTTTTGAGTTTTAAAAGTTTTGTATGTGGAAATTCACTTCCCTCACGTCAGTGTGCTGCGTGCGAACTCGTTTGTAGATTACATTCGTCTATGATAAAAATAACGAATGTTATATGAGTTAAGAGGTGAGAATCATATAGAATCATTGTTTATAAAATTCATAAGCATCACCCATAAACCATCTTAACTGACGGATGCGCCAGGCGTGAGGGGGTTCCTAAATTACGTTCTTTGTTATTCTATATTCTATACTAGCTTCACCCAAGCTGAATAAAACATCTTATTGAAATAATATATCATATAGAATGGTCATTGCCTGTATTATTTTCGGTAATAGCCTGAAGCTTCTTGAAATAGGATATAAATTAAGTACTATCAAACAGATTAAAGCCGTAATTTCAATGAGTTTTCGCCACAATAAATTAAATCAGCGTCACCGTCCCAGGCAACAAAGCTGACATAACAGGCTGTAGGGGTGCCCCGCATCAACAGTCGACAAACGTCCAATCATTTCCACTACATGTTACTCATTGGAGCGTGGAAATTACAGGCTTCCACACTCCCGACTCATTATGTCAACTGAATCAATGTAATTACGATACGGCTGCAGTTGCCTTGTCGTAATACGTTGTTATAATTAGAGCTAAGGATAACGTCTTAATAATATGTTGAAACGTTGTTTACTTAGGAACTATTGAGATTTGCTTGTCAATTAGGTTTTTACCTCGCTGATTAGTATACTACTACTAAAATACTATTTTGTGTACTAATTGACTGGTTTTAGACGTCATTGATCTCCAAGTTCTATTACTGCCTATAGGAATATTACTTAGGAAATCTCAGTCGTTGAACGGTAAATCTAGGAAAAATACCAAGTTAAGAAAAACAAATAGGGTCGGATATTAACTCCAAAACATATCACAGGACTTTAAAGGCTATTTTGGTAACAAAATAACTACAAAAAACAAGAAGCAAAACCATTCAGAACGGTTGCTATTCAACAGAAGATTATACCATACCCTTTTAACTGTATCCTCCGACACAGAATGGAGAGAGTATTGTTCTTTTATTAAGTCAAAGCAAATATCTTAAGCTGCAGTTCTTTCATCAATGTAGTTAGAATGTATTTGAATATTACAGTTTAATAACAGTAAGGGATCTGGGGGTGAAGCCCCCCACAGCGAGACACGAAGGGGAGAGTTGTCCCCCCACAGCCAGACACGAAGAGGAGAGTCGTCCCCCCACAGCGAGACACGAAGGGGAGAGTTGTCCCCCCACAGCGAGACACGAAGGGGAGAGTTGTCCCCCCACAGCGAGACACGAAGGGGAGAGTTGTCCCCTCACAGCGAGACACGAAGGTGAGAGTTGTCCCCCCACTTCGAGACACGAAGGGGAGAGTTGTCCCCCCACAGCGAGACACGAAGGGGAGAGTTGTCCCCCCACAGCCAGACACGAAGAGGAGAGTCGTCCCCCCACAGCGAGACACGAAGGGGAGAGTTGTCCCCTCACAGCGAGACACGAAGGTGAGAGTTGTCCCCCCACTTCGAGACACGAAGGGGAGAGTTGTCCCCCCACAGCGAGACACGAAGGGGAGAGTTGTCCCCCCACAGCCAGACACGAAGAGGAGAGTCGTCCCCCCACAGCGAGACACGAAGGGGAGAGTTGTCCCCCCACAGCGAGACACGAAGGGGAGAGTTGTCCCCCCACAGCGAGACACGAAGGGGAGAGTTGTCCCCCCACAGCGAGACACGGGGAGAGTTGTCCCCTCACAGCGAGACACGAAGGGGAGAATTGTCCCCCCACTTCGAGACACGAAGGGGAGAGTTGTCCCCCCACTTCGAGACACGAAGGGGAGAGTTGTCCCCCCACAGCGAGACACGAAGGGGAGATTTGTCCCCCCACTTCGAGACACGAAGGGGAGAGTTGTCCCCCCACAGCGAGACACGAAGGGGAGAGTTGTCCCCCCACAGCCAGACACGAAGAGGAGAGTCGTCCCCCCACAGCGAGAAATGAAGGGGAGAGTTGTCCCCTCACAGCGAGACACGAAGGGGAGAGTTGTCCTCCCACAGCGAGACACGAAGGGGAGAGTTGTCCCCTCACAGCGAGACACGAAGGGGAGAGTTGTCCCCCCACAGTCAGACACGATTAGGAGAGTCGTCCCCCACAGCGAGACACGATGGGGAGAGTTGTCCCCCCACAGCCAGACACGAAGGGGAGAGTTGTGCCCTCACAGCCAGACACGATCGGGAGAGTAGGACTGAAGATCCCAGGGTAGCCCCCTTTGTTATCAAGGGTCGGTCGTAAAATATTTTGGCGACGCTTGACTCAGGGTCCCCTCCCTAGCCCTCATTAGTCCTGGGATCTTCTGTCAAGCCTCTAAAAACAGGTATACGTCACTCGGGCCTCCGCCTCTACCTGCCAGGGCGGGGGGGGGGGGCGCTGGGACTAGCTTCTCGCCGACCCTGTCTATCTCCTCCTTCGTAATTAGTTTCACGCTTACAGTCGTGTTATAGGATTCGTATTGCAAATCTTTGACTAAAACTTTATGTTTTTCTGCTAGTCTTAAAACAGAATTATTAAACTTATCGAACACATGTTAAAACAGACAACAACAAAATAAGTAGGTTATGTATTATTTTATAGCAACCAGGCTATAATTAAATTTATATACAGTATAACTTTATATAACCGCACCAAATCAAAACTGAATAAAATAGAACAAAATTGCTTTTCACTCTCTTTAGTAAAGTCAAAACTACATTATTTTATTTTTGTTTATAAATGTGCTTTCTTCCGCGAAAATCACTCTTATAGTTCTCTTTATACTTGTACAATATTTATCTCGTCAAAAATCTGCGTATTCAGTGAACGTATTACTGTAATGTTATTAATATACTACAGTCAACGTGCAAATTTGCATTTTGTTTTTTAATAACATCCTCAGTAAACATTGATAAAGACAAGACAAATAATTAACTACAAAATAAGAATAAATAATTCTTTATTGAGAAATAGAAAGATTCAGAAAACTGTTAAAAATTGAAATTGCTGATTTAAAAAGCTGTAACTAATGGTCTAAATTGTTTGTTTATTTGTCGCATTTAGCGGTGAAGGTAATCTTCAAAATTATTGTCTAATTATTGGTTTTGATGACGTTTTAAGGTAGATATGGTGAACCGGAAAGCTTATATGGAGAAATCTATCTATATTATTAATACGCTACATGAAAACCTTGTAAACAATGAGGCTTTTTCGTTACCCCAATAAATACGCCCCCCCTAAAACGCGCGTCTAGGTGTGCAGATATGGAAACTGGCTTTAGATTTTCGATTTAGGCCTCAGGGCTCTGCCCCACGAGACTTCCAAGTCTCCATATGGAGGAGAGTTTTATTTGGTTTATGTAACATGTGCTTTTTCTTCATGCAATTAAATAAAATAAACAGCTGTTACAAGGATGGTATCTAACTACAGACTGTCATTGTTTTGTTTACTATTTAACTATTTACTATTCTCGCTTCTCAACACGGGATGCGCAAGCTGCGCATAGAAAATTCTACTCATTCTAGTAATATATAAATGTACTGGATGTTACCTGCGGCTTCATTCGTAAACAATTAAACCACATTACAAATATTAACCTGACCAGCACTATAAAATATTTGTTTACGTTATCAGGTATTTATGTTACTGTGATATATAAGCTCATGCGCAATGTTACTTTAATAGGTTCAGTTGTGTTTGGGTGCGATGAATCATCAATCTATACATAGATCCAAACAGTGATTTTGACACTTCGGAAGCAAACATTGAACGGGCAATGGCGAACCTTAATATGAGGCAAATCAAACTATAAACTTGGGTGTTTCCGTCCCTTTCAATAATTTACATTTTGTTAATTGAACATTCCCAATACAACAAGCTAATTTACAATTCGCCCATCAAACGTCATATCTCACAGGCGTTTCAAACTGTTTACTAGATCTTAGATTTTTTCTTGCATTTTTTCAAATCTAAAGCTTTATTTTGGGAACTTTGAACATTGTATACCCTAAAGTATGTTCCCTACAATTTCAAAAGCCACTCCTAATCAACTTCCCGTTCCAACCCCTATTTTGTACTCGGCCCCTCCGCGACGGGTAAATAGTCAGACAGTGGAGCCATTTTGACAGTCGGAGTTTGCGGAGGAATTGGACGAGTGAGTTGTTACGGGGCGTAGTTCGATACCGGACCTGTACCTTGCCGGTACAACGCGCTGTGTCCCGCACGCGAGCTACGCACATTCCCGTGCCGTCACGCGTGCAGCCGTGCAGCCGTGCGGGCGTGCGGGCGTGCAGGCAGGTAACACCAGGTAACACTCCCACTTCTCAGTCCAAAAAGTTTTTTTAACAGAAATATCTTTGGAAAAATGGTCAAACATCTCCTAAAATAGAAATGTTTTATAGAGTTACAGATTGTGTTGATAATTTAGAAGATAATTTAGTTAAACCACATTACAATTATGTTTTGTAATGTGGTTTAACTTTTGTTAGTTTTATGACGCTGTTAACAGTGCATGAACTGTCAAAATGACGTTATCTGAATTTTATTTTTATGTCAGTTTTCGTTTTTGTTTAATTACCAGATAAGCAGTTAAACTTTGCTTTTTATTTATGTATACACTCTTTGATAAAAATTGACATGGTGTTATTATCGCGTTTAAAGTATTGTTTATGTGAATTATTCGTATTGCGAAATAGGCTTAGATGACATATTTTCATGATTTCTTTATGACTAGAACACAGTTTGTGACTAATCTTCGATATTTGTGGGAATTGTTGTAAAGAATTTCATATTTGAAACAGATTGAACAATGAAGCCTTGTTGATATGCTACTGTGGTTGTATTCCATCAGGGCTTGGTACAGAAAGTTTTGCGCACTAAATGTGTTTTAAGGAGTTGCAAATTTGAAAATAATATAGTCCCTCTAAGTAAAAGTAGTTTAGACATTACATTCATCAGAGTGAAATACTTTTGCGACTGTATGTATGTTCAAGTATACGACGACGTGCGTCAGTATGCTGTTTAATTTTACGCTTGATTAAGCAAGCAATTATTAGGTTGATATAGCTTGAACAATTTCGTATCGCATTGCACAAGCGTACTTAGTGCTAACAAAGTTACAGTTTTGTTTAACATAACCCATTAAAGTTTATAACAAGTATCTGACAGACTTTTTTTGCCGCTTGACGTTTTAGTGTATCCAAACAAAAACTTAATACCGACTAAGTCTTTGTTTGAAAAACATATCTATATCTATAAAAGGCAAAGCCCTGGCTGACTGACTGACTCACTCATCGCTAATTCTCCACCTTCCCATGAAGGTAGAGGGCTGAAATTTTGTACACTGATTATTTAGGCATAAAATAGGAAAACTAAATGGTTTTCATCCTGATTTGATCTTAGGGCTCCGCCAGAGACCCCGACAAAGTTCCCATGAATTCCTTATGGACATTCAATTTTGTTTGAGCTGATGAAAATACAAACAGCTGATCTTGATTCGTAGTAGTTCCACGGGCTAACCACAGCACGCAGCACACACAACTGTAATAGTTTGTGTAAATCATTTGCGGGACAAAGCCTGCGGCTATCTGCTAGTTTCTCTATACAATTCAGTAGTTGAATTACAAAATACATAAATCGTTTTGAAAAATATTACTCTTTAAAACACAGTAGTTGAATTTAAAAAATAGATAAATAGTCATATGAATTAAATTGTAACCTTTAGGAGACCAGGTTTTACTCAGGAGGCCAGTTTTTACTATAGAGTAGACTGATAAAATAATTACTTTGTTAAAATTTAAATAACTTGAAATTTTCTAAAATTGATGAAAAGTCACTTGTAAATATATATAGTTAAAATTAATCATTGTTGGTTTTTAAAACAACTTGATGGTAAACTTTACACCATATACATCTGCTCATACGCTATAGCGGATTCATTAGGTTTAACTTTCAAGACATTAGTTCGTTAAACATATTTTGTAAGACCATACCAAAATAAGTTGTAACTAGAATTTCCTATGCGCAGCTTGCTCATCCCGTTTTGAGAGGCGAGACTGTTAAATAGTTAAATGGTAAACAAAACAATGATGACAGTCTATAGTTAGATATCCTATCATATGATCTAATATGAGTTAGGTTTGCTTGCTTGCGTCCGTGCTTGCTTGCAACTCTGATCTCAAAAACGGCACCAACGATTTCCTTTAAATGTTGGAAATAACTAATTACTGGATAAAATTAAGTTCTAGACAGGTCACATCCCCAGGAAAAATGAAATTAATGTAAAAAAACCGAAAATGAAAAGTTAAAAAATTAACATTTGGCTTATGGAGATTAAAATTAAAACAAAAGAATTTTAACAATTGTTCTTAATCAACCAAAGAACAGGAACTGACAAAGTAATACTTGTGTTGTTTATAAGTACTTGGATGCCGAGCTTTGCTCGGGGAAGGCAAGTTTGTTTGTTTAGATGACTTGGAGTAATATTTCACCACTTTCCCCTGCTGATTGTCAGATTTGTATAGCTCATTTGTCATGCTCTTTTATCAATTTTTAAGGTCACTCCAGTTGTTATTTATAGATCAATGTCCCTTTGCTTTATTTCGGATATGACCACTCTTTATATGCAATCTTCACTCAACAGTTTTATTTTTTGATTTCAGGAAACCACATGTTAACAATTATAAACAACACGAGTATTACTTTGACAGTTCCCTGGTTGATTATGAACAGCTGTTAAAATTCTTTTGTTTTTATTTTGAACTCCATAAGCCAAATGTTAATTTATTTAACTTTTCATTTAGTTTTAGCGAATTTCCCCTATAGGGAATAAGCTATTACCGTAGGTCTCATGGTAAGACTTAAGCCCGAGACCATGATAACTTTTCATTTTGAGGTCCCCAGATGCCAAAAACACCATTCGTTCAAATTTTTATATATGTATATATATATATATATATATTTATATATATATATATTTATATATATATATATATGTGTCCGTAAGCACGATAACTCTCGTAAAAAAGGTCCGATCTTAATGAAATTTGGTACAAATGTGTAAAGTACCATTTATTTGAACGAGTTCGAAAACCAGATGAATCGCACCATCCGAAGGGGGGTTTTTGGGGGGTTTTGTACCCCAAAAATGTGTTTTTTGGGGTTTTCACATGTAATTTTAATTTAAATCCAATTTTAATTTATACCATTAAATTCAGCTTAAAAAAACAAACAATTTGGTATTTTGATCATTGCTCTACGTCAATTGGTTACCGAGATATTGAAAGTGCTAAACACAGTACGTTGTCTAATGTTATTCTTATGGAGAAAAAGAAAAATTGTATATCTCGCTTATTTATGAACGTAAACTGGCAAAATTTGGTATATGGCTTTATTTGGTTGTGGGCTATTGATATTTGCACAAAAATCCATTTTTTGCCCGATAGTTCCCGTAGCAGCAAACCTGCATACTCAGCCCCATGTTATTCTTATGGAGAATAATTAACGTGTTATCTCCTTTAATTATGAACATAAATTAATAGAACTTGGTATGTGGCTTTACCTAGTTGAGTTATAATGATATTTGTATAAAAGCCCATTTTTAGTGTTCCTTATTTCAGCAAACCTGCATACTCAGCCGCCATGTTATTCTTATGGAGAATAATTACAATGTCATAAATTGTTTATTTATGAATGTATATTGATGAAACTTGGTATGTGGCTTTATGTGGTATTAAGATAAATTAATATGCATTGGAAATTCGCTGAGTATGCAGGTTTGCTGCTACGGGGGTATTTTTGCATTATTTTGTGTTTTTACAGTTTTTATTGGGGGAATTCACTTCCCTAACGTCATCGTGCTGCGTGCGAACTCGTTTATTTTTTCTGGGGATGAGACCTGTCTTGAACTGATTTTTATCCCAGAAATTAGTTATTTCCAACATTGAAGGAAATCGTTGGAGCCGTTTTTGTGATCAGAGTTGCAAGCAAGCAAGCACGGAGCGCACCCAAACCTTACTCATATAAGAGTATAGGATTGTTAACAAGTGGTTTCCTAAGATCAGTGTCTAAAACTGTTGAGAAGATTGTATACATAGAGTGGTCATATCTTAAATAAATTAAAGGGACATTGAGCTATAAATAACAACTGGAGGGACCTTACAAATGCAGAAAAGAGGCAAATGAGCTATACAAATCCGATTATCAGTAGGGGGAAGTGGTGAAGTATTACTCCAAGTCATCTAAACAAACTGAGTGGCCTTCCCCGAGCAAAGCTCGGCCCCCAGATACTAATCCTTATAACAGCTGTTTATTTAATTGAATCGAATTAAGAAAAAACACATGTCATAAACCAATAAACCTTCAATATGAATGACAAGGGGACTTGGAAGTCCCATGGGGCAGAGCCCTGAGGCCTAAATCAAAAATCTAAACCCAGTTTGCACATCTGCACACCTAGACGCGCGTTTCAGTATGTAATATGTGAGGGTGAATCTTAAAACAAAACAGCCTTATTGTTTACAAAGTTTGCTATGATTTAATGATTTAATAATGCTCGTGGTGTATTAATAATATAGATTTTAAATCTTTAATGCGCAGAGAATGATTTGTCAATTTTCCTAGTGGAGTTCCCAATTTGAAAACAGTTTTCCCATCACCTACAAAGATTTTGTTCTCGGAATAGCTTCTGCCTTCAGCTTTTTGTTTTGAAGTTCTCACTCAGCGCGAACTACTGCCCCCTCCCCCCACACAGCTTCATGTGCAAGATGTGCGATCTCCGACCCGCCGGCCGGCGGCCGCGGCACGATGGAGGGCCACGAGGAATGTGAGCAGTAGCGCAGCCACGGTTCGTGGGCGCGGGGCCCTGACCTCGGCACAGGGATGGAGTTGCCGCCGGACCACACCAACTTGCTGCCGACCAAGCGCTCACTCCAGACAGCCGTGTTGGCAAAAAACTAATACCATTTAAATCATACAGCACAGCAGAATTCCCACTCTCCGAATTATTAGGGTTTCAAAATCGCAAGCACAGCAGATCCCTCAATTGGGAGTTACGCAATTCGATTATATATTTTTTAATTTTCAGAAAAATTCTGTAAATTGTACACCACCCTAAATGTTTATTTGTTTCGTCTTCCATGTTCCTTCTGTTCCCTGTGTTTTTTGCCTTTTCTACATCCACTATTTTCACTCTAATTTCCCCAGTAAAAATATGTTTAAAATTAAATACGTATTATGATTTCCCATGCGCAACTTCCGTATTGAAACTCCTGTTTTGAGTTTATCGCTGTGAGATGGTGCCACTTTACGTTGGCCAATAAATGAGAGTCAGCCATTAAATAATGGCTTCAGAGCGGTAATCTTCAAACTTATGGCTCTATAACTGATTTGGATGAAGTATTAAGGGTGATATTTTGGACAACCGCCAATAATACACCCTTGAGAAATAATATGTACCGATTTTCAAAAAGGCCAAATAGGAAGAGAAGCTTCGCTATGTTTGTGGCCCGCCAGACGTCCTGCAGACGAACAGTCGCACGCAGACACTCAGACACGGCAGCGGCCGCGACCTCGGGGATCAAGGTCTTTCCACTTTCCCGCCGCTATTTTTACCCGACACGCTCCGTGAATGGACCCACGATACCGTGGTTTAAACATAAATAGACAAGTTGTAGATCAGAGTCCGAATATAGCACCGGTATGTGCTTTATTTGTAGTTCTTCTTAACCGGGTTCACCAATCGGTGAAAGGAGTTGTTTCTTGTTACTTTATTAGTACATATGGTTATATCTAGACATTGGACCCCTCTTTCACTGTAGATCACGGAACAGTTTTACTTGACTACTAAAGAGCGAATTCGCCGTGTCCACTCGGCTTCTTACAATGGAGAACCAGTCGTAAACTCATTCGTCTTCATTACCGCTGAATTCGCTTCACTCGTTTGCATCTCTGCATTGATGCAACACGTGTTTGTGCTGCATCCCGTGGCGAACCTCTTACTTGACACGCTTGCGTCCTAACTAACTCTTAACCAGGAAAGACGCGATTAAGTAATTATTCAATTGTATCTAATACAACAGTCCCAATGCTTCTTAAATTAGAAGTGAATGCCAATGGTTCAGAGCTGGTAAGGTTTTTTGAATGGCAAACAGACTCAACATTCTTGACAAAAATTACCTCATTTGCTTATTTGTTTTTGCGTAATTCAGGACCATACACGAAAACTCTCAAGCAGACGCTATACGATACTGCCACAGTGATTGAAGGTAAAATAGACAATCAGATATAAGAGGTTGCAAGATGGATAACTAATTCGTAGTGAACGCAGGCAAAAAAGAAAACAGTGCGATTTGTGGTCTGGTGGTGACGCTGGATCAGTTTACTTTTATATTAACCTCGCCACAAATTTCATCTTTGTAATTTTAGATCTGGTGAGAATCAAGTAATTAATTTAACCTGCTGATATCAAGTATACGAAGAGTATCCGTACTTTCAGATTTATAAACAGTTATTTATAAATCATATAAATATTTTATTCATATACATATAATATTTATATGACAGTTAAGGTAATACCAGGGGACCGAGCTATGCCTTGAGGTACCTATTTAACTAGTTTACATTGATTCGACTTTACAACGTGAGTGTTACTTTGTTAACAGACTAATGTTAAACGCCTGTTATGATTAGGTTTAATTTTTAAATTCTTCAAATTTTACTATTTTTTACGATTTTCCCTGCATAATTTCATTTTTCCTTTGGTCAAGGTTTTTCCCAATCTATTTTTGAAGCTCAAACTCTTATTTTCAAAGGTTAAGCGAAAAAGCCAGCGTTTAAGTGAAAGCGAGTTTATTGTCAAAGTGATGGATTCTTCCGCGGTACTCCGAAATCCATTTTGCAGGCAGATCGTATTAGAGTACTGTATAGGAATGAATTTATGTTTTGTTTATAAAAGTTTATTTACACACCTTTACTTACTATGTAAAGTAAAGGAACAAAATAGTTTCAAAATAACAATTAAATAGTTGTAGTTTTGGAATCAGATGAAAATATTGTAAATAGTTTGATTTAGTCGCAATATTAAATTAAATATTTACGAATGCATTTCAACCAACGGGAAAAGTAATTTATAAACTGTTTTGATGAAAACTCAGTTGCTTCAACAACTGGAAAAATAAGAGTAATTGTTATTTCCACGGTTCAATTGTTATTTGGTGGTTTGTTGTCACGTGTTCAATTGTTCAGGGGTTCAAAACACCACAATTGATGAAGGAAAACCGATGTTTCATTAGTGTAGTACAAGCTAATACAGTTAGTTGCTCGTATTTGAGCAAATATTTTCTTTTCGGATTACCCATAGACCTTGAAAATAGAACTCAGTACCACCACCATAGTTCTAACAACAACTGAGGCTGTTCTTGCTTCTGTACTGTGTGTTGTTAGAGTCAACAGCTGCTTAATATACAATTAAATGGATCTTTATTCTTCAGTAAGATTAATATGGTAACTTTAAAAGCCCAGGGGGTAAAACCCTGAAGGTGGATGTTTTTAAACCCCCAAAAGGCACAACTATAGACGGTAAGGGATTTCAAAAATATCTAAACCATTATTTAAGACTGAATACTTTCGTTCTTTTAATAAATATATTTCTTAGTAACTGAACAAGCAACGATTATGCTGGAGTAATAATTGTTGGGGCATTATCCTATTCTCGGAAATGCATTCTGGACAAATTCATCGTTTCTTACAAGACAATTCCATCTGTCAAATTACACGGTTATAACGTTCGTGTCTTAGTCATTGACAATCCCTTTTTCATGTCAGCGAAGTTTTATCGTTTAAAAAAATAGATTTCCGTTTATCATTATCCAATGCCTTTTAATAGCTCAAGAAGTGTTTGAAGGAAGTCATTAATCATCAGTGATCCGCGGTGAGGTTATCGACTGTTTAACAATATTGAATGAGATAATAGTTGTTTTTACTTACGCTAAATAAGAATTTTACCTAAAGTAAAATCTTGGTTACATAATTTAATCTATTGTTATGAAAACATAAACTTCTAAATTTGTATTTTAAAGAAACAACATTAATTTTGTAATTACTATAATAATGACACTCGTTTGTACAGTATTAAATTAAAAATAGCTGTGTGTTTTGTTTGTGCCTTATTTTGTTTTGAATCGCAATTGTTCATCACATTTAGTTTAAAAATAACTAAACCTCATTAAATTTCCACCCATTTGTCTTGTTTTTATAGAGAGCATGAAAACGTGTGCTACATTCGGTTTAACCTGATGATCCTTGGTTTAAATTATTAGTTAAAAACCATTTTTACAAACCTTTTCCGTCAAACAGTTCGAATTTACTTACACAGTTTGCCCTGTCGTTTTCGTTCGTCGTTTACAGTAACAATTCGTTCTGTTTGGACAGGAGAGGTATGAAATCCTGGTTTTTAATTTATAATCAACAGTTCAGCAGGCATTTCTAAAATTATTAAATTGTTTCTTGATAATTTAAAAATATTTACTCACATTAGTTGTATAACACTGAAACTTCGAAGTTAAAGTGGATTTTCAAATATTTTATATTTAAATACTTTTTATTTAAATGTATATCAATTTAGAGGACGTAATGAAAATATTTATATGCTAAAAGGTAGGGATTTGGCACAGTATCACCTTAGATTTGGCTCATGTATCTCGTATTTTCAAAATTATCATTTTATATGTGTATTTTCCACTAAAGGATTTTTGAACAAGTCAAATGATCGGCTCCCCGTTGGGATCTGAACGCAGCGTCTCAGAACACAGCGCCTGTGGTTTATGACAATAATGCAATAATCTTCTGTATACATCGTTTCCCGCTGTTTAGCTGTCCTGATCTTTCTTGACCATTTATTTAATCAACAACATAAGCTTCGCGAATCCATTGTAACTCGAATTTATACCTAATTTTTTAGTCATAATGTGTAAATGTAATTTACAACAAGATGTGAGTAAAGTAGTTATTACGTTTTAATTTTATAACAAATCTGAACAATTTTCAATTATTGTTTCAGATGAGCAGGAGCGTGTTCAGAAGAAGACTTTTGTAAACTGGATCAATTCATACCTCTGTAAGGTAAGTGGATCAACAATAAATATTGCAGTATTTTCTATTTGTATAATAGTTTCATTACTTTTTAAGATAAAATATGAAAGTTTAGGCAACGAAATAGAGTAAATAAATTAAAAGTAAATCATTATAAATATAAGTCTAGGAAATATAAGCGAGGTATGGTTATAGTCAAACAGTAACAATTAATTGACATGTCTGGGAAATACATTTAACTATTTATATATATTTTTGTTCGTTAAATAGTTGTAATTAGAAACATAAAGCTCAGGAGCTAAAGCCCAAAAGGGTATTTTTTTTTAGTCCACAAAAAGGCTTACCTAGAGAAAAACTACTTCCTTTTGATACCTAATGTGTATAGGCCACAAAATGATAGCTAGAGTATGAGGTTCTCGAGTAAAAACTACAACACTGTATTAATAATATAACAGATGTAGGTTACAGAGTGTTCCAAACGGCTTTAGCAGAGACACTTTCCAAACTCGAAAAGCTAGTATTCTAGAACTAAACGTAATGCAATCGTGGTAAACAGCCCATCAGCTGATTTTGTGATGACTTTGAAATCAGCTGATGTTTAAAATATGCGGACGCGGTTAATGTTTCTTATCAGTCAACAGGTGTTAGCCGTCATTCTATATTTGTCCGTGACCCAGTTATGAGTCTCGTGACTCTGTTTTCACACTTCCTTTAATCTGAGCACTTGGGAGGAAAAGAAGCAACAGATAAACAAGTATTGACATGTTACGCTTATTTTGATCACAAGTGTTCATATACGTTATTGTGTTCAAAACTGCTCGATGTTAGTTGTAGGAAGTGACAAAATGCTCTAATTTTTCCTTCCATCCATCCACTAATACCATTTTAAAAGGAAAGTGGTGTTTCTCGTCATCTTTGTTTTGTTTTAACGCGAAGCCCCTAACCCCATCATCAAGCTAGAATTTGGAATTCAGAAAGTTAATATGTATGGGCTACAAATGGACAAATTCGCGATTCAAAATCCTTTTAGAGCGCTGCAACACTGTTCTTCAAAGTTTCATTATAATTCGGATTCGGACATTGATTTTTTTAATGGTAGTTACCAACAGTATTGTTTGTAGCATTTACGAAGCTTTTGGATGTTTATGACTACGAGATCCTCGTGCATTGAACGGCTAGTAAAATACCCTGTTTTAACAACTTTATAAAATACTATGAACCAATCAAATGTGATCTAATAACATATCAATGTAGGCAGCCTTTAAAAACGACATTTTGGGCATAACTCGTTCTATGTCAGCTATTCTCCGAATGGCTTAGTTTATCGTCTGTTATGCCCCTATCTGAGAAGATGTATGTCCTTTTGTTCCTCGCATGTGTCTTCATACACTGTCATTCTTTTTCCTTTTGCATCCGGAATATTCGGTGGTTTTATTTATTTGCTTTGTGTGCTAGTTCGTGTGGTATACGAAATAGACAATGGGTCGATGGGTGGAAGGGTCATGGGGTGGGGTCATTGAATTAATTTGTCTTACTTAATAATTGTGCTTATATTTTTGATATTTTAATTGATAATTGTACATTTTTATATGGCGGTTATCTAAATGTCGAATTTATTTTGGTTTGGCTATTTTAGATCAAATTAGTGTGTCTCATCTTTGCGAAAACTCTAACTATTACCTTCTTCAGTTTATAAACGTATATCATTTAATAAAATACAATCTTCTCAATTATAAAAACTTTGATGACAAATTGAGCGAAATCCTAATGAAAATGGGATCCTAAATGTCAGATAAATATTTACAGACAACGATCTGTTGGAGGGTTAGCTGCATGTGATGACTTGTATTGTTTAAAACTATTTTAATATGTATACGCCAGAGAAAAACACATAGACAACACATTGACACATATATTATTAAACGATTTTAAGAAAAGAGGTTAAAACCTGTACAGGATTTTAAGAAAAGAGGTTAAAACATGTACAGGATTTTCAGAAAAGAGGTTAAAACCTGTACAGGATTTTGAGAAAAGAGGTTAAAACCCGTACAGGATTTTAAGAAAAGAGGTTAAAACATGTACAGGATTTTAAGAAAAGAGGTTAAAACCTGTACAGTATTTTAAGAAAAGAGGTTAAAACCTGTGCAGGATTTTAAGAAAAGAGGTTAAAACCTGTACAGGATTTTAAGAAAAGAGGTTAAAACATGTACATGATTTAAAGAAAAGGGGTTAAAATCTGTACAGGATTTTAAGAAAAGAGGTTAAAACCTGTAAAGTAGTGGATAGTAGTGAACATCACTATACAGTATAAGACAATTAGGAACGGAAGAACCCTTGACTCCTTGAACCGAAGTCATAGACGTTGATAGGCTAGCGGGATAACCATCATGGAAACTAAATATACCACATTTAGCGAAACTCTTGTTTATTATATGTTTCTGCGGACACTTTAACATATATGTTATTACAACTTATTGATTGTTTTCTCGATATTTAAGAGTGTATTACGCGTTTTTGTATATAAAATATATATTAATATTTTATATACTCACGTCTCCAACTATATTGATCAAGCTAGGATGGAATAGGTTTAAACAAATCATGTATAAATGTTCAATCAAATTTAAATAACAGCAACAATGTACATCGATTTGAACTACTATTCCATTCAATGGAGTGAGTTGCTCTGTCGTAACTGCCTATCGGAATTGTATCATACCACGTAGCAACAAACAGTCGAGCCGAGTACAGTCGATATGATTAGACTGACGAGACACATGTACCCACTTGACCTGAATGAAACATATGTGACATTTCTATAGCTTAATTCACTTACAGTATTGAACATCAATGCACTGTATTTAGTACTGTCATGTATGTTTTTACAACAATGTTTTTATACAAAGTGAATGGAACTGTATTAATTCAAATGTGTTTGATGAAGATACGTTAGTTAGTTTAAAATTTAACGAAAAACTTATTTTATTTACCGTTCATTGTTGCCGACAGAAATCTTATGGGGATTTAACAAAAAAGCAGTTTTTCGTTACTTAAAATACTTGTATCATCTTCAATACCTAAAAACCATCCCTACTTTTATACCTGATTGAATCTGCTACTAACTTCATCATGCACAACATGACCATAGTTTCAATGCAGGAAAATACAATCAAGTACATCAGAACAGCAAAAAATAAATTGTTATCGAATGTTGAGAAAAACTGGTACAAGTGTTTGCTCTAACACCTTATTTAATATTTTTACTTTTAAATATTGGACCACATGCAATTTCATTTATCAAATGCAGCATTGTACCAGATATACACATTCAACATCACAAACCTATACGAGATAATTATTTTTTGGTGCTTTCAACTGGTTTCAATCATAGAAAATAAAATAAAATCAACACTATTATAAGTAATGGTACTATCAATACTCACACTAAAAATAAGTATAACAAAATAAATTAGATATTTAACTATTATTAAGAAATATTGAAGATAAAATGTCAGTTTCAAGTATTTTGTCAGAACAATGTATAAGGAAGTTCCTTAAAACCGCAGACACTTCTAGAAGAAGGCTAAATTCGCAGTTAGTGTATTATCTTGGAATTACTATGAAACACGGTAAAGTTTAAATCCTACCGTGATTTAGAGTTCATTGATCCCACTCCTACTCCTGTCCACTCGAAATTAACTTCAGTAAGAAGTGGATTCAACATCTTATCAAAGTATTTTGATAATTTTTCCCCTTTTTTTACAAGTTTTTCGAACATAGCATGGAATATTTGTAAGAAAGCTGTGATTCATTTATCTTTCGTTCAGTTTGCCCAGTGTCTGTTGGCACGTAGGTGTAGGTAGAGTGACGTCATCAATAGGCTTCAAGTGGCCACTTGGCCCAAAAACTTGACAATTAGCTCTCGAGCTCTATGACTCACTTGCCCGCCACTCGACAGAATACTAATAGGCCGTCTGTTTACTGAAGATTGCATCAGCGGGCTGGTCTTTCCATTCAAATTATCGCCTTTTGACATCTTCATATAACATCGGTATTCAAAGACCACTTTATTTTACATCGGAGCGTGGTCAAATTAGTATAGTTTTAACATTTCATTTTGTAAAGGGTTGTTTGCATTGTTGCAGCGGTTAGGGTAGGTTACGTATTGAATCAGCATTTTATATGTGACTTATCACAGAGTACTCACTAAAATAGAGCCAGTCGCATATGGAGAATGCGCAAGCTTGCTCGCCTCGAACCTAGAGCCTGGACGTCACACCAGTTACTGTTACTCTATAAACTGAGGTTGAGATTTGCTGTTCTACCAGCAAGCCGTGTAACTGTCACGGTCTGGGCTGGGACTGCATGTCACAAGAACGGTTTTACCAGTGTTGCACTTTGGAATCCAACACGCTCTAGCGGAGATTGGGAACGCTCTATAGTTGAATCTTTCTTATTTGTGTTTGACGCGCCAGGAACACTATAACAAAATAGTACGGGATGCAGTTAGGTGGCATTATGGCCAAAGTAAAAAATTGTACCATAGGGGACGTATGCAACGATTACGGCTATAAGGTTGTTAACGTAGCTTCGAATGTTCGAACTGCATAAAATAATGCGCATATGTAATAAAATTTACCAAATAGCTGGTCGCTGGAACGATGTTCCTCTGGTTTCTCCTTCAAGCGGTTGACAGTTTCCCGTTATTTGAGGTACTCCTTTATCGAGCAATGCATTTTAGCACATTACGATAACTTTATACGAACAAAATAAATTACCTTTAACGTGAAGAAATTAGCAAATTTAAGAAAGCCGTACAACACATAGCCTAATATTGAAACAAATACAAAAATAATTTGCGAATTACGCCCTAATTTAGGGCTTAAATGTAATCTGTTCAGTACAAATTCAACTGGTATTTCTAGCAATTCGACTTGACACGCATCGGACGGAGCTATTTGTGGGTAATTGCAATAGCAGTTGCGGTATAAGATTACGTCAGAATGCACGTTAACGTTTACCGGCAACTGAACACGACACGGACACGGACACAGATACGCGATATAACGACCAGATGCACGCCATGCCACGTCCAACCGCCTTGGGCCTTGGAAAGACAATGCAATCGTGTTCATCAGTGGATGGCGTTTAAAGGTATGAAGGTCGTAAGAAATTTACTCGTTACAATTTTCAGCCTTGCATGTTTTATAACCATCCCACTGAGTTTAATAAAATTATTAGGTATCTGAATTGAAAAAAAAAAAAACACAACGGTGATAGGTAACTAAGTTGAAGGGTAAGGGAACTTCAGTGCAAGTTCAGTTTTGTATACTTTACTTATATTTAATTCTAAACCTTTTCCCCTCTTGACTTTAAAAAAGTAAAGTGAGACGTTGACATCGTAGGTCCCGGTTTACATCGACAGCGTAGCATTTGTGAAGTGCTTGCAGACCCACTTTGGATCTTTAGGAAATCAAATAATAATATTGTTTTGTAGGAAAGTATGTATCACTACCTTCGATTCCTTACTACATATCAAACCACTATTTGCTGCGGTATGTGTTTATATTTGCTAGTTTTATAAATTAGAATGATTGTAGAACGGAAGTGTTTCTTTTTTAATTTTATACAAATTTAATTTAGACATTTTATCGGTTACTCTACCATGAAATTTCACAATAACGCTGGAGTGTTAGTAATTAATAAATAGCACATTAATACGGTAACTATTTACATAAGTGATACAATTTACGAACTGTTTTAATGATTTATACTAACGTTTATTCCGTGGATATAATGTATAGATTGCAATAGATTTTAATGAAATTATATAAACTTTAACTTAATTAATAGTCATTTCACAAAACCTCTTAATAAAGTAAATTTGAAGAAACAAATTATAATTACGATAGTTTGAGTTTAACAAATTCAGAAGATAAAGGGGATTGAATAACGTAAATGTAACTTGACATTTTGGCGAGGTTCTGTTTTGATAACTGATGTTGCCCTAAATAGCCTTTAGCGATTAGGATGCTGCTCCCTTTGATAACTTGTATATCCAGTCCTTTGATCTGCTAGAGTATGCATGCCTTAGGGTGTATTATCTTGCACATACAGGGTTGATTGATAATCACAGAACATAGCATTCCCCAGATATTTGCAATATACTGTATTTAGTTTTTTTTTAGAAGTAAATTAGCTCTTAACAGTTTGTCCAAAGCCATTTAACTATCTGAAACAACGTATTGTCAACTAAAAAATCCGTATGTTTATAAAAATTGTACAGTTATGTGAAATTTTAATCTTTTTTTTTTGCTGTATGTATACCCAGCTCTGAACATTAAATTAAATATCCAGTATTTATTAGTAAAATTATTTCTTACTTTTTCACCCTAAATTCCACCCTCTAAAATTATTGTTTCGTACTTACATTTGGTATAGGAAACGTTTCCCTCTTTTATATATGTTATATAGATTATATGTATTTCAAGAACAAATAAAATAATTCACAGAGGGTTCCCCCTAAAGAGCTTAAATTAAATTATCTTATTGAATGTCCATATTAATTGTACACCTTCGATTAATGTGTATATCGGACTATTTAAACAAATGTCGTATATATTTACCAGACTCAGATAATGCAAAAATCTACAAAAAATTTATATTGTTCGTGTATTAAAAACAAAACAAAAAACGCTAGATTAGTATTAATTAACAACAATAACGTGCTATTACATTTTAGAGAATCTAATGTGTTTAAGAACAGCTATACTAGGTTACTCTACAACATTTTTAAACGGAGTAGATGAAATTATGGTGAAATTCTAAAATAAAACTAGTTTTACACTTTCACGCCATAATTCTTTGGGAGATTTGTTCGTACTGTAATTTGCAGAGCCGGAAAAGGCGCCTGTAATGTAAGGAGTTGTTGAGTGGTCGCCGCTATTAACTGTGATGCGGCAAGTTTAGCGCGCGAGCGTTAAGATTGCCACGCAAGTCATCGTTGGTATGTTCCTATCGCATTTTTGTCCATGGTCTATGGTCTATTGTCTATGGTCTGTGGTTGGTGGTAGTTGATTCGTGAAAAGTACTCAAGTGACAATTATTTATGGTAGGCCTACTGTAAACAAGGTTTTTATAGTGTTAGAAGTATTACACAATAATTGGGTATAATTGCGAAAACTTATGTAATTTTTAACCCTAATACTAAATTCTACAAGTAGTTTATTTAGGACGTTCGCTTGAACTTCAATAGCTTATTTCCAGACTTTCACACCAAACGTCAGTTTATGTTACTAGTTCCCTAACTAGCCTATATAATACGCTAACTTCAGGAATGTTAAATTAAGAAAAATAATAGCAAGAAAAACACATTCAAAGGATGCAACTTATATGCACCATTTTCAATAACAGCTCGGGTACATCATTGTTCTAATATTACGATAGAATATGTACTGCAGTTAACATTTACTGTCAAATACTTAAATTTATTATTCCCAAATGGTTATAAACTTTAAGACAAGCCTAATTTTTACGCGCCGAATGTTATAACTGGTCTAACAAACAAATCAAGCACAGCGCCCGAACAGTTTTACTGTACAGGCTAAATTATTTCCACCTTCCTCGTTCAACAGTCACAAACGGTCTATAAAATTAAGGCATATGTTTAGTTTTATATCTGTTATATTGCCCGTTTCTACAAAACCTTAGCGTTTTACCACGTTTTACGGCTGAAGAGTCCGAATTTTTGTCATTCCAGTTGTAATTTACGGCTTGAAAATAACGGCTTGAGAGATGTTTTGTTTTTTCTGAAAACTCAAAAAAAACGCCGTAAAAGACGCAACGTCGGGTTCACTGCTGTCTGCAAGCTGTTATTTGTTGGCGTAGTGTTTGATTTTATAGCGCTATATAACTGGCAAACAGTTTAAATTACCGTTCAGCGATTACAGTAAATATAATCTACGAAATCCATAACTGATTATCTGTCCAAATTTCCTAATTATTCCAGGGTTTTGGTTAACACCAAATTAAATTATCATCTCTGCAACTCTCGATATTGAAGATCTATGAACCCCTCAACTTTTTTGTCACAAGGAAGATGTCTAGAACAATAGTAAATAACCATCCAAAATCAGCATGAAAGATTGAATTTTGATAATTTGTTGGGTGTGGATGGAATTTGTCTTCTATACTGCAACGTCTGACTTATTTTACTCTCAGTCAGTATTTATATATAATTAATTGAACATGTTTTACATTATGGAGAAACTTTTACATGGGTCTACATTGTAATTGACCACACATAGTAACGGATTATTTCATATATCCAACAAAGTAATAAATCCAATAAATTTGAATACGAAGTATAAGTTTTACTCAAAACCACATTTTGAGTTTAAAACATATTTTAAGCCTCTGAAGATAACTAGCTATAACGCAAGACTTCAGCCATTTCCATACATATTGTCAGTACTGCCGTCACCTTGGATTGTACCTATGACGTTGTTTACTCGAGTTCTTATACTCAGTTTCTCACTTTATACTTACATTCTCATATATTTTCATCGGTAATAGATGCAAGGTAGTTATGTTTTTCTAAAGCATATATGTGTGACTTGGTCATATAAAATTCTACCTCTAATTTGGAAAATCACCATATACTTCGGATCGTTAATTTAAACTCCTTTTAGTGTAAACTGAACGCTGAAAAAATTAATTTACCCTCCGGTCACAAAGGTGTGGAGTGGCCTTGTGTTGTGTAATATAATGCTTGGTGCTGGATCGCCGGGAGCCTAAGCTTCGTGTGTTTCGCAGAACTTGTTAGGCTGTTTTCATTCTGAGCAGTTCGTGGAGCACGTCTCTGATTACGATCACTTCAAGGCTGCCTCCTGTTACTGTCTGAGGAGAGAGCATCCTGTGACGATGAGCTCCGAAAGTGACGTGCCGAATATGATCAGAATAGTTAGTATGAGTTGATATCCTTAAGTGCACTCATTTTCAACGTGACTAAAATTAAAATGAAGACAGGTTAAAGGGGTGATCAGGACGCCACTCACACAATAGCGGACAACTAAAATGCCAGTTGAGGGCATGGTTTGCCGGGATATCAACCAAGATCAGCCAATAGTAGACGTGCTGCATTGTCAAAACTCCACACCAGATGATCGGAATAACATTCGAGGGATATTTTTCTATGGCAAAATGACAACAGTGACAGCACACAACCATGCTATTGGCTACAACCTAACTGTAAACTTAATTGTCCGCTATTATAAGTGACAACACAGAGAAGAAAGCATTTTTTTGATTGATTCTTTCTTCTCTGATGAGTTGACACTCACAGCTGATTCAGTTGAATATTATATTTTGCTTGTGTCCCAGATGACAAGTCATATGTTTACTCGAGCAAAGCTCAACATTATGTAAACCGAACATGATAAATAAGTGATTTGATTTGATTTGAATTAGTCGAAAGCACTCCTCCACCCTACATGATCACGTCTCGGACACTACTTCAGACACTGCTAGAGTAGATAGACCGCATGAAAATGGTCCGATGGTTAATTGCCCACATTTCCCCCCCTCACCCCCTCTCATCCAACACTGTTGCCAAACGAATTTCACAAACAACTTTTCAGTCTACTTGTTTTTAGCGAATGTCGTGTATGTGTGTATGCTAAAACAATGCAAACCTAAATTGGTATATTTTTCCAATATTATTTCCAATTATGAGCCGAGCTTGGCTTGGAGAATGTCAGTAATCAAGTCGAAAGTAATTTTATCCAAGTGATCCACATGGCCAGGAGTTTTACTGTTGCGTTCATTGACTTCTCTCACATGACAAGCTAACTTCGTTTTACGATTTAAATTGATCTTTCTAAAGATGATACCATTACTAATGTTATTATTTCTCACACAAATGTAGATTCCGAGTTGGTATTGAAATATTTAGAGTTATAATTAACTATTTCTCCCCTAACAAAATTATTAAATATGTGTACAATGATCGCGGTGACTTAAAACAATGCACTAAATCTGAACATCAATAACAATCAGTGTGCCCAACACAACAAATGAAACCAGCGCAGTGGTACCAATTATAAAACCAGTATAATCTCGGGGTAATGACGGATCTGAGCGGAATATATATGAGAGTGACTATCCGTTGACAAACGAATGATTTATATTCACCCGGCTCAACCGGTTATCCTTGACTCTCTGTAGCGGAACACGCTGTGATTATTTCAATCTGTTTCTTTACCACAACCAGTAATTTTTCATAAACGAATTAATTCTGTAATGTTTTCCTGTAGGAGTATCGGCTTCGAATCCTTGTAATTTCCCGTCTAATCTGAAAGTTTGGTCCGCCCGGGAGCTAAGGTGGATTGGTGGGTGTCAAGTAAATATATGGTGTTCACGTGCAATTTTATTGACCAAAATGATTTGCTATCTTGGCCGCTATCTTAGATCCTAATTGAGTGGCGGTTTCTTAGTCTCGAAGAGGAAAATGGCTAATTTGGTTCGATTCACATGCCTCAATGCCCAAATTGGTGAGTTAAGGAGAGGATTATTTATACTGTATAAACAATTGTATGAAACGATGAAACAATACAATATAACTTCATTGTAACTAGTCAAATCAGAGGCTATAAATAGGCCATTCTAATTACACTAGTAATATATTCATCCTGATCAGGAGAGACCATTTGATTTAAAATTCTAATTTAAATAAATACAAAATAATGTTTGTTTACCGTACTTAGGGTAACCTATCTTATCTATTCGCAACACGCTGTAGTTTTTTACCTATAATTTTAGTAAATTTTTATTTTTCACAAATTTTGGATAGATTTTGAACGCCGACTGAAATGCGCTCGGTCTAGGACATAATACAACATAAAAATTGGCATTTTCTCAATTTATTTTCAATAATAGTTTAATTGAGAGGAAACAATTCTTTATATCGAATTACATTTACAAAACTACTAGAAATTATTCATTGCCCAACTTATGGATACCAGAAATCGTTTCGATGATTCCCTTTTTCCAGTCTTATAAACACAACTGACTTCCGGAGCGAGTAGTATTGTTCGCCTGTTGTAAACACTGCCGTTATAATTCCTACACGCGCCGCCTTCTCAAAGTGGGTCGGGCTTCGCGAATCGTGGCGGATCCCGACAAAGACGGTTGCTGGGGCGGAACACTACTTCTCGGCCTCACAGACACCGCCGCCGCCGCGCCGTGGCAATAAAAAACACATTAGATTTTGATGAGTCCCGGTTTGACCAAAACTCTTCAGCCTATTTAACGCTTAACATAAAAAAACTTTTCATCCTCTAGGTTCCCTGGCAATCTTAAATCCCTCGTGAAATAATCCATGGGAAGTCGGATAAAAAGTTATTGCGGTAATGCTTCTTTAACATCAGCATATCATATGTATTTATCCCAGGGCCGCACTCAGCTATCGTGGGCCCCAGGACAGGTCTGGTGGTGTGGGCCCTTGTTGCCGTCCGGATCCAAGTTGGTGACTTTTTTGGACAACAGTGTCCTAAATAAGACACCGGCCCGGCCGCTCAGGTCACCCGGGCCCTCCTGACAGACCCGGGCCCCAGGGGCAGTTACCCCCCCTGCCACCTGCCACCCCTGAGTACGGCCCTGATTTATCCGCTTTAACAGTATTAGGCAATTAATTGTTGAAACATGTTAGATGCTCTGTAAATACGTTTGCAAAGCCCGCGTTTAGTTTTATTTTTACAGTTTTTACAAGCCTCATTTCTATACCCAAGATTTGAAATTTTCTAAAATCAATGAAAAATAGTTATAAGTCAGGTGACACTGCACACATATTACGAGTATCCGACTCAATATAAGGTTGTACATGTGACAGCTAGTAACTTAAGATGTATATGTATTGATAGATAGATTCTGATTGCGTTTAACAGCTTAACGCAAGGTCGTGGCAGTAATTTGTTATTGATTTATTCGGACTTTAAAGTCCAAAAAGTCCAAATAAATCTATATAAATAAAATTAGAGTTTTGTCTGTACATTGATTAGAATCATGTTTGTTTTGGTTATTTTTACGTTTCATACCATAGGAAAGCAGAAATATGTCTTATCTCAATTTCTGTCTGTTTGTCTGTCTGTCTGTCGGTGACGCTCAAAACGGCATTTTACATAGCCTTCTCCGGGAAAATGAGAGTACCCATTATAACGAAACAATTTTCCTGTATTCTCTACAAGTCTGAGAAGGTTTCTATCTACTTGAAACTGGCACACACCTTTTGGAATAAATAATGGCGGCCGCTCAAAACGTGATTTCGTGCGATTTTGGACACGTTTTGTTCGCTTTTCATAGGGAAACGGGTTTTCTATGTTCTGTATGTGCGTTAGAAGGTTTTAGGTTAACTGGATTTTTTGAAATCACCTTAGGACTCTGCGCCACGGGGTTTTACAGATCCTATGTTATTCTTATGGACAAAGTATTTATTTAGATTGAACCAGATGATGACTTAATAGTTATATCTATAACTTAATTAAAATATTGTAAACAGCTGTTTATCATTATGGAAATAAAAAACTTACTTCAATGGCAATTCTCACAAGGGAAATAAAAAACTACTTGAATGGCAACTCAAACTCTTTTGTTTGATCGGCGAGAGTAGGGGGTGTTGGGGAACTCTGCGCGCTCCCCCCCGATTTTATATTCCCCCCCTCTCCGATGTTATATTTTTTTATGTCCCCCTATTTTATATTTTTGCCCCCCCAATTTTATATTTTTTTGCCCCCCGATTTTATATTTTGCGCTCCTCCCTCTTCGATTTTATATTTTTATTTTATGTCATCCCCATTTTATATTTTTGCCTCCCCCTCGATTTTATATTGTTTTGTCCCTCCCCGATTTTATATTTTTGCTCCCCCCATTTTTATTTTTGCCCCCCTTTGATTTTATATTTTCTCCCCTCCCAATTTTATATTTATGCCCCCCTCCCCCCACCCCGATATATATTTTTTTACTTGAGTTCTTTTATTTTTAAAAGCGAATCCAAAGTGTTACGTGTACCGATTTGGAGTCGCAAACCACGCGTCGTTTACTACCCGACAGAGTTCCTCGACTTAGCAATAGTACCCGAACGATCTGCCAGTATATTTCGTTAACTTTGATTTAATTATACATTAAACGTGTAAAATGTAATTTTAATATTGTAAAATCGTGTGGATTGTTAATGGTTTTAGTTAATTTACCATTTATATACAACTCGTACGAAGGACGGGTACACAGCTAGTCAATAATAAATTCAAATCCATCACTATTATGAGTTTCATAAATACAGAAGATAAGTAAATCGCCAAAGCACATTGCTTGATAAACACTTAGTTTTTAAATCGAGACTTTTGAGTCAGCGATGTAATCAAGTGAAATATAACCTTTCTTGAACGTTTTTGTCTAAATCCCTAGAGCTAAATTCCACACCTATGAATGACATGAAAAACCCATAGTATGTGCTCAATGTCCATGATGAGCTTTATTGTGCAGCACGGCCGCGGCTATTTAGACTCCCACATCTTTGAGGATAATAAGCGTGTCGGTCAAATATATTCCTCGTGAGTCAAGGTCGAGCGATTTGTAAACGTAACGAGTTCTCATTACAACAACCAAGCCCCTCACAAATTGCATCTCTGATGGATTGTGCTCATTATATAAAATTCACGCGATAATTGTGTTTCTTATTCATCAAACATTCCGCTGCAACTAAATGCTGATTACGTGTTGCACAATTGAATTTATCTCATACTTTGTTCAACTTAATTTTAATTATGTTTTCAATTAATTAATCCGCAACCATTTTCGTCACTTATTTACCGACACATTTTAATAAAACCTAAAGTGAATGGCTAAATTGATATCGTCGATAGCAATAAATGCATTACTGTATTGCTCCAATAATATTAAATGTATGTTACGGAAAAGGGGTAGTTAGCATACAGGATTAACGCATTTATTGAAAACAATCCCAAAAGAACAACCTCTTGGATGTCTTTGTTTTTGCTCGCTGATAAGTTACGATCTCCTTCTCCTTGATATTAGCGTAATATATATATATGACTAAAAAGCGTTTCATAGATTAAGATTGAGGAGGCATGCGGTCTCTGTTACTTTCACTCCATGTAATTGACCGCATTTACTCTCCCTCTCATTTTCTCTGTGGTGGAGATGAACAAATCTCTCGCCATGAAAACTGTGAAATAAATTGTTGTAAAATTAATAACTTAAATTTGAGTTAATGTTGCACTGATTTCCAGTTTTGTTTTGTTAAAAAAATTATTACTTTTTCTTTGCATAGTTGTTACTTGTGCAAACAAATATAACACGCCGATGAGTGACGATAACATAATTATTTAAATAGAAGATTATCTTACCTCCGTCAATAGTCACAATATGTCAAACAAAATTATGCTGACATGTTTCGTTGCAAGCGCAAAATTATCAAAGCTTACAACTCGTCAAAAAATAAAATAAAAATAACTACTACAAGTTGCAAGCTTTGATTATGTTGCGCTTGCAACGAAACATGTCAGCATAATTTTGTTTGACACATTGAGACTATTGACGGAGGTAAGATAACCTATTTAAGTCTTGAATATAGTCCAGGGGCCTCAACATGAATTTTGAGAAGCATTATGGTGGGGTTGGGAATGTTTTGTGGGTTTGCATATATAACGCTCTTACAGTCACGTGAGATAGGCGATTAAACTTTATGTGTATACATCTTTTATACGTGCACATAGGCCTGGATTTAGAATCTGTAGGCCTCAGGCTCTACCTGTGGTGTGGGCCCTATCCGTCCAAACTTACTACCTTTTAGCGAATTTCCCCTATAGGGAAGAAGCTATTACCATAGTCGGCAAGGTAAGACTTAGGCCCGGGACCATGATGATAACTTTTCGTTTTGAGGTCCCCAGACCCCAAAAACACCATTCGTTCGAAACTGTATATATATATATATATGTGTGTGTGTCCGTGAGCACGATAACTCTCGTAAAAATTATCCGATTTTGATGAAATTTGGTATAAACGTGTAAAGCAACATTTATGACTAAGTTCGAAAACCAGCCAGATCGCTTTATCCCAAGGGGTATTTGGGGGGGGGGGGTTTGTACCCCAAAAATGGGTTTTTCGAATGTTTTACATATAATTTTGGAAATAGTCAAATTTTAGTTTATTCCATTGGATTCAGCTTAAAAAAAACACACAATTTGGTATTTTGATCATTTCTCTACGTCAATTGGTTACCGAGATATTGAAAGTGCTAAACACAGTACGTTGTCTAATGTTATTCTTATGGAGGAAAAGAAAATTTTTATATCTTGCTTATTTATGAATGTATACTGACGAAACTTGGTATACAGCTTCATCTGGTTTTGGACCATTGATATTTGCTCAAAAAAACAATTTTTTGCCAAAGGCTCCCGTAGCAGCAAACCTGCGTACTCAGCCCCATGTTATTCTTATGGAGAATAAGTAACGTGTTATCTCCCTTAATTATGAAAATAAATTAATGAAATTTGGTATGTGGCTTAACCTACATGAGTTATATTAATATTACTATAAAACCCCGGTTTTGTGTTCCTTGCTTCAGCAAACCTGCATACTCAGTCGCCATGTTATTCTTATGGAGAATAATTAAATGTCATAAATCGTTAATTTATGAATGTATATTGATAAAACTTGGTATGTGGCTTTATGTGGTATTAAGATACATATATATGCATTGTAAATTCGCTGAGTACGCAGGTTTGCTGCTACGGGGGTATTTTTAAATATGCATTTTCGTGAGACGCGGGCCACGGGTCCTCCTTTTGGTACAGGTACTAAGTGCGTGCCTATGTAGCCTATGCTTAAATCCTGCCATGCGAGAACACTCCATGAATGATAAAATCGGTTCTTACATTAAACAACTTGATTGTTCGGTTGTGAACCGCTAGAATTCAGCACTAATTTCGTATTTTCCATACCTTTGTTCCTACGAAAGATAAGACATATTCAAAAATCTTAATTTGATGGGCACTACCCACCTTCAGCTTATGCGGCGTTAGTCCATGCTGGTGACGATTTTGAAAAACAAAATCTCTTGTCATACACTTAAAAAACACACACAAAACACTACTACGAAATGGACAGAAACACAACGAAACGACACATATCGAGGTAAAAGCCCTGGTGGGCCCACATATAATGGGATGAAATTATTATATTTAATTTTCAAAACATTTCAAAATAGCAATAATTTGTTAATAAATAAACTTAAAAAAATTAATTAATTTGTTGGCCTAGTAATAGATCTCTCATTTGTTGTGCGTAGTGTGTAATAAATGACACACTTAACTGCAATACGTTTTACTATTTTAATTTTTCTAAATTCTAATTACTTTAAAAGTAAAGTACTTTGAAAAGTAAGCTATTTGATCAAATATTTCATCATTTTTCATAACAATTTTAAAACAATTGTTAGTTAGTGTCAGTAGTTTTTGAACTGTGATGTTGAGCCAAGCTCTACGAACCTTGATGTTGAGCAGGGTGATTCAGCATTAGGATAGGGATAAATGATAAATTGGGGGCTCATGATCAAGGTTCGTAGAGCTTTCAGACCAGGTGTGCTTATTTACATTAGAGCAATGTTCGCAGCAAAGATGTCTTACGAGGTCGTCCAGCTGATTCATAAATCCACAACATACCATAAAGTGTAGCCAACCTTAAGGGTATAATAATGGTACAGCTATTTTTAAATTGTCACTGGTCATGCAGAAAGAACATTTAAACCCTTAATCGATTAATCTAATAATACAAATACGTAAAAACAATATATTAGTTTCATAGAATAACAGCTTAACATCAAATTTAAGCAGTTAAACAATGTTAATTCTAATTACACTGATGAGGAAAATATGGTACCCGTACGATAACTATCGTGTTTCCAGCAACACTACAGATTGGATTGGTGATCACGTGACCTTCCAGCTGTTTTTACGAGGTCTCTTCCGGTAAAGTAGAAAACCTTAAATAGATCGACTCAGCACACCTTGTCTGAAAGCTCTACGAACCTTGGCTCATGATAAGATCCTTTACAAAACCTAAAGGTACAACCGAAAACGCTATAGCGGCCATTTCACTCCAAACTGAATCCACTCCAAATACCTTTTCCACATTTGGACAGGAACAGAACGAATTGCTGACCTGGGCCTGGGACCTGGGATCTGGAATCAGGACGTTATGAGGCTTCCTGTTTTACTCGACACTTAATTCGACTTAATTATTAGGTATTTTATGCTAAATTAGCGTGATGAAACTAGTGAAAACGTTATCTAGCTAGCCTAAATAAGAACCTTAAGGCGTTATTAAATCACTAAAATTATACAATGCTGGAGGCTGGAACTGAAGTTATTTATTTGGAGGTTAGGAAACGTCTGGGTCATACAACCTTATGCCAGAATCAATAATAATGGATAGAGATAGGATGAAACGGTATGATTATAATAAATGGTGGGGGGCTAAAAAAAATGAATTACGCCACTGGGTAGTGCCCAATAAAATTAAGATATTTGAGTCATAAATCCCCACCTAAAACATGAATTTTAAAGAACTTATAAGACATATTGTTCCATTATCAATTTATATACTGTAATCAGTTTTTCATTCTATAGTCAAAGCAACAACCTCGTTTCTGAATAGTTAACCAATGAAAAAACAAACTTAAAAGGGACCTTTCCTTCTCCTTTAGGGTTCGTACACTATTACGTCATGCTATTTTCGGCCTTTTTTAACCCCCCCCCCCGCCTTCCCCTCTCACGCAGCATCACGCTAGTCACGACACCTCTCCTCCACTTTTGCCAAGCGACACGCTCTAAAAAAAGTAGTTTTAACATGATTTTACCATAGACTAACTACAGTAGTCTATGCTACTACTACTTAAATGTACATACTCTACATATTGCACATAAACTGATCAGAACATAATTGCATAGTATTGTAAAGTCACACACATTAAATTGAAAGTGTGACACGTCACGCTATATGCAATATACCTCAATCCCCTCCTGTCAAACTGTGTCATGCATCACCAGACCCTTCCTCCCCCCTAGAGTGTGATAATAAGTTATGTGCACGACCCCTTAGTTATTGTTAACATTGAGCTATTATATTGAGAACATATATATATTGTACTGATTGGGATTGGTTTAACCAGTTGCGAGATATGTCAAATATATTTGATTTTTCATATATTTATGCATAAGGAACACTCGAATCTTTTATCATAATAATTATATATATAACTCATTTCTGAAACTCCGTTCCCGTGCGTGACGTAATCTGCTGACTGCTAGCTCCTATTGGTCTTTATCGTTGTGACGGTCTTTCCGTTCCTAATTCCAGGATTCCAAGTACAAGATTTTAAAACCGAAATGATCGTCTGCTGTTGTTGCTGTTTGTTATGATATTTGAACTTTTAGTGACAAACTCTTTTATTTTAGCTAATTAGTAAGTCCTTTCTTGGTTCTTTTTTAATATCCTAGTATTCTTTGTCCATAAGGTTGTTTCTAATGAGCTAACTAATCAGTACGGTAATGTTTGTATATAGTATTGTTTTAAAGTAGGCCTATTATATTGTGACATAGGAGCTCTGTTTGAAAATTGGGCTTAAAAGTAATTCGAAGTGGTAGACATTTATCAGACTTTCATATATAATCATGCCTTATTATATCATACCTCATTAAGTAAATTAGTATTATTTAGTTATAGCCTTGTAATAGATTTAGATGGTAGCGGGGTGACTTATTATTGTAAAACTTGTTAACTAACAGATCTAGTGTAAGGAGTGGTTGCATTAACTTAAATGCAAGTGTTCCAATTTCCTCTGATGAATATTAATTTTGTGTCAAGATTGCAGAAGCCTCCAAATTACTCTTAAAGCTTATCAGTACCATACATTTTTACGGTTTCTGAAATCATCCAGATGTATTTCCATATAAGGCCTGTTTTTGAGGGGTTTGGGCTGCGCATTCCCCAATAGCGTTTGTGTGTTCTCTTAGCAAAAATTCCGTTGGCGTTGAAATAAAACAGCAACAAAATCAGATACGGTATTGACATTTAATTACTGAAAACAAAACTATTGATATCACACTTTGGATACCAATAATAGGTTAGGTTGCCTAGATGTCACATTTACGTTATTGTTGAATATTAAAACATAACTTAAACCAATAGGTAACTTAACTTAGTTGTAGGATTGTGAAAATAGCTTTTTGCAATCAATATTTCTATTAAATTGTTAACATGTCTCATACGGAAGTGCAGCCTAAGTAAGTATTAAAATACTATAAGTTAATTATTACAATATTACCGTAGCCTTAACGTTATGTTTCTTTCAGCGAGTTCCACCGCTTCGAGTGGATGATTTGATTGAAGACTTGAAGGATGGCACGAAACTCTTGGCATTGCTTGAAGTTCTCTCAGGGGAAAAATTGGTAAGTTGCAGTAACTGAACAACTTAAGACAGTAACTTAGCTGTTATTAATATTATCGTTTTTTTTAGTTTGAGTAGGCTGTGTTTAAATAATTCCTAAGTATTAAATTAAGGAAGAACTTTTATAATATGCACTGGTAAGTTATGGTAGTAGGCCTATGTTATTTTTTGTAGTCAACACATTGGCCAATCATCAGATGGAAAAATAATGCTATCCAATAAAAAATTGCTGCTGGTATGTAAACAATAAGTAGGATCGTTTCAAGAACTCCTACCGAGATGGAAAACTCGCCTTTGCCTAGCCTCTTCTTAATTAAAAAGAATTAGATTAGATTAATTGTTGGCTAGCTTCAACCAGATCCCCTTCAACTGGGTGCAGGGTCTTTTGTCAGTCAGTTGACATAGCTCCAATATTCTGTCTGCTTGGAACTGAGCCTCCGACAAGCTCAAGTAATAGTTAAATGATTCCTGAAAATTGAGTTTCAAATACTTTCTCTCTCCTTGCTCCAATTATATTCATTCAAGTTTCATCAACCTACCGGCCATTGTCAAAAAGGGGTGTCCCCATCTACAGTTAGACTAACTTATCTGTAGGTTTTTCTGAAGTGGCTACACCAGTTAACACTTATTGTTTCTACTAACCTCATTTCTATCTTGTCAAGAAGGAAAAGCGATTTTGTTCATGCTTGCCAGAGACTTAATCAGATCACAAGGGAAGGCATATTATGGTTATTGCTCTGATTAAATTTTCTGCTCCCATCTTGATTTCTGAGAATTAATCAACACTATTGAAGGGCAGTGACACTAGGTAATTTTGCTGTGAAACTTCTCCTGCAATCAATGTTAAGTATATCCGTATTTAAAATCTCATGAAATCAGTGAGCAAGCTCCCATAGAGGGATTCGTAACCCTTAAGAAAGGCTCCGGTCATAAAAGATTTAACTTTTCTCTCTGATTCTTCCATAAGCTCAATAATAATTAAGTAGGCCTACTACAATAAACTTTCAGAAATCCGGATCGGCCTAGTCCAGACTACGGGTGGTCTGGACCGATGATTTTGAATTTTTGTTGCAAGTTAAAACGAAAAATAAAACTTCACGTTTTAGCGTCTTCAGTTTTTATGCGATTAGTCTGCACTACAAATGTCATATAGTTTGCATAGTTGGATGCTATGTGTTTCAGTAAAATTGATATCGTTAATGATTTACGAGGCAGTGGAAGTTGTCGCGCAGGAAGAGGAGGGGGCAGGAGAGTTTCAGTTCACTGCCGCCGCTTTGTTAGTGCAGATGTCACTTTGCCTGGTTTGTGTCTCATATAACTCACGCCCACCTCCGGGAAGTCGCGGATTTGTTCAAAATCCAGATCAGCCGCTCGCCATATTAGTCCGGATTTCTGAGAGTCTACTGTATTCCTCCTAAACCATACCTATATCCGATTTAACCAACAAAAATATATCTTGTGATTCCAGTAAGAATAACTTGATCCCACAAATACACTAATAATCTCTATATGGGTAAGGCGTTCCGTTGTGGTATCATTGTTGTATCACCGAGGGGCTGCTACTAACACACACTCATTGTCTTTCATCTTATGTTTGGGCAGGATGGTGCCTTTCTAGGGTGTTAGTAGATTTCTAGAGTAAGATCTCTTCAGTAGCAAGCATATTTTGAGTCTAAAATATTGTCTTATGCCCTCTTTTCACCTCCGTAGGTCTCATTGACTGGAGTAGGCCACTAATCTTAGTCAATTGAGAGTTTTGCCTTGATAGCATCTTGAATCAGTCCTAAGACTGTTCGCAAAAGCATTTGGTACCTCAACTGTTTACTTCCTGGAAACTGGGTGGTTCACATTTTAGAAATAGTACTGATATCGTATATTTGTGTTATAAATGATTTGCAAAAACCGTTGTGCAAAAGATTTTGGCTATTATTACCTAAGATAATCCAGCTATTTAGAAGCAAGCCGTTATTGTAACGGTAGGGATGAGCTTAGGTTTTTATTACAATATATTTCGGAATGTCAGGAATTGGTTTGAGAGTAGTTTTTATCTAGGTGTATTTAAATAAGGTGTGCTATTCTGAAGTACAAATTTGAGCATGTTCTGCGCAGCCATTAGGTTACGCCACAGTGTTTATTTGATCAGCTGGTTTACAGTGACAGCTGAAGTTACTATCGGCTAGAGCCTATCCAAAAACCCAGGTCGGGATCAGAACGTCTATTTTAAGGGGACGTTCTGATCCCAACTGAAGTTTTTGGATATAGGCTATAGCCACCATTGCTGAGGTTTCCCATTGCTTGCAAACTTGTTCCTAAAAAAGCGTGTCCCTGAAGGATTCTGACTACCCCATGTCCCCCCACTCCTTCACATAGGATAGTTAGAATGCCTTGGTGACGCGCTTCCGCCACTATATGACGTCTCGCTACGATGCACAATAGCACACCTAACTTAAATGCACTTAGTTTTTATAACTTTTCGGTTGAGGAATGTATAATAATAAAATATAAACATTTATGTATTTATAGTGGGTGGAATTCCTGGGCTTTTTGCCTACTTGTCTAGTAACAATTCATATTATACTACAATCCAATGCCTTTTTGTATCACAATGAACCATTGCCAAGTTCCTAGAACCAATGTATGTTCATACATTTTATTATTCAATGTGACATCTAATCACCATTTAGTATCGGTGAGGGGGAGTCTAGACGGATAAATTATAACGGACCAAGCTATTAATAGCATTTATTTATAGAAGAAGTATGTGGCATGAAATGTTTTTGACAATGGAAGGAAGTTGGAAGGCGCCCAAGCCGGGTAATGCCACATATGTTTCACAGCGGGCCTTCAATAACATGGCACAGTTCTACTGATCAATTTCGCCGACACTTGGCACTGTGCGCTTTCACGAATGTGCCAGGTAACCGACCTCATTACTCCGTTTGTTTATTGCTTCTTTACTCTGATGGACGGCCACTCCCCTCCATTAAGTGTCAGTTGTTTATGTGACAGATAAAACGATTGTTTCATTATTGGGTTGCGTTGTTGGATTAGATTTTGATTATTTGGCAGTTACGCTTTACAATGATAAATTTTTGATTGTTATGAATTATATCTGAAATTTGTCCAAATGTTGGATTCTTCCCTTGTTTTATCAAGATGAGTTTATGTTTACTGGTTTTAGGTTAACCTGCGTTCTTTAAAATTATTTATGTGTCCAAAGGGAATTTATATTGACTGTGACTAGTTTGATTTATCTGTCAACATTTGTTTTTTCTAGCCTGTCGAGCGAGGGCGTAACCTTCGACGACCTCATTTCCTCAGCAACGTGAATACTGCACTTCAGTTCCTACAAAGCAAAAAGGTACAGTTAAATTAGGCCTTAGTTAATATTTTGCGTAACATTTTCAGCTGCTTCACCTTTAACACAAGACAACATTTCACAATTCAAATCAAAATTCTTTTCCATTTTTCAGAATTAATCAGAGAGTGATTTTACAAGTGGAGATAACCTTTATTTTACGTTTAATATGCACTGTTGTATTGCAACCAGTTCTTTATTTAAACATATTTTTTGTTAACAGCTCTCATAATCCATTTCCAACTCATTCCATGATTATCTAGATTACTAATCACTTCACTACTATTATAAAAATGAGGGGTGTCTGTCTGTCTTTCTGTCTGTTGCTCTATCACGCCAAAACCACTGGACCAATTCTGCTGAAATGTTGCACAAATATAGTCTATGTACCTAGGAGTGTCATAGGCCGATTTCCATTTAGAAAGGTCTCAGGGCTCTGCCCCACGGGCCTCCAAGTTACCATGTTATTAATATAGAGGAGAGTTTTATTTAGTTTATGTCTCGTGTGTTTCCAGATTAAATGCATTTAAATAAACATCTGTTAGAAGGATTATATAAAACTACAGACTGTCATTGTTTTGTTTACAATTTTTCTACTCTGAATTTTCACCCTGTTGCAAAGCACGGGCATAGCAACTAGTCTTAAATATAGTAGTCATGACATGATATCCCGAAGAAAGGGGTTGGAAGGCAGAGCTGAAGTGATGCGTAGATTGGATTTTTCAGGGAAAGTAGCATTTCAAAATAAATAAATTTAGTCATTTCAACTACACATTTGTTATCATCAGTAAAAGCCCCAGTTCAGTGGCGAGGCCATCTATGGATTCGAGAAGGACTAAAATAAATAAATAAATTTCATGAGTTTGTTAAAAGTAATATAAGCTAGGGTATATATTTCCTTAACTATTTGCTTGAATTTATTACAATAACGTGTCTCTGTGAATAGCCGAAAGCGTCTAAACCACCTGCCTTGTACACCCATTTGATAAGTGAAACGTCTTCAATTATTGGTGCATGACCATGATGAGTAGATGATTGAAGAATTACATAAGTTACTTCATTATTTAGTTACTTAATTTGTTTAGGAAAAATAAGATTTGTTAATAGATCTCAATAACGGAACACCACGATTTTGAACATATATTTTTATAGCTCTCAACCTTTTTATGGAAAATGAAATTTGTTAATAAGTTATGTGTGATGACGGAGTGATAATGTCAGGCCTCAAACATCTCTAGTGGTTATTCTGATTGTTGGATCAGGTAAAGAGGACTGTTCTAGCTTACAGGGTCCTTTTTGAGCTATTTTTACTTTCTCCCCATTATACATAGTATATGGAGAAAGTATTGTTTTTGTCAAAATTTTCGAATTTGAGTTGTTAGTGGAAATATTCATTTTGGTGCTCCCTGAACCCAAAAAAGTGATTTTTATGTGATGTCTGTCTGTCTGTCTTTATGGATGTCTATAGAGCTAGAGCCCTAACCAATGGTCCGATTTTTATGAAATTTGGTATGGAGGTACTAATCCACGATATCTCCAGGCTTTTTTCATTTTATGAATTTTTGATTTTTAAGGGTAATTATCCCCCAAAATCCGCCAAAAAAACATGAAAAATCAAGATTTCTCAAAAACGGCTGTAACGATTTTGATTAAACTTTAGTCGTTTGTTGAACTTTTATTTTCCAACAAAATGACACCACCCGAATTTCTGTAAAAATTTGGGTTCAGAAATTACAAGGCTTAAAATATCAAAAATTCAGTTTTTTGAATGTTTTATGAAAAAAAAACAAATATAACAAATATTACTATTCACCATTAAAAAGAGCTCAAAAAACTAAATAATTTAGTATTCTGAATTACTATTCTACAATTACTGGTTGCGGAGAAAATTTAACTTTTCATTTTGCGGTAAACACAGTACGTTGTCCAATGTTATTCTTATGGGGAATTCAAAAATTACTATTTCTCTCTTATTTATTGATCAATTTTGTTCAAACTTGATATGCTTGTCAAGTTAGCATTGACCAACAGAGGAAATTCAAAATATGTTGCCCCTTAATAACCCTGAGGGGGGAGAATAGGGGGCATTTCCCCTCTTAAAACCACGTGTGTAGCAATGGATTCTGTAGTGCCTCCTAAACAGGGATTTGGGTGGATATTTTTGAAAACAACTTGTTTACAAGATTTTCTGTACATTCGACCATGCTTTGTATTCTATATTTAGAAAATAAAAAGTAATTTATTCATTAAAGTTGGGCTAAAAGGGAGAAAGTATGTGTCAGTTTCCTGATACCGTTTATTTATGTAATTCCAGTAGAAATACTTTGTAACCAGCTATTATTGTTTCGCTTTCTTCTTTTTCAGATTAAACTAGTGAATATCAATTCAACAGATTTGGTCGACGGACGACCTGCTGTTGTACTTGGACTAATATGGACCATAATCCTGTATTTCCAGGTGAGAAACTAAAGCTGAAAATTGATACTAAAATTTGAAACTCACTTGGTGAATATTAAACGTGCCAGAGAACAATACATTTAATGTGTTTAGTGAAATGTAATGGTGTTTATTAATATAAACTCAATTTTCTTTAACCCATTGGATACTTAGTTTTTTAATGCCTGCATGGTCCTAGAACTTCTATTAAATTTCACTATTTTGCAGTAACTGTAACACATCTGCTTTTGCTACTAATTAGGCAAACATAGTGTTTTTCTTGAAGCTTGATAAATTTTCTTTTTTAATATGTTAGTTTTAAGATAATAAAAATAAAAAATAAAAATTATTTTTATAAAAATATAGATAATTTTTTCTTAAAGCAAGTGTATAGCCTAGTATAAATATTAAAAATGTTATAATATGCTTAAAAGTTGTATAGTAAAGTGCAAAAACTATTTCCTTACGTAAAAACTCTTAGTTTTTCACTTTATCTATAAAAACAAATTTGTTATGGCTTTTTTAGTAAAAACACTTTTTTTGGAATAATTTGGATTTTTACCCATTTGCTAGACAATATTTTCAAATGCAATATTTTACCTATAAAAATCATTCATAAGCATAGATATAAATAATAGATTATTTTGTAGTGAAATACAAGTTTATATTACAAATATTTAAAGTTATAATGACAAGTTATATTGACTTACAGTTGTTGTGAGATGTCTGGTCGATTTGAGGAAAATAGTTGCCCGACATCCAGTACAATAAACACAAATACTATTTTACTATCATACTGATTATATAGGCTACTATAAAAAATATAAACACTAAACTAATACACTGAACTATTTACACTTCTACTATATTTATTTAGTAGTCCACTTTTGTATGGTAAGCCTCGAAGCAGTTTTCAAGGTGAAGTGCAACGCCACAGTTTTTGCAGAGCCATCGCACTTCTGACCTTTTGCCATGTTTGTAGCAAACCACACAGTTTCTAGAAGGAAATTGTTTCTTTGGGGTTGCTGGAATTTGCCCTGGGAAATGGGCCCAAGACTTAGCTTGCAGTCGCAAAGGATTTTGGGTGGTTGGACGCCCCGGAGATATTTTGACTGGCAGAGTGATTTTTTCTAGCAGCTGGTCTACTAAATCTAACCGATAGTCTCTGTAGTGGCACTTGCGTCCATTTATAGATTTCCACACACAGAAGGAATTGAAGATTGTCATGTCGAGAAGATAAAAAAAAGTTTCTTGTAGGCTTTCACGGTTCGTCTCATGATTGGGTGTGAAGCGAGCATTTGATCCTGAATATCAACACCATACATCCCGTTGTTGTAGTCGATGATGCACTTTGGCTTGACAATGGCAATGGTTTCTCCTTTCCTAACGATTTCCTTGTCAACAGTCATGTCAATTGATTTATTAGCTGTAGACAGAACATAAACATTCTTACGATCGTGCCATTTCACAGCGAGAATACCATTCAAGCTCCTTCTCTCAGCTTGGCCCTTCTCCAACTCCATGTTCACTAGATCTTGGGGCATATTCTTTCTGAAGCTGAGAGCCGTGCCAATTACATGAGTTTTTCGCTCCAAGAGCATTTTGCAGATATTAGGGGAGTTATACCAGTTGTCCAGGTACAGGGTGTACCCTTGATCCAAAATTGGCTCAGCCAGGTGCATCACCACCGCTTCGCTACTGCTTAGGCCAGGAGTTTTATCGTCTCCGACATAGATTTTAAAACCTCCACAATAACCAGTTGAAGATTCACAAATTTTATAAATCTTAACCCCAAACCTTGCTCTTTTCTTTGGGTTGAATTGTATGTAGGACAGTCTTGCCCTCAACTTCATTAGGCTTTCGTCAATCGTGACTTTTTCCCCCATTATGTATGTGTGCATAAACTTAGACTCTAAGTATCTGAGGACAGGCCTTATTTTTTTAAGTTTATCATCAGGAGAGGTGTCACTGTCATCAGAGAAATGTAAATATCTTGAAATCATCATAAACCTTTGGAATGACATAACTTCAGTAAAGACTTTAGTAGCTATTATTTTTCTCGTCGACCAGTACATTTTCAAGGATGGCTTGCGGATCTGCCCCATCAAAATATATAGAGACATATATGCTTTTAATTCGTCTATGGTAAGAGTTTGCCATTTTTCATCATCATGTCGACGTTTACGTCTTTGATTAGCTAGTTGTTGTTGGGCGTAATCATTAGTTTCCACACAAATCATAGAAAAGAACTCATCTCCGCAAAATTCAGAAAAACATTCACTAGCTGTTGGGTTTTGGCCAATTTTCCTGCTAGAACGGACATTTAGACCACTGTTTGTGGTAAATGGAAACTGCTTGGGTGTGTTATCGGCGTCAAACCACACCAATGGAGGCTCTTTCCTAGACGGAACAGTTCTTTGGTTAGGCCCAGGCCTATCAGTAAGGCTTCCTGAAAGCCTACCCCTACCTCTCCTAGTAATAGACCTTCCTCTGGAAAGACTTCTGGAGCCTCGAGGTCTACCACGAGTTGGCCTAACTACAGTAATCACTGGCAAGTCAGGTGTAGGCGCATCGCCTTGCCCTACTTCTTCAAATAAATGTTGATCAAGATTATCTTGTTCAACTTCTTCCACAATTGGGATATCAATTTCCATTTGATCACCTACCTCTTCAATCTCCGAATCTACAATCAATCGATGTTCTGGTACAGAATCAAACTCATTCACATTCTCAACCTCTTCCTCCAAAATAGGAATATCATCTTCTAGGATAGGGTCAAGTTCATCCAACTCATTGCGGATGTTGCTCTTTTGGCTTCGTACACCCACTCGTCCCCAGATATGTCACCTTCATCCTCAATTTCACTGTCCTCATCATCTAACATTCTGTCAATTTCACTACTAAAAATTCTGTCAAAGTTGTCATCTCTTGAATGACCAGCCATGATACAGTTTGTAAACAATACGACTTCGGTTTGAACTGACACTAGCAATACAAACACAACATAACCACACAAAATATCTCTGTTTTTTTATCCAAGAGTAAAAAAATGAAAATGAAAGCCTTTGGAACGTAAAATCCAAGGAGCTGTAGATAAAAATATCGTAAATGCTCAATAGGCTAAAACGTCAAACTCAAACCCCAAATCATCAAATGACATCATCATTTGATAGACTATTATAAATTATTTAAATGCTATACTTTGATTTATTTATTTTTTTCTGTACTAATAGTGCTTTATCTTAGTTCGAGGAACAATTTCAAACATGTATATGTTCATAATAGTACTGTAATAATTCAATAAATATGGTATTACATCATCACGGAACCATTCCGTGATAAAGATTTTGGGCCAAAACAGCTGTCACGGAACCCTTCCGTGAAAAGTATTCAATGGGTTAAGTAATACATCTTATAATTATTATGTTTACATGTATCAAAACAGATTTAGGGGCCATACATATATTACGTAATGCATTTACGCCATTTGAGACCCTCCTCACCCATGTAACGCACCACAACGCTTGACAATAGCCCCCCCACGCCCCCCAATGTGTTATGTAACTCAATCGTAGTAGGCTTTAAAACAGCTTAAACCTTTTAAACATAGTTTTTTTTAGCAATTTGGAGTATGGATTTCAATGAATCATAAAACTTTAAATTACTTTCTTTTAACAACATTTTGTATTAAATTTTTCAAAGCAATATGTATACAATCAAACAAGACTGTTACTAATAATATAAACAACAAAATAAACTATATCAATACCCCCGTTGCAGCAAACCTGCATACTCAGCGAATTTCCAATTGGGATATAAATGTCTTAATACTACATAAAGCCACGTACCAAGTTTCATAAAAATTTATTCAGAAATAAGCGATATATACAATTTTAATTATTCTATATAAGAATAACATTAGGGCTGAGTACGCAGGTTTGCTGCAACAAGGAACACAAAAAATGGGTTTTTATGCTAATATCAATAGAACTCAACTAGGTGAAGTCGTATACCAGTTTTTATTCATTTATGTTCATAATTAAGGGAGACAGAGCATTTCATTATTCTCCATCAGAATAACATGGGGGCTGAGTACGCAGGTTTGCTGCTACGGGAGACTTTGGCAAAAAATATTTATTTAAGCAAATATCAATAGACCACCACGATATGAAGCTGTATACCAAGTTTCGTCAGTATACGTTCATAAATAAGCGAGATATAAAAATTTTCTTTTCCTCCATAAGAACAACATTAGACAACGTACTGTGTTTAGCACTTTCAATAACTCGGTAACCAATTGACGTAGAGAAATGATCAAAATACCAAATTGTGTGTTTTTTTAAGCTGAATCCAATGGTGCAAACTAAAATTTGACTATTTCAAAAATTATATGTAAAAAATTCAAAAAACCCATTTTTGGGGTACAAAACCCCCCCAAAGTACCCCTTGGGTTAGATTGATCTGACTGGTTTTCGAATTTAAAGTCATAAATGCTGCTTTACACGTTTATACCAAATTTCATCTAAATTGGATAATTTTTACGAGAGTTATCGTGCTCACGGACACATATATATATACAGTTTCGAACGAATGGAGTTTTTGGGGTCTGGGGACCTCAAAACGAAAAGTTATCATGGTCCCGGGCCTAGGTCTTACCAAGCCGACCACGGTAATAGCTTCTTCCCCATAGGAGAAATTCGCTAATAGATACGGGAGTGCGCCAGCTCCTAGGGTTAATATGTGTGAGTTACGTAACGTTGATCCAAATCCCCCCTCCCCCACATAATGCTACACCATACCCCCTCTCCCCCCTTAAGTGTGTTACGTAATACGTGTATGGCTCCTTATCATTAAAAACACTCCGAGACAACCCTCTGCACCTAACAAGCTCAGTAATAAAAAAATGCAACCAGACATAACAGTTATTTAAAGGATTTTTATATTTTTCCTACCAGTAGACCTACTTATTTTTGTTCATTGCACATATGAATCTGCATGTTAAGGTATTTACAGTAAATGTAAATTACCTTTCTCAAGAACAGTTCAAAATTTAAAAATATATTTTGTTTAAGATCTTGACACTGAAAAATTTATGTAATGGCTAGTAAAGACAACACTCATGAAAAATCAATCGATGGTCAGAAAATAATTTGTCCAGGAACATTTATAGTTAATGTTAAGTTAGCTTCAGCAACTTCAATTTTCCTCATTATTTTTCTTGCCTTTCGCGTTTGTATTAATCATAATCTGTGATTTAGGATGAAGTTGTAGTTATCATACAAACCTAAATTCTTCGCTCCTTGGGATTTTGAAAGCGGCCTCATCTCGCCCTTTGAAAATCCTTTACAAATTACATACGGTATATAAGTAAACAGGATAAAATAAAATTTTTATCACAACAGTACAAAATATATTTACATTTATTTGGTAAATATAATTAAAAGATTGTACAAAGTAATCGATTTCAACAAGTTACACCGGTCATCATCAGGTCCAATCAGAGATAGGATCACATTCTCTGATTGGGCCTGATGATGACTGGTGTAACTGGTTGAAATCAATTTCCTTGTACCATCATTTATATCGACTGTCTTGTACAGTATGAATGTAAATTTTTTTTGTTTGTGTTTTGAGACCTAGTTTATTTTATCCGGTTTAATGTGTAACAACATGCATTATGCTACTCAAGAAATTATATACAAATATAATGTGTAAGAATATATAGTCTAAGGATAATATCAAGATACAATTTTATCTGCATCAAGGTGCAAACTTCTTTCTCTAAAATACAAGTTCTCCATGGTATATTTTGAATAAATACATATTGAATTAATGTTTGAAATATTTACTCAGCTTCGGCTTAAGGAAAACATGGTGAGTTTTATTGTTTATGCCTATGCAAAGAGTATGACAAAAATGCACGATATGAACACCAGATAAATAGTTTTATTTTATGTTTATTCTGCTATTGCTTAGAAGGTTTTCATAATTTTCATTCCCTTTTATTTATACTCTATTTTTTTACACCTATTTTAAGGATTTGATAATTATATAATTTCTGCTTACATACACTGTGTTTATGTGGTGATTCTCAATGTCAAGTTTCCAATTAGAAAGAGGCCTTTAGTAAAATGCATGTAAAGCAATAGATAATAGATGTAATTGGAAAATTTGCCCGGACAATATTGTGAACTTACCTAGAATATTTCTCTATAACTATGAGTAAAACAAGGATATCACTATTATCTCTTTATCTTAGCAATAGATAATAGATGTAATTGGAAAATTTGCCCGGACAATATTTTGAACTTACCTAGAATATTTCTCTATAACTATGAGTAAAACAAGGATATCACTATTATCTCTTTATCTTATTAGTTAAAAAAATATTTTAGCTCAAAATTTACTGAGCCTCTACACTCTTAACTTATTAGTGTGGGATTATATAAACTGTTAAAATTTGTACTAACAGGGTTTCTCGATACCATTTAACGTAATTCGGCCAGTCTATATGCAGTGAGTAATGAATGGGTACTCTATTATTAATATTAGGGATGAGTCGATTCCAATTGTCGATTCTCGATTCCACTGATTCTCATGCTTAGAATCGGAATCGAGAATCGAAGGCCCAAAGTCGATTCCGATTCTATCGATTCCAGGCCGTTGATACTCCCGCCGTTTATCCAGGTTTACGCCGCTAACTATCGAAATTTCGAGTCGAGTAGTTGAAAATTGCATGGCTACTCCCGCAGTTTACCCAGATTTACGCCGCTGACCTTAGAAAATTCAAGTCGAGTAGTTTAAGTGCATAGATACTCCCGCCGTTTACCCGGATTTACGCCGCTAACTAATGTTTAACAACATATATGACTGAAACTAATATAAAATAATTATATGAAAAATAAACATGCAATTCAACGTAGTTTTTTTATTATTATTTTTAGAAGTTTTTTAAATTTTATTAATGAAACATAATCACCAACCAACTGATTGTCGCAATTTATTAAATAAAAATCAATTAATGACTAACTTATTGTTTTCAATAATTATTAAAACATTACTTTGCTACTTCACCTATTATTAGGAATCGATGGAATCAGAATCGAGAATCAAGAATTGATTTGTAAGAATCAGAATCGAAAAAAATTGGAGACGACTCATCCCTAAATTAATATAATATTCTTCATTTTAGACAAGGTAAGTTCTGAGAGTACTACATTAAAAAAATCCAGATGAAATTAACATAGTTGGCCTTATCTTCAATAGTAAATTAAGATAACTCAATATTAGATCAGAATCAAAATGACATTCAAAATGATTAAATCACATTCTTTATACCCTAATCATTTAATAATTTTCTTCTTCATAGACTGCTTTGTAGAATTGAGATTTTACAATTAAGATTACTTGATCAAGTATAATTTTTGAGTCCGTTTCATAACGTCAAGGTACATAACGTCAAGTCTCAGTTATTTAAATGTAAAACAAGACTGTTTTCAAAACCTCCAATTTCAATACGTAAAGGTATTATTATAAAACAATTTAAAAACAGAGATGTTTCAAAACATAAAGGTACAAAACGTCAAGGTAGTATTTGTTATAATCGTAAATGCTGAAAGCGATTTCACTTGAAACCAAATCTGGATCCACTCCGGTTAAACTACTTATAAATACATCTGTTTCACAACGTCAAGTTACAGAACGTAAAGTTCAGCCTACCTCAATATTTTTGTTTGCCTCCAAGTGGACTGAAAGCGAGCTATTGACCTGGATGTTGTGAAACTTTACGTTTTGAAATTAGTTGTTTTTCATATAGGCCCCTATGTGTCTATAAAACCTTTACGTTTTGTACCTTGACTTTCTGAAATGGCTAAATTAAAAACATTTTAAATAAGAACCTCGACGATTTGAAACAGCCAAACTACTAAGTTTAAATAAAAGAGGACCTTGGCGTTCTGTACCTGGAGGTTATGAAATGTCCCCTGATTTTTGTTGTTTTACTTCAAGTAGCTCAAAGTATGCAACGCTTTTGAAACGCTGTGAACTGATGTTCCTTGTCGCGTTCCGCAGATCGAGGAGAACACCCGAGCGCTGGCCTCGCTGGGCTACGGGTTCGGCAGCGCCAGCAGCCTCGAGGGCAGCCGGACCCCGGACTCCGTTACCGAAACGCGCAGGAAGGGCGAGGGAGCGCGGCGAGCCCTCCTCAGCTGGGTGTCCAACGCCTTGCCCAAGTGAGTTGCAAAAGATCTCTAGATTTGAATCAACACCCAGTAATGTGAATAATCCCGATAATTGAGCATTCAAATAACCTATTAGCCAACTATACCAGTATCCTACTTTCGGAATATCCACTAACTGAATATTCAACCATTCAAAGAGGTTTTTTATGTAGGTAATGTAAGAAGAACAAAAATATGCAGATTTTATTGCTTGACTCAAACTTTATAATTTGTTATTTATAGAGTCTGTTATAACATTTGTTGTTCATTGGACTAAATTTAAAGGAATGTTTTTTCCTTAACTTTTATTTGTAGAAACATTCTTGTTGCTGCCATATTTGAAATTAACGTTGAAAATCGATGGTAGTTCTCTACTGGTTCTAAATAGAAGAAGACCACTAGAAAAAGTTTATAGAGGAAGACCAGAAAAAAAGAGCTTATTTTTTTACAACATTCGATGGCAAAATAATTAAATATACCCACAGAATGATGGGGTGTAGTTCTGTGATTTGGTCACAGGTTTTGGTCTGTTTTCCTGTTGAGCAGTGGCTCAAAAAGTGCTTTTATGGAAATGTTAAACGATATTGAAGTTTACTAAGTATTTAAGTTGTTTTTGGTTCTTTGGTTATGATTATAAGTTATACTTATTGTGACAGCATGGTATCAGCTCAAACAGTATTGGTATTTCACCCAAGTTTACTTAGAATATCAGGCGGAATTAAACTTTCCGCTTGATATGAGCGGATATATTAGTTTCACTCCTTCACAATTATGAACTGTTTGACGGAAGGTATGTACAACCTATTTTAGTCTAAAACATCAGTTCAGGGGCTATAACATGGATTTTAATTTTGCTTAGGGTTGTGTTCCAACTGCAGTCAGTTTGGAAAAAATGGTTTGGTATTCTTGATGATTATCCTTTGTCAGTAGTAGGGGGCATTCCTACTGTCAGTTGTTGCAGAAGAAATAAGTAGTACACTTTCAAGGTTATTATTATATATTTAGAAAATAATCAAAAAATGCCTTAAGAGTACAGTAGTACCGGTAATTTGTTTTTTCTAAGGTAATGCTCTTTGATTTATGGGCATCAGAAGAATGTGGTGCATGCAACACGTAAATAGAATCTGTCAAAAGCTGTACTGATGGAGCTTGAAAATAGGCTTTCACCGCTGTCGTCACTTTGTAAATGGCTCGACTATGACAAAGAATCAATATTGTATGTATGTCATACAATATTTCTTGATGTTTAATATATTTCTGGTTTTTCCTCTGTTGTACAAAGACTAGACATCGCTAAACAATATTAATTTGTTTCCACTCATCAGGTACTTCTGCTATCTATTTACCCTTTGAAAATGTAAATTATTTTAATTCAGCAATCTACTGAACACAAATGTTTTTGTCTATTAACAATTAATAATGAGATTGGAGGCAAATTGTTCAAAACTAATATGTGGTCCCACAATTATAACATATTAAATATGTGCCTCTGTTAATTTGTTACAAAAATATACTTTCATACAAATTTTTTTATTTACACCTACCAAGGACATTTTTGTAAACGCCAATACCACAAAAAGAGGTTCAATAGAAAACCCAAAAACCATCTGGTAACCTCCTTTTGTTGGAGGTTTTTCTATGGATGTCCTCCATTATTTCTGTACCGATTGAGATGATTGAGGTATTGAAAATTAGCTTGGATCCGTTGTTGTGGAAAGTGGTTTTCAGTTTTCGATAATATAATTCTGAAGGGCACAAACCACTCTCAAATTTAGTTCTTTGCTCATAAGCATTACTTGGAGATCAGTTTTGTAATTCTCTAAAACAGCTGTTAATGCAAACACAAGGAGGTTTTTTGGATAACTGGAGGTAACACTGTTTCACTATTTTGGTTGAAAAAGCGAGCCGGTGATTTTGTCAGGTTGGCACACTGGTGAGGCAAATTTCTCAATCTTTGAACTATCCTAATTGGTTGTTTTATTCCCATAAGGGAATCTACTCATGCAAATCACTGGAATAAAGTTGGAACAAATTCATTTTTCCGTTTGATTTATGAATCTAATCTTGCCGTGAAATGTGATTAATTATGAGCAAATAAACAAATACAAGTTTAATAATTTTCAAATCATGAATAGCTATTTGTTTGATTCACTTTGGCGACTCGTTCGATTCCAGCGAGTAGTTCTTTGCCTCACCAAAATTTGGCAAGGAACAGCTTAATTTTGTTCATCAGTGTTGTCTCCAGTATTACCAATAGAACTCCTTGTGTATACACATAATTTTACATAATTTACATATATTATCAGCTGAATACAAGTGTATGTTATCACAAACTAGTTAAATGGGAATGCAGACTGCACGACATGTTTGTGATACCTAACGCTACTAATAAGTTGCAAGATTGAACAACATTACTAGTTTTTTGACAACAAGTCCACCAGCCTCGGCAAAATCCAGGGGTGCAAGGTGGCAGTGCTCCCTCAATAATTTGGAGAGCATATTATTGTAACATATGAAAAGTCACAAGAATCAAAATCACAAACATTTTTCCGCCCCCGCTCCCCCAAATTAATTATGCTTATGTCCACTAGTGATATTTATTAGAGTTAAATTATAGAATAATAATTTATTTTGTAACCCTTAAAACTATATTTGGAAATCAGTTAGCTGATTAAAAGTATAAATTATATGTAACTGTATATGTTGAAATATAAACAACTAAACTTAATTGGTGTACAATCATTCATAAATACAAATAGAGTTCCATTAAACGTCAAATATTTCACATCAAGTGACCTATTTATGAACGCTTATTTACTCTCTATAAATAGGAGGTCACTCGCAATCTGTGTTTCAGTCGATTCAACGAGTTCGAACTAAGCTTTCACGGTTTCCATTTTTTGTAGATTTGAGATAATTTTTGTACTAATTTCTTCTTTGTGAAGTTTTTAATTAAACTAAAGAACGGTGTGATTACCAAATAAGTGATCAGTGTACAACAGGAATCAAAGAAGAGGTAACCATGATTATCCATAAGTTCAAGCTTGTTCTTCTTGAAGTATATAGCCTAAATTATCAAACAAGAATCTTAAAAATTAGAGTACGCAGTTTATTATTCAAGAAATAAAAATAAACTTATGACTCAGCATAGTCATGTCATGCTAAATGTACTATTATGGGACTTAGGGCATTCTGGTGTTTCCGGTTCTGTTTCTTCTACAGTAGTTCAGGATCATTTGGGGCCAACACTAACACTATTATCGGGAGGAGGAAAGATGAGAGTGGGGCTCCAGCCAAATAGTAAGGCTCCACGCTGTCATTATTGCCATTTTGCAACAGAAAATGTTGCCATTTTTCAAATGTTATGCCGTCCAGCTGATGTGCTACTATTAGCTGATCTTGGGTGATAACCCTGTATACCACTCCCTCAACAGTAATCGATGTCAAAAAATATATAACTTCTTGCAAATCTAAACTATCATCTGTATTTGATGAAATACCAATTACGTTAATTAAAGATGCTAAACAACTACTTTCTAAACCTTTGACCCATGTTATAAATGCTTCTTTTATTACTGGTATATACCCTGAGCAATTAAAAGTGTCCAAAATAGTTCCAATTTATAAAAAAGAAAGTCGTTCAGAGGTATCAAATTACCGACCAGTCTCTGTTCAGCCATCATTTTCAAAGGTATTTGAAAAATGTTTTCTCCAACAACTATTAAAATATTTTGAAGATAACGAATTTCTCAGTAATCAACAGCACGGCTGATCAGCATGGTGGATCAGGAAAATCCACCTTGACAGCATCCATAGCTTTTATAGAATCTGTACTGGAGGCTTTAGACAAAGGAGAGACAATCGTTGGTGCTTTTCTGGATTTGAGCAAGGCTTATGACAGTGTCTGCCACATGACCCTCATTCAGTCTCTCTCACAACATGGAGTTAAGGGTGCAGCACTGAGCTGGCTGAGCTCTTATTTGGTTGGGCGCCGGCAGTATGCCTATTTAACATTTGTAATGAAAGGACAAAGATTATAGAAATTGCAAAATCTTCCTTTAGAACTGTGAAGTACCCCGTTCAACAGGGTTCAGTGTTGGGTCTTTTTTTTGTGCTGCTTGGTTGGTCTTCCTGAACCTCATAATAACAATTGTACTAAATCTAAATTTTGTATGTATGCTGATGAAATAAGTTTTTCGACTGTCCAGCAAAAATGTAGATGCTATTGAAAACTCAGCAAACCTGACAATAACAAAGATTAAACTTTTTTTGGCTAAAAACATCCTTCTACTAACCAATTCTAAAATATCTTCTGGAGTTTTTTCTTTGAGAAAAATGCAAAATATAGTAAATATAGACACAATCAAAATGATATTTATGCTTATATACATTCACATATGTTTATGACATTGTCATCTATGGCTCAACATCAAAATGCAACCTAGATAAAATATTAAAACTTCAAAAATCGGCAATTCGCATAATTTTAAATTTAAACCCAAAACTTCTTGCAGGGACCATTTTGCTAATCTTGGAGTAATTACAGTGTATGGAAACAGTGTATGTATCTTAGAAACAGTTTCATACAACAAATTGTTTAAACCACAGCCAAATTCATAATTATAACACAAGGAATAAAGATGATTTGGTAATAAAGAAACACAGAACAAAGTATTTTTTAAAGACACCAGCATACAAGGGAACACAATTTTACAGTGCATTGCCTCAACAAATTGAAAGTATTGACAAGTTTGAAACTTTTCGAAGTAAAGTAAAAGAATTGTTAACTTCTAAAGTATTGTATTCTTTCGAGGAATTCAATAACTTGTTACTGAAAATAATTCAAATGGTTTTGGGGCTGAGAGTAAGGTTGTGTAGTGGAGATAGGTTTACATCAATTGTAAAAACAATTATATCCAGGAATGCTTACTTAATTTATAATTTATATGATTTATTTTTATTATGACACCATTCATTGTACCAAGTTGTACTGTTATAAAGAGATTATTGATTGATTGATTGATTGATTGAACTAACTGTCAACTCTCCTGCTCACAGGAGTAGAACACTCTTAATAGAGGATCAACAATGTTTGTTCGATTTATTAACACTTTCGCTACTGCAAACATGTTTAAACATGAAATTTGCATAAGTTTCTATGTTGAGAAAATACCCCGATCGGGGTCCGCAGCAGCCAACGCGTTAAAGCTATCCTATAGCCTATAGAGTTTCATCAATGCTGAAACCCTGATGATTACAGGGACATCGGGCTAGAGGTCAAGGACTTTGGCCAGAGCTGGCGTGACGGTCTCGCCTTCCTGGCCATCGTGGACCAGATCCGCAAGAACGTGGTGGACATGGCAGCGCTGCGCCGGGCGTCTAACAGGGCCAGGCTGGAGGCAGCCTTCGATGCGGCCGAGCGGGAGTTGGGCGTGGCCAGACTGCTGGACCCCGAAGTAACCTAACTCAGCCTAATATAACCTAACCTAACGCAGCCTAACATAAGCTAACTTTCCAAAACCATACTACTGTCTATATATAGCGAAGTAGACTTTTTTGCCATTGTAAAACTTATGCCTAATTTTGTGTGAGCCAGGATTCAAAGAGGACGTAGTTACACTTATCACCAACAGAGAATACTTCTATCAACTATTACTTATCCTCTCAGAAGGGGATAATACAACATTTAGTGTGCCAAAAACGAAACATGAGTTGATTATTACTTGCTTTCTTTGGTGGGGATTTTTAAAAGTTAACATAAATAACTAAAATAAATATTTTACAGCAGCACACTCTGTTGGTGACTTAATCAAACTTCATCCACTTCAAATTCTGGCTAACACTAAAAGAGGCATTACTGGGCCATATAGCTGGTATGTTTTCTTCAGTATAATGATTATACAATAGAGTCCCATCAAGCCGATCCAGTTATGTCTGGAGCCTATTCGTACTACCAGGTTTTCAAATTATTTGGAAAGTCATATTTTCATGGTAAATATTAATTAAACAAATTGTATTATGTTTATTAATACTTGGCATAGTTCTAATTCATGTTCATCAGTAAATGGCTGACATTACAGTACAGAATTATTCAAAAAAAGATATAGGGTCTTCAAATCAATGTGACTTCCTGTGTCATCGCCTTAGCCTATCCACGGGTAGTTTATTTATCTGTAGTTCAGACCCACTTGAAATCAAAGTTGTTCAACTGACACAAGCAAATAGCAGTGTCCGTAATTATTGCAATGCTGGCTACTGTAGTACTCGCTTTATATCAAATGTAAGAATGCTGTATAGACTTGTTAATCAAGGGTATTAAACGTAAACAAGAACCTGTAAACTAAAAAGAGAAACTCAAAGTTGTAAAAGTAATATAAACTACTAAACTAGTGATAAAAGTGTGGTTTATTTATGTTTTTAATTAATTTTTTGTTTTATTTAGGCTTACCCATAAAATTACTTTTATTAACTAAGTCAATTTTTTTTTCATTTCCAAAAACTCTACTTTGACTAAGTGGACATTTAGATTAGTGGAGTTTGAATTAACGAGACTAATATCTTATTCAAGTAAATTTTGTATTTTTTTTTTAATTATAATATTTTTGCTAAATTTTCAGAAGTGCTTACTAATAGTCATGTTTGCCACACAGGATGTAGACGTGGACCGGCCGGACGAGAAGTCCGTGATGACGTATGTCGCTCAGTTCCTGCACAAGTACCCGGAGCTGAGGAGCGACACTGGCGACTCGCTCACTGCCATCCAGAACGAGTACGGCTCGCTCACTCAGTGGCTGCAGGATAGGAACCACTACCTGCAACACCTGAGGCAGACTAACTCACTGCCAAACAGCTACCAGGTCAGTGGCCCCAGAGGTTCGAAGGAGTAGTACCTTTTACCGTCTTTTAATCAGTAACACACGTATTGGTTGCATTCCGGGATCACATCTGGCAAGTCACCAGTCTCTTAAGAATATGAAATTTACAAACTATTTTTTCAGACAGGGCAAATTCTTTCGTAGAAAATCGGATACTATAAATTTGTAGATATTTAATTTTAGGTATAAGTTTTTTGTCTTTGGTCACTGAAATCACACTTAAGTTTTGTAAATGATTTTACAAAACTTTTTTAACTTAGTAGTACCAGGGAGACCGAGCCATGCTCGGTTTTATTTGATTTGTTTCGTGGGTGAAAAAGATGTCCACTCTATATATGCAGTCCTGATTTAATGGTTCTAGTCACTGTTTTCAAGAAATCATTTGTTGATACTTTACCTTGTGTTAGTTCTATAGTACCTAGGGGGCCGAGCTTTGCTCAGGGGAAGGTCAGTCAGTTTGTTTAGATGACTCGGAGTAATATTTCACCACTTCCCCCTGCAAACAGATTCCCCCTGAATCAGATTTGTATAACTCATTTGCCTCTTTTCTACATTTTTAAGGTCCCTCCAGTTGTGATTTGTAGCTCAATGTCCCTTTGATTTTTTTACTACTCGATATATGTAATCTTCACTCAAATATTTTAATCTCTGCTCTCAGGATTATTATATGTTAATAATCATATACAACATGAGTATTACTTTGACAGTTCCCTGGTTGATTATGAACAGCTGTTACAATTCTTTTGTTTTGATTTGAAACTCCATAAGCCCAATGTTAATTTTTTAACTTTTTATTTTAGTTTTTTTACATTATTTGATTTTTCCTGGGGATGAGGCCTGTCTAGAACTTATTTTTATCCCAGAAATTAGTTATTTCGAACATTTGAAGGAAATCGTTGGAGCCGTTTTTGAGATCAGTGTCGCAAGCAAGCAAACTTTACTCATATTAGAGTATAGGATTAACAGTTCAATGGGTTAATTTATTCACAGCTGCTTTGATTCTTTAGTTTTTGTTTGAAACTCCATAAACCCAATGTTAAAATATCCAGTTTTTAAATGAGATTTTTAACAAAATATGAATTTTCCTGTGATTGAGGTTTTTACCAATCGTATTTTAAGGCCCAATAGCCCTTAATTCCAAAGATTTAACAAAACTGTTCTGTTGGATTCCGAAATAAAATTTGGAAACAAAACAACAAACAGAAAAGCATTGCTCGTATTACCGTATAGAATGACAAATTTTACAGATAAATTATTAATTATTTGAAAAATAATATAAGCACATACAAATTAATTTAAAGTTGGAATGTAACAAATTCTTCCATTTCAGGAGTATGCTGCTTTTGAAAATGAAGTTCAAAGTAGAGCGGAGTTGTACAACAAGCTGCACAGATTAGTAGACTCACCCAGTCTTATCAGCATCACAGTTGAATCGTGGAGAGAAATCGACAGACTTTGGAGACAACTCCACGCTGAGGTGGGTTCATTTCTTGATTGCAATCTTGTTATTTTAAATGACTTGCACTTTAATTGAGATGGTAAAACTTCAATTTGTCCATATATATATTTTTTTATATTTGTTATATTGAGTTAGCTGTTTATGATATCAACGAGGTAAATATTAAATTAGGCTATTAGTCCTTGGTATTATATTTTTAGGTGTGTCCCTTCAAAGTATTAACATTTTTTAAATGCAAATAGTGAATTGTCCGAGAGATTGCAAAAATAAGAATACGATTTTCTTGCAAGCTCCTCTTTTTGAGTCTCGGATTCACTACCCTAAGTTTATATCCCACACCTAATTTTTGTTAACAACAACTAGGAATGAGTCAATTCCAATTATCGATTCTCGATTCCACTGATTCTCAGGCTTAGATTCGGAATCAAGAATCGATGGCCCAAAGTCGATTCCGATTCTATCGATTCCAGGTCGTCGATACTCCCGCCGTTTACCCAGGTTTACGCCGCTAACTAATGTTTAACAAAATACATGACTGAAATAAAGAAAAATAAGCCTACAATCTATTTTTAGCTCATATGAAAGGAGACAATGGCAGGTGAGTTATTTATGGATACCTATTATTATATTATATATTAGTTTAATAATTAACTAAAAAAGCTGCTAAATAACATTACAGTAAAAACGTAGATCTAAATTAATTATTAAAAAATTCTTGCTAACTTTTATAAAAAATTTAAAACTATAAATTTAATAAGAATTGTTAACATCCAACGTGATTGTTTTATAACACAAGAAAACCAATTTCAAAAAATCTCATGGGAGATTTATGTAACTTAAGAATAACAATTATATGAAAAATAAACATGCAGTTCAACTTAGTTTTTTAAAATGATTTATTTTTGTAAGTTTACTTTATTTTATTAATGAAAAATAATCACCAACCAGACTGTCCCAATTTATTAAATAAAAATCAATTACTTATTGTCTTTAATCAATAACTTATTGTCTTTAATCATTTTTAAAACATTACTTTGCTATTTCAGCTATTATTGGGAATCGATGGATCGAGAATCGAGAAGCAATTTGTAAGAATCGGAACCGGAATCGGAATCGAAACAAATTGGAATTGACTCATCCCTAACAACCTTTTAATTTTTAATCATCGTATCCAGAACATCTATCAAACCATGCACAGACGAGATATGTTATTCCCTGCTCACAGAAGAGCGTTGTATGAAAAATATTCCTATGTTCAAAAACACATACACATACCCAGACTCATCACATAAACAAACATCCTAAACTAACAAAACACTTTACCACTTTAACACTTAAACACTTTAACACTTTAAGTTAAAATAGTTTTAAAGTTACAAATGTAAGGTTGAAGCGTTATCTTTGTGGTACTTGACTAGTTACCAGGCTAAATGTAGGTTTTCACCTAAGTAAATGACATTTGTAACATTTAAGGAAAATAAATAAATGTTATTTGTAAATCCACCTACAGTATGCATGTTTGACATCCTTATGATTAAAGTTTACTATAGTGTTTATTCAATTGCAATTCAACCCCATAGTTAAACATTTGTCAAACACCTAAGCACCCTGTGTTTTCCGATGTTCTAGATGCGCTACTGGCTACGGCTACTGGACTCGCAACTGCCCCCTCCCTTCTGCCAAGTAGGGGAGTGGTTGGCAAGGGCTGATGATCTGATTGAGTCCGATGACATTCCCACTGCCATGAATGAGGAGACTGCCACCATCATCAGCAGGAAACTTGAGGAGCACAAGGTATAGCAATAGGTTTTGGGTTTTATGAGAATTGAGAAGTGTTTGAGAATGTTGATGATGTTTTTTAAAGTGAACGTAAAAGAATAACATGATAGTTATTTTCTTAAAAGAAGTAGTAAAACCTTATATTTCTGGTATGAAAATTGAGGAAATGTTTTTGTGTGTGTAAACACAGAGAAGAGAGAATCAAGAGAGAACTTTCCATTTCAGGCCAAATGGTTTTTTGTTTAAGCTGCAGGAAGATTTGGTGTACAGCTAAACTGGTTTTTCATTTTTCATCGCTATTTCTCTACACCTCCACACACAGTGTGTCTTACGTTCACTGTTTACCTATTAGAAAGCTGCCTTTAATTATGCTTGGTCTTCGGTGTAGGCCAGTGAATAAATAGATTGTGACTATTATGCAATAAAGATTGAATTAAGGTTTAATGTTTTTGATTTTTTTATGTTCTAACTCTTTTTATCCCCAACAGGCATTCTTTGCGGAACTACCCAACATAGAAGCTCTGTTTGAGAAAGGTGTGGCATCCGGAGCTTCTGCCCAGGTGCCCCCTGCCCAGTTGGAACACATGGGCCGACGACTGCAGAACGTGGGACCCAGATCTGCCAGACGCAGAATACGACTCAAGTTCTTGGAGCACAAGGTGCGATTTTTATACTAGACTCAGTTGGATTAGTTGTCCCAAGAAAAATTGTTAGTTGCCTTTCTCCATGCATGAATATATTATTCAGACCGTAAACAGGGAAGTAAAGTTAGGTAGAGCTAATTTAATTCTTTAAAGTAATTTATCCCATCTGTTTGTTGGTGTTGGCAAACCTTTAAGTAACCCTGGACTGGTCCAATTCATTTGTGTGGGAGAGCTTTCTCATCCTAGAGTCTGTAGAACCAGAGGGGAAATCTATTCCGAGATGCTGTGGAAAAAGTGCCATTACCAATCAGACTCGTCAAGCCAGTAAACTAGTTCACATGAATTTACTCGTGGTCTGTGAGGAAAAGCTCTTATCACAAAGCCTTTGGTAACAATCCAGGGTTAGGCAGTCAATTCTGTTTTGCTTTTAATTTCATTTGCTTTTCAAATAATTACGAGCTTCTTAAGTGATGAGGTTTTTTAAAGTTTTTTTTAACTTCACTTGCTAATCCCGTCTTATATTTTCCATCCCTGGAGTTCCCTCCTGCAGTGGAGGTGAATATTCCAAAAAGAAGGCATGAAGACATTGCCAATCCCACAGTCTTTCAACCTTTCCAATCTAACACCCAATATCTACACGGTCCCAACCATTGTTCAGTTTTCCAGTGAAGTCATTCTGTACGTTCACTCCAACATGTTTGATTGCAGTGCTGCCTGATAGCATTCCTTCACCTGACAGAGACGAAGCTGCGAGGCTGGACAGTCAAGTACGGCCGGGAAGACAAGGTGCAGCAGCTGTTGGACCAATACACCAACTTTGTCTCCCGCAACCGCATATTCCAGGAGTTCAACAAGGCGTACATCGACATGCAGCAAGTAGTCGAGGAGTACAAGAGAGAAGCTTGCGTTGGTGAGTGGAGACGGTTAGGTTGGGTTAGATCAGTCAGGTTTTCATTTGATTTACTTTTTAGAGGAATGAGAATGTGCTTTAGGTTGTTTTGTTGCTGAAGGCTTTCAGTTTTCCAATATTAAAGTTTTGGAGAAGAAGATTGTTTTGATAAGTTTAATATGATTAGTTAAAAGTTCCAGCAAGGTCAAGTAAGTTTTTTGGCTATTCTGAGAAGGAGACTGAGCTTAGCAAGTAATGAGAAGAGGTACTGTGTCAGAACACAACTTTCTACATGTATACAGACAAGGTATGGACATAGTTAATTTGCCCTTGCAACTATAAAAGGAGTTTGCCTTCTTAATTTGTTGAGTAGTTTTCAACAACCATTAAGTGAGGAGCATTTAAGACAGAGATTATATCTTTAGTGTCAATGGAATTATAATTATTAGTTTAGTTAACTTTAACATTAGTTTAGTTTAATTAATCAAACTTATATTTAGATATATTTTAGTTTTAGGTATAGTATAAGTAATAATAAATTGTTGTGACGGTTACCCTAACTCACACTCTCCCCCCTCTCTTACAGAACGAGGTTTTTTGTATAAATTAGACATTTACTGGAACGTTTAATGTTAGTATAATTGAGTACCATATGATATCTGATCTAGATTCTTCTATCTGTTTACAAATTAACTTACATTTGCATTAATTAACAGTCAGTCTTGATGTTTCCCATCTAGTAAAATTTAAAAAGTAACTAACGTTTTTAAAGTTTTTGGAATTTATTTATACTGCCAGATTTGACACTAAAATAGAAGACCTGAGTGTATTATCTTCAGACGGAACTTTACATTGGACATATTGGGTGACTAATGGGGCTTCAGTAAGGACCTGGGGGAAGATTGTTATAGGCTATCTATTGTGTTTTTATTGCACAACGACTCTGGTGTCTACCACACAGCACACAATCATCTCCTGCAATAGAACTCCTCTGATCATATTCCTCTGTGCTACAGACCAGAAGGAGAGCATGGGCATAGACAAGTTCATGCGGGAGACGGGCGAGCGCTGGAAGCACGTGTCCATGGAGTTGCGGTGCGTCCAGTCCATGCTGGAGGAGGTGGTGGCCTACTGGCGGCGGTGGAACTCACTCGCCGAGGAACTCGAGCAGTGGCTCAGCGTGGCGGAGACCAAGCTGGACCTGCCGGAGGAGGAGCGGATGGAGTTCTTCCAGGTGGGTGTTGCTGCAGCTTACCTTAACTGCCCGTCACCATAGGCCAACAGGCCTGTGCAGCGATTTAAATACAGCAAGATACCGTTAACGGCATTAGTCATATGGACAAGCCAGTGGTGACCGGTGGTGAAAAAGTATTAATGCAGTCGGTCGGGATCGAACCTACGCTTGTCACGGCTGACTTGTGAGGCCAGCGCTCTACCTTTGAGCTACTGCGTCCGGTATGAATTTTATAGTTGGTTTCAAACCTCTCCTTAACAGGGACAACTCATTTTATTTGTACATTGAAATTTAATTTTAGGTATTCTTGTCAAAAGCCAGATAATAATCGTATTAGACAATAGATAATAGACAATAGATAATAGACAATAGATAATAGATAATAGATAATAGACAATTTATTTCTAGAGATGTGCGAGTACAGGTTTTTTTAAGTCGAGTCGAGTTCTTGAATCTCGAGTTCGAGTCAAGTATACAAATAAAAAAAAAAACACATAGGTCAAGTTGGATTGGATCAAAACAGTATATAGGGTTCCATTTATAAATTTTGTTATAAAAAGTATACATTTATAGTCAATATGACCTGAAAATAACAATAGTAAATCAAATAAATAGATTTCTGCTTTATTGGAAAAAGGTAAGTACATTTATCTAAAAATAAATCATACCAAAGTTATTGCATAACATTTAGCCATGAAGATAAAATTCTTTAAATCTTTTGGTATTATGGTTGTTATAGCCTTTATGGTATTAATTAACAGTTTCACTTAAAAATAATCTCACTTTTTTATTAATACCTCCTTTTTATTTTTCTTATGTTTTGTATGTTATGTTTAGGCCTAGGCTACATCTGTCTCCAAATGGAGAAAATACAATTACATTCAGGCCTATAAGTTAAAATAAACTTTATTTTTATTTTAATATTTAAAAGGCTTATTACAAGGTAAAAGATTAGCCTACGTACTTACCACACAAAATGTATTTACTAACAACATTTCTTAGCATTAATTTTAACACTAATAGTCCTAATAAGAACAATTAGTTAGTAACAACATGAAGATATGTTTGAAAGTGCCTGGCAAATCAATTGATGAAATTGAAGCCATGTCTTAAATAAAGTTTTCAAATATTCCAAATTGTTTAAAAAATCATTAATGAAACTTAAACAAGGCCAAACAAAATCACTTATCATTAAAAACAGCTTAATGCCAAAGAACAGTTGAGCCAAAAATTAAAGGATTAACTTAATTTAAATTATTATGGAACAAAAAAAGCTCAAACTTCTTATGCTTACCTTTAGGTTTCATTACAGATATGTTTTTGATATTTTACTTAAAAAATTACAAGGTTAGGTTAACCTAAAAGTGGACTTTATAGATAATGTTTATACAACTCAATCTGAAGGTCCTGGTAAAATCCTCCTTTTTGGTATAAAGAATAACACAAATTTATAAGCCACAGCTTACTTATTTATTAATAAAACACAAAAATCCACATTACAACTCTTAACATCTCAAATGGTTCACACTCAATTTGAATTTACAGACGACGCACGGCGCGGGTAAACGGCGGGATTTCACTAAACTCACTCGAAACTTTTGAGTTTCACTAAAACCTCGAGTTTCAGTGCCGAACTCGGCTCAACTCGAAATTTCGAGTACTCGCACATCTCTATTTATTTCCTTCAACAATATAAACCTTCCTTCAAATACATGTTTGTATTTTAAGATGTGTAGTATGGTGGATGGTAGTAACAAGTTTTTGTTATTTATTTTTGTTTGTTTAGGAAATGGCTTACTTTCACTCTGGATTATCACCTTTTGCGTATTTCTATCTCAAATTAATAGGATTAGGATTATTATAATCCTCCCAGCTGAAGCTTGAACAATAAATTCCTTCCTTCCGTCATAATTTTAAAACAGAAATAAATAATGTACTGGTATTTAAGGTTATTTTGTGAGTGGTAATTGAAGACCAAGTTGATATACTTTCTTTTAAGCATTTTTCTACAATTATGTCAATAACTTACCCTTCTTAAAACAGGAGAGTCCAAAGGTCCAGCAGACTGCAACCCCCTATCGTTTCAATGAGTTTGTTGCTCGAGCTAGAAACAAAGTAAGTTCCCAGATTAGTTGGCAGCACCGGTTCGGTTTGGGGAAGCACTTAAATATCAGACACTTGTACCTGTCTGAACACCAATGGTGAGAAGAAGCACATTCCACAAGTTTGCGTTCTATCACTTCAGGTCACCAAGATGCCTTCACATTAACTCTCCACTTTGATGGTATACATGATAAATTAATCTGCATTATCCTAGGTGTTTGCAAGACTAACCAACCAGACTTCAGTTAGATTTTATTATTTAAGACTGTAACCCAACCTTTGTTATAACTGGTATCATTTTCACTTCTATCGGTCTCGGTATACAATCAAACCTGTTGTGTAGGATCTGAGCATGTGGAAGGACAAACATCAGCTGTTGGGAGACACGGTCAGTTTCCTGATAGCAACTTGTGAGGACAAAGTCTCGCAAGAACTGAAAGAGCGGTACCACAAGATCAACACTAGATGGGAGGCTTTATTCCCGGTATGTATGACATTTGACTTTTTTCCTAATTCCTTGATTTTATCTATCGCTGAGTCAATTCTCGGTATAAGGTGCATGAGAAAGTATTAACCATGGGATTTGTATGGTTTGTGAAAAAATGCATATCAAACAGAATGTTACTTGAGGAAAGTAATTTTCCTCCAGATCCAGTTAATCAATGTAGTTTAAACATGACAAGAACATTCGTTAAAACAGAGATGCTCATGTACCAATAGTTTTAATTCTAATAATCAGCGTGTATTTTCAATGAAAATTAATATTTCCAACAGATGTTTTATATGTATTTATAAATGAAAATATAACGTCGTTATGGATAGTGATGAAGATGGTATGGACAAAATAAAATAAATTACTAACGCTAGTGAAGATTAGAAATTTCTTACTAGTCTAGTCTAGATGTTCCTTATTAAAACCTTAATAGTTTTAACTTGTTATTAAATTAATATCAGGCCTCATTCATTTTCGAGGAGTATTTTTTTGCTTCAGTATCCTAAAGTTCACGGTTAGAAGTTAACTTTTGCACTAAACAAAATTATGACTAATAAAATACTGTATCCACTGTCTCGTGGTTGCAGTGGGTGAAGCAGTATATGCACGCCGGAGACATTCTGCGCAACCGCAAGGACTACCGCGCAGGAGTAGAGCGACTACAGACCTGGCTGCGTAACGTGGAGGCGTTCCTGTCGGCCCCACAGCTCGGCTCCACTGAGAAGATCAAGGCTTACGGCCAGCAATTACAGGTAATTAATTGTAACACTGGTTTAGGTAAAGAAAACACGTACAAATACAAGTAATAAGTACTAAGAATTAAGACAAGTACCGACCTCAAGATGATGATTGTTGAAGATGTTAAAAATATACACTACGACTGCCTCGATATAGTTTTCATGGAGTATAAGCAATTATGCTATGAATTGAAGTAGGATTTAAATTAACATATTTTTTTTGTCATTAAGACATTTGATATTTAAAAAACAATAGTAATGGAAGGTAATTGAGATTGTGATTACTGTATTAAAATACAAACAAAGTTTGGAGTTTACATCAGCAGGAAACCCCACAACCTGTTTCCAGAGGACATCAGACGCCAAACAGGGAAGAAACTGAAGAGACATAACAGAGAAACATCATTCCATCAAACTAATTGTAAATTGCTGTTTTGAATCTGTAACGCCATTACATATCTTGAAGTTTAGTAAATAAAATATTTTTGATTTGATTTGATTCGGAGACTGAAAATGCTGGAATGAGTTGAGTCAGCTCCATAGCTACCAGCATTTGGTATCATGAATGGCAACATTTGGTTAAGAATTAAAAGACATTAACACACATGGCAAATTATAAGCAGGAATGTAGACAGAAGGCAATTGTGTTGGGGTACAGATTAAGGAACAGATTTAAAGGAGGGCTAATGAGAGAGAAGGACTGAACAGTTATTTACAGTTCTAAGAAATTTAAAAATTATTGCGGAGGTGACAGAACTCTTGAGCCTTTCTACTGCCTGCGGTCTTGGAGGCTAGTTTACTCATCTTAAGACCATATAACAATCCTAACATTTCATTATGTTCATTTTTATTATAGAAACTACAAGGAGAAGTCGAGGACATGGAAGAACTTTTCAAGAGCATCAGTAAAAAGTTCCAAACTCTTATACAAGATTTGTCACGAGAAGAAGTGGATAGAATGATGAATACTTTAAAAAAGGAAAAGGGTGAGTTTGTATAATTATGTTTTCTACAAATAACTTGGATATATTACTTATACTTTATGGAATTATATAATTGTTTTCTAAATAAAAGGATAATATGTAAATACCATACGACATTTAATATATGAAGATTTCTTACTCACAAATAGTTCTCATTGCCATTTAAGAGCTCTTTTGGCGGGTTAGAAAGGCTTCAGAAAGTCACTGAAGCTCTACAACTGAATGACTTTAGAGTTTGAATGTTGCTTGAAACTAGCATTACAGACTTTGTTTTGTGTTTAGTGGACATAAACATATAGTGAGTATATAAGTTAGGAATGGAATAAATAAGGCTGCATTTTCATAAGTTATAGGCTGCATATAAACAGTGTTGGTGTAGTAGGAATGAAACTGACACAGACAATTAATTGTAGTTCAACATTGTGGATTTGTTTATTGCCTCGGCAGCCTAATGTAAAAAATGGCAGACATCCGTGCTATCAAGTTGATTCAGTGTCATAGGCCCCCTATGTATTCTATATGTTTAGCAGGAATATATGGTTGGAAAAAGCAGGCTGACGTTGGAAACTTTAGAAATCCTCTTGATACCACTATAAATAAGCACTACACTCAAAAAGTTGTTTAAGAAATTACTGCTTAAATTTTCCTTCACAATTAGTAATCACTTATTTTTAGTTATCCTTTAATGGTAGTCAAGTATTATACTCTTCACTTAAGCTTTAACCTAATAAACTGGACAAATTAAAGGTTCAAAACACCACCGTATTCGTAACGCCTCAAGCAGTCTTGTATGTAGCCAGTATGTGACTTGCGTTGACTGCTGTTGCAGAGAACCTTGTGCGGGTGCGAGCCCTGATCCCGTCCCAGCTGCAGCTGTTCCACCACATCCTGGTGCAGCACGAGGCACTGGAGGCCGGACAGACGGAGATAGCGCAGTGGCTGGACAACGCCGAGGGGCTGATGGCCACACTGGCGGTCACCGGCGGCAAGGAAGCCGTGCACGCCAACCTCGACAGGCACAAGGTACTGAGCAGGAGAGATGACAGTTGGGCTCCACGCTGCCACTGTTACCATTTTTCCATAGACAAAATAACACCCAAGTGTTATGCCAAGCTGGTGTGCAGTTTAGAAATACAGCACACCTGCTATTGGCTGGTCCTGATTGATATCCCTGTAGGCCACGCCTTCAACTGTCAACTCTCCTGCTTGCGGGAATAGTATTGGTGGCGTAATACTAGGAGCTTACATTGTTTTTTGTTTTTTGACTTTCAAGCAATTATACAATCATTATGGTTAAATTTAAACAATTGAAATCATTGCCAAGTGAGACATTTTTTTTTTGTACCAACAAGTACCTAAACATGATGTTTTGCATGTCTATGGCGTAATTCTGGCAAATACTACCCAGCATTTGAAGATTAATATTGACAAATGCTTTGTGTTGGTCTCAATTAGTTTCTGTTATTTTGTAAATCTTTAAGGTTAAAAAAATCCATAGTGTGACTAAAAGAAGATTCTCTCTCGTTTGAAAAAAGGTTGTTTGTGTACTAGGTTGATTGAGGTTTTTGTAAATGCTTTGTATAACTCAATAAAATGTGATGAGGGAATCAATTGATTATTTAGAACCATTTATCTACTTTTGGGTGTTAGAGGAGTAAAATAAATATATGTATAGATCAAGAGCAAGTTTTAGTAAACTCTAAATATTTAGAGTGCGAAAGAGGAACCACCAAGATTTGTCGTCTTCATATGCAAACATTGATAGAGGTTCAAGTCTGTAAAAATAACAGCAAGGACAATGCTAACATTGAAAAGCAAGGTGCTATTCAAAAATCTAGTTTTTGTGTGAGAGATATTGAAGAAATGGATGCCTTGCTGGCCTAAAGGTCTTGGATTTTGATGCAAGGGGTGACGGTTTTAATTCTCCTGAGTTGGGCATATGACATTGAGTGGTTAGGATTGTTGTCCCCCATCAACATTAGCAAAATAACTTCATTGAGGAGTTTATTTAAATTGATAAATACCCAAACTTTACTCAAGAAAAAAACATTTACAATTTGTCACCAAACAATTTTGTTTTTATAAACTAGATAACAAAATGAAATATTTAAATAATAATAAACGTATTACGTAATATGTCTGTATTTTTTATTTCATGTCGTATTCAGTTTATATAGACCTCATTGACTTGCATGATAAATTATATGATTTTATATGATTTATGATTACATGATAATAAATTTTGTTTTACAGTCTTTCTTTTCGCGGATGCTCTACTACAAGTCTATGCTGGAAAGTAAGAACAAAGTTTTCCAAAACATTTGCAAGTCACTTGACCAGAATGAAGGCATCGACTCGAGTGACTTCAAAAACAAGATGGTCGCCCTGAACCAGAGGTTTGCAGATGTTGCTCAGCGCGCTTTGGCGTGGGAACAGGTTTGTGGGAATTTCTAACATTTTATAAGAACTGTAAATCAAGTTTTAGACAATTAAAAAAGTATGTAATTAACATCCTGCCCAGTCATGACAATACGGCTGGTGAGGAGACAGGGATTGTGGTGAAAGTTTCTCCTTTACTATTCACACACTACTACCACCAATACAGCTACTGAAGTAGTAATCAAACGTAGTAATGTCTAACAATCTGTTGTTATAGAACAAGCAAACAACAAATAAAAAAAAAATCTTCCCCTTACTAAAAGTAAACAAGGGCATTCCTCTGGGTCCTCGTAGTCTGTAATGGGGACAGTCCGTGATGGGATAGTGTCCCCTTAGCCCACAATTTATTTTCTCCTTATCTTGCCAACAAGTCACTCTAATTTTAATTTTGAGCGTTTTCAAATACAATTTAATTTTATCAGTAACTAGTGTTTGATTTAAAAATTGGAAATTTGACTATCCTCATTTTATTCAGTGATTAGTAAGTGCTTAAAAAAATGTTGTTCGCAGAAACTCCAAGAAGCTATCCGCTGCTGGCACAATTTCCGTGAGATCGAAAGAGTTATCGGGGACTGGCTGCAAACAGCAGAGAAGTTGATTGCAGAGAAACATATTGACTCCAAGGCCACTGTTGAAAACCATAAGGTAAAACCTTATACATATTTATGAAATACCTATAATCATTTTGGAGATTAACAAGCAGTGCTTTAAATTCAAGCTTTTGTTGGTTTCATTGTTCACTTTTGTTGACATTACAGTGTAATTGATTGATTAGCTACTTGACCCTACTTCATATATCACTTCAAACCGCAAGATCATTCCAGCCTAGTATTTTCACACATTTCTTATTAACAATTTACATATCTGCCACTTCCAATAATGGGTAGGTAAATATGAGGCTGTTTGGATCAGGAGTGTTCTGATTATAGTTCAGTTGGTCATTAGTCTTCAGAATGTTCAAGATTTTTAAAGATTATTTTTATAATAAGTTATTAGTTCTACTGCCTAGCTTGCGGCTCATGCTTTGTTTTATTTGATATGGTCCATTCAAAGACCTAGTGGAGAGGCAAAGTATTGGGAAAAAGAGGCTGCTAACCTCTTTACAAAGTTAATGGATTTAATATACACAATTTTTAAATAATCCAATAAATAAATTACTTTTTGCATTACGCCCTTTTGTAATCAAAGATTACATCCTCAGACAAACAAGAGTTGTAAATGTTTTAACCGGTTCAGTAATAAAAACTACATTAAAATAAATAGAGGCCAAACAATTTTAAGTTTGTTTTACCAAACAATTTTAAGTTTGTTTTACCAAACAAGAAAAACTAATTTTATTTCTTTTATTAGTTTTTCACAAATTAATTGTTATGTTGAGAAGTTTAACGTATTTTAGCGAATTTCCCCTAAAGGGAAGAAGCTATTACCGTAGGTGGCATGGTAAGACTTAAGCCCAAGACCATGATAACTTTTTGTTTTGAGGTCCCCAGATGCCAAAACACTATTCGTTCAAATTTATATGTATATATGTTTATATACATATATATATATATATATATATATGTGTGTGTGTGTGTGTGTGTGTGTGTGTGTGTGTGTGTGTGTGTGTCCGTTACCATGATAACTTTTGAAAGAAAAGCCCGATTTTGATGAAATTTGGCACAAATGTGTAGAGTAACATTTATGACTTTAAGTTCGAAAACCAGATCGATCGGGGGGAAGGGGTTTTTATAGGGGTTTTAAATTTTCCAAAAATCAGTTTTTTTAATTTTTCTCCCTAAAACTTTAAAAACACTCAATTTTGGTTATAGCAATTTTATAGAAAAAAACAAATAATTTGGTATTTCGGATCATTAATATAGGTTGAGTGGTTGTACAGAAAAGTAAAAAAGTGTCATAAAATTTCCCATATTAATCTTATAGGAAAAAGGTTTTTTGATTTTCCCCAGAAAATGTTACTAAAAACTTCACATTTCTTCTTACCAATCAGTTTAGCTCCATAAAACAATCATTTTATAGTTTTAATTGTTCTACGTCCAACCGTTGCAGAAATATTCAAAGTGCTAAACACAGTATGTTGTCCAATGTTATCCTTATGGAGAATAAATAAAATTTGATATCTCGATTGTTTATGAATGTATATTGATGAAACGTGGTATGTGGCTTCAACTAGATGTGGTATATTGAGATTTGCACAAAAAAAGGTTTTTTGTTGATTTTTCCCGTAGCAGAAAACCTGCATACTCGGCCCCCATGGCCTATTCATATGGAGAATAAGTAAAGTTTTATGTCTCCCTTCGTTATGAACCTAAATTAATAAAACTTGGTATGTAGCCTGGTTGAGTTATATTGATAATTGCAAAAATACACATTTTTATCTTCCTCTTTGCAGCAAACCTGCACACTCAGCCCTAATGTTATTCTTATGGAGAATAAATAAAATGCTATATATCACTTATTATGTGAATGTATTTTTGTGAAACTTGGTAAGTAGCTCTATTTAGTAGTGAGACACATATATATGCATTGGAAATTCGCTGAGTACGCAGGTTTGCTGCGACGGGGATATTATGTATTCGTAATACACTATTGATTGCAGGCATTTTTTGAACACATCAACGAGAGATGGCTGGGAGAGCTGGTGAACGCAACACAAGACTTGACCAACTGTCTGCCTGCCGAGGACCATCCTCCAGTGTACAACACTGTCGAGAAACTGCAGGCCAGGTGGAAGGTGAGACTAGAATAACATTATCAGCAGCTCTACTACTATTAAGTCCCTAGACACACTTTCTGTCTGTGTGTGCTAGTGTAGAGATCGACAGTGGCACAACAAAAAGAAGTTGTCACTGTGTTGGCATCCAATGTTATCCCTTTCACCTTGGTATCCTTGTTTATCTGGGGCTGATCTGAACTTGAATGTCATGTCTGTTGGTCAATATTGAAGGGATATTGGATCTTCCTTGCCTCTTGGTGCCACCTGACCCGACAAACTCTAAAAGTCTGATAAAGTAGAGGGTGATCCCTCCTGGGGAGGGACCTTCCAATGGATTCTGAACCAATCAAATTCAAAAGCCTTCCTAAAAGAAAAAGTTCTTCCCTGAAATAGTCACCCCTCTCCAGGGAGGTCATGTGAATTAGATTACAAATCGTCCTGGGGCGGTTCGAACACCCACTCATAGAGCCAAGAAGGTGAAGAGGTTAACGTGAGATTATCTTTCTCTCTCTCATCAGGGGCGATTTGTTGCTCCAGTCACCTTTCCAATCCATGCAGATCCCTTCCTTCTGGCGACTAAACAATATTAAAAAAGTAGACTTGCCTAGTCGTCTAATGCTGGGGTTTCATAATTAAGTATATCTAGATCTAATGCAATAAACCTTGATAAATATAATATCAGTGGCAGCTAGAAAAGTTTGAGAAACTATTGAGGACTTCATAATACTTCCGAGGTTAAAATTATCTAGGTGATCTTTCATAGGCAACGTTGGCATTGTGTCTCTAGAGGATTACAATAACAAAATCTCTGTTTGTCAAAATACCGGTCTGGGAGGCGAGTGAGCGAAGCGAACGAGCTTATATTGAAAATGAATGAGTATTTGAAATAAAACAAATTCAATGCCTCTTCTGCAGAATGAAACACCAAGCATGGCTCGGTCCCCTGGTACTCATCCTAAAACAGTATCAATTAACAATTAGGCTAATTAAAGGAGAGTACTTTTTACACTGCCAATTGAAGAGTGGATATATCCATAAGATGTAGAACCTATTAAAATGTAGAAAAATATAAATATATTCATAAAATCTGACTCAGGGTGTATCACTTTTTGGGATTAAGGACAATTTAACTTGGATAACAAATTATAACACATTCCAAATACTTATCACCAGTATTTGATATTGGCTATTACGATCCACCATTATGACACATCAAAACCCAAACTCTACATTGATCACATAAGTATTAGGTGTTTTACCATTTATCTTTTTACGTGTTAAAGTCAGCCGTATAAGTCAATAAATTAGATTGAATTAACCTCTATTTTGTTGATAAATATTAAACTATGAACTATTAATTACATTTATTTTTGTAATGTTGTCAACAGGAGGTTGTATCATTTGCTCCCCTCCATTTGGTGAAACTGGAGTTCCGTCTTGATGAGAACACATTCAACCAATACCTCAAAGAACTAGAGAATGAACTGGCTGCTGAGACCCAAGCCTTCAACAGGAATGAAGACGTAGAAACCATTCTTGTCAGAAACAAGGTACTAGACACGTGTAAACACACTGTGATGTGCTTTCAAAATCTATTCTTAACTTAAACAAGTTATAACACAAAAACAAAATGTTAAAGTAGTAACCCTTGATCCAGAAAATAATTGAAAACAGTATTTTAGTAATATCGAAGAAAGGGCCTCTTATTAAAGTATAAAATTGTTTTGAAACAAGTTATGAGGATTTAATTATCATTATTTATTACAAAATTATTTAAAATTTACGCAGCAAATGAAGAAAGCTCAATTGTTAAAAGTAATGAAGCATGTTTAGTATTTTTTGCGCTACAATCTTTATTATTTAGAAAATGTGCCTGGGTTTCAATAAGAAAAACTGAAACTTATAGTCCAGTTTTATTTTTGATTTTGACTAACTTTCTTATGTTCATCATTTTAAAAATCTTAATCATATATTTCACTATTTAGCTACACATGGTTAATTTGTGTTATATATTTGGAAAAGTTGAATTAACAAATATTTCTAAAAAAATAGCATTATTCTAGAACTAATGTTCTTGAAGGAAAATAAGACCACATTAAAAAAAGAAAAGAAAACCTCTAAAGCTTTAAAACCTAATAATCTCAGAGGTTCACGATATTTTACAAAAGCTTGTTTTCCTCCTACAGGAATGCTTCATCTCCGGCAAGCCAGGTACGGAGGTGAAACGCTGTCTGGCGGACATGACTAAGGGGAGTCTCTCGGTGAAGGGGCCCGCAGCGGGCGAGATGGCAGAGGCGTTGAAGAAGGCGGAGCAACGGTGGGGCGAGATATGTCAGAGGGCCGAACAGCTGAGATCCCAGCTGCAGCAGATACCCGACAAGTGGAGGGTTTACAGACAGAGGTGAGGTGGTCGGAGGAATTGTCAATGGAGTGTTGTGAGAGGGTTGACAAATCAGCTCGAAATAGGGTTGGTATTAGAGACCCTTTGGCATTGGAGTATTTGTTAACTAGACATCTAGGTGACAGTGTTTCCTGTGTGAAGAAGTGTAGTTCATATAAGACAGGGAGACACAAACCCCCATCAATCCTTCCTCTGCCGTTCACCCTCTTAACTAAAGAAAGAGAGTGGGGGAATGCCTGGAACATATTGAGGGAGCAAAGTGGTGCAGAGAAAGCCACCCCATCCCTGTTCATACCTTGTACACTAACGTGGATGCGGCAAACTTTGTGATAAACTAGTTACATTTGTTTACTGGTTTAGACGTAATTCTTTATTTGATTCACCATTCACACTATTCATACAAGAACAAGGTAACAATCTGTGATATGGAACATGTACTACTAATGTTAAATCACATTATACTTCATATAGACTATTGATTAATAGAAAATTAGATAAGATTATTTTTGTCATTAAGTTTATTTTTCAATAATTGTTAAACAGATAAGAACTGCCAAAACCAACATAATTATCTGAAGTAAAAAGTTCCAGAGCACTTTTGCCTGAGTGTCATTTTGGACTATCTAACTTTAAGGAATTGGTTTCATACTCCAATGTCAACTACTTCATTGAATAATGAATATGGAACATAATTGTTATCTGTGATAACATATGAATTAAAAATATAAAAAAGAATTAGAGACAAAATGGCTTTACACAATTGTTAGTACACAAGAACTTGCTTAAGCGAGTTAACTTCACCGATGGGTGCCTGATCAAATATCTCTCTCTCTTCCACCTAAATTTAAAAAGGTTGCTGTAAAGAGAACATTTTATTTTACATAGTTCACAAATTTCATTCCATTTCAACCTCCATGCTTTTGTTTTCAGATTTTCCGCAATGGTACAATGGATGGATGCTGTGGACGTTAGCATAAAAAATATACTCAAAGAACTTGCAACGGCTGAAGAATTTGAAAAGGAAAAAGCCATATTCCAGGTAAGGGTTTATAGTTTACAAGCTTTGATGTTAATAAAAATTGTATAAAGTAAATGGTTTATATTAGTATAATGTAACGTTTAAAACATTTTAATAGAAAGTGTTAATTGTATTTCCTGTCTTTTATTCGCTGCCGTGGAAGCATCAAGTTCGCATTGCTTTGGTAATATAAGTTTTAAATTGTCATGTGATGGTTGTATCTCATATCACCTGAAATTTGTTGTGTCCCTGTTATCGTATTGTGCTACTATGTAAATACAACATTATTTTTTCTCTACTTAGTTCCACTATATTGTAATATTATGTTCATATGTGGTTCACTGTCATTTCCATTAGTCCTTTTGTAAAATACACCAATGTAATTGTTACCTGTGGATTGATTGTATCTACTAGTTTAATTTGTCTTCTGTGTATGAATTGTATTTCCTGTTGTATATAAGTTTTCATTTGTAACCATTCTGTGATTTGATTTTACACTCACTTTAGATATTTCATTTTGGTGAATTTTAGATTTCCTTATATTTTTTCTATATACAACTTCAGGACTTTTTTGTCACCAAAAGTTGTAGGAAGAAAGATAAATATGGTATATACCTTACAGAATAATAAAATGTAATGCAAACCAATCTTAATTTACTATTTTTCTTTATGATAAATCATATCAATATTTTATATGAAGCACTACTAACATTTAATCTGTCTTAAATTGTGTCACAATGTGTGTTAATAACAGTGTACACTTGCAAATAAATCATACATTACTTCACGAAAGCGAGCATTAAGCTAACTTATCCATTTATCCAACTGCTCATTGCTATATTTCTTGGAACATTTGGTTTCACCCTGTAACAGTGGTTTTGATTATACATCTGATAAAGTTGACTTAAACTAACTTTAGTTTTGTATTTGAGGCATGAAATTAAAACTACTTAAGCTCTAAATAAAATTCACATAGTTCTTGAGTTTTTTTAATCAAGAAATTTTAGATTCAATAACAAGAGCTTTAGAATATGAACATAGGTCACTAATATAAACAGGTGAGAAATAACACACCTTGACGTCCGCAATCCCTTATAGTAATACAGTAGTTTACTATAGTTTCGGCTCACAGGGAGCCATTATCAAAACTTAAGAACGTTAATCCATTCTATGAATGTCATCAATTTTTAAAAAAGCACTTGACCACAGGACATCAAGGTATGTTAAACTGTTTATATATTGATAATTCCGGAAGGCTTGAACATAAATAGCTCATTACTTTAAGAAATAAAATCAAAACGAAGAAATTATCTTTAAGGAAGTTTGTTTGCAAACAAATATAATCAGAAATTGTAATTTCAAGAGGATTCAACAATACAGTAGAACCTCGACAGTTCGACACTTTGTGGACTAAAGGGGTGTCGAACTATCGGAATGTCGAACTATAGGTAGTACATGGAACATTTTAACAGATGGAGTATTAAAACGCGAGTTTAATTTAGAAAGTACAGCAACACAAAATTAATAAATACAGTAATTTAAAACTAAACAAAAAGAAAATTATCATATCAACTTACATGATAAAAATAATAATTCTGTTGATAATTCTGTTGTTACATTCTTTTACTTCCTCCAGTATAACATAGTTCTTGATTTTCAACTTTTTTTCACTTTGGTTTCCTCGCCGAGCCGCTTCAATCGTCGAAAAAAAAGAATGTCCAAGAAAGTCGCCCCTTGTTCTTGTAAATATTGAATCGTTCCCTCAATGAACTTTACACCTTCGTTTTGTGTTAGTTTTGATTGCGGGATTTTATTTTCTTCATCTGAGGTTGGTCCGCTTTCCTCATCTTTTTGTATTGACTCTTCAACATCTGTAGCCAAAGCACCTTCACGGCATGGGATTTTTTCCATTAATGTTGCAAGGTCATTGTCGATGGTTTCTTCTTTAAACTCATTTCCTTGGTGGTCCAAGAGCTTCCTCCAAGAACTCACTTAAGGGGTTCCTCCAAGAGTTAAGGGGTTGAGTTCATCCCATGACTGGGAAATCCAGCCAACAACTTCCAGCATATAATTTTTTTAAATTTTTTCATTAGTTCGACTCCCTCATCAAGGGCTTGAATGAGACATGAAAAACTAAAAGGCTTCCTATACCACTTCTTAAGCGATACCGAAACTCCTTTGTCCATTGGCTGGCACAGCGATGTTATGTTAGGGGGCAAGAAAATGGCTTTAATTTCTCCGTCTTGAATGACGTCCACACGCGGGTGAGTTGTTGCGTTGTCGAGGATCAACAGTGCTTTCCTTGGAAGGTTCTTTGACTTCAACGTCTGGCACAAACTGTTTACGAAACCACTCGTTAAAAATTCCCTCTGACATCCAAGCATTTGGTTGATTCCTGTACCCAACGGGAAGGAATCACCAAATTAAGAAGGGTGGTCAAAGTGATCACCACTCATCTTAATATTTTTTAAGGCTCTAGGTTTTTTGGCCTTTCTTATCAGGGCTAATTTTAACTTGCGTGTCCCTGTTGCGTTGCTGCAAGCTAAAACAGTAACTCTGTCCTTACTTTTTTTAAAACCTGGTGCAGCTTTCTCTTGTTTAAGCGCTAGACTTTTGGTAGGAAGTATTCTGAAATTCAGGCCTGTTTCGGCACAGTTATAGATTTGCTCTCCACTAAGTTTTTCTCCTTCGATCAAAGCTTTAAATTTTACCTTAAACTCACACTCACTTTTGGGGTTTGCCGACAATTTTTCTTCACAAATACTCAATTGTTTAATGCCATACCTCTGTTTCCATCTGTCCAGCCATCCAGAGCTTGCTGTGAATGCAGGCTCTCCCTCTTATTTAAAGTCTTGATAAAACTTCAAGGCTTTTTCTTGTAGGATCGGTCCCGAGATTGGCGTTCCTTTCTCACGCTGAATCCTAAACCACTGGAAAAGAGCTTCACTAACTTTTTTATACTCGGACCTCTTCATACTCTTCCTGTCATCTAACGATTCCGAACATAGTCTTTTCGCACACCACGACTCGGATTTCATTTTTCGTCTTCCTCCACCCAATCACCGTCGACCGACCAACATTCAAATCATTCGCCACTTTGTTTACACTTTCACCCTTGTCAATCCTTTTAAGAGCATCTAATTTAATTTCTATTGAAACAAAACACCTTTTAGCGAATTTCCCCTATAGGGAAGAAGCTATTACCGTAGGTCTCATGGTAAGACTTAAGCCCGAGACCATGATAACTTTTTGTTTTGAGGTCCCCAGATGTCCAAAACACTATTTGTTCAAATTTATATATATGTATATATATATCTATATATATATATATATATATATATATATATATATATATATATATCTATATATATATATATATCTATATATGTGTCCGTGAATGCGATAACTTGAGTAAAAAACGTCCGATTTCGATGAAATTTGGCTCAAATGTGTAAACTGACATTTATGACTTTAAGTTCGAAAACCAGAAAAATCGGACTATGGGAAGGGGGGTTTATGGGGGTTTTAAATTTTCCAAAAATCAGTTTTTTGCATTTTTTACCCTTACATTTTTAAAACACTTAATTTAGGTTTAGACCATGTTATAGAGCTTAAAAAAACAAATAATATGGTATTTTGAATTATTAACCTAGGTTAAGTGGTTGCGGAAAAAATCCAAAAAACATGCTCATAAAATCTCCCATGTTAATCTTATGGGAAAAAGGTTTTTGGCTTTTCCTCAGTTAATTTTACTTTAAACTTCACATTTTCTTTTACCAATCACTTCAGCTCCACAAAACAATCATTTTGGTGTTTAAATTGTGATTCTACGTCAAACCGTTGCAGAGATATTCAAAGTGCTAAACACAGTACGTTGTCCAATGTTATCCTTATGGAGAATAAATAAAATTTGATATCTTGATTATTTATGAATGTATATTGATGAAATTTGGTATGTGGCTTCATGTTGTACTGGTATATTGATAATTGCACAAAAAATAAATGTTTTGTTGACTGTCCCCGTAGCAGCTAACCTGCATACTCAGCCCTAATGTTATTCTTATGGAGAATAAGTAAAGTTTTATATCTCCCTTAATTATGAACATAAATTAATAAAACATGGTAAGTAGCTTCACCTGGTTCAGTTATATTGATAATTGCATAAAAACTCATTTCTTATCTTCCTCGTTGCAGCAAACCTGCGTACTCAGTCCTAATATTATTCTTATGGGGAATAAATAAAATGTAATAAATCACTTATTTATGAATGTATTTTTGTCAAACTTGGTGAGTGGCTTTATGTACTAGTGAGAAACATATCAATGCATTGGAAATTCGCTGAGTACGCAGGTTTGCTGCGACGGGGGTATTTTGTTTTTATCCAACATTTTTTTAAACTAGTAACGATAACACAGTTCAGTAAAACCAATCACGTACGTCTTATGAGCAGAAAACAATAGCATATCACGAATCAAAAACGTGTTTAACTCCCGGAGCGTCTCGAGCGAACTGACGTGACCTACTTACTGGGAAGGGCGGAAAAGGGGGTGGATAGGATGGGGTAGGGGGTGGGAAGGATGAGTTATTTATAGAAAAGGCGGTGGCACGCTTTCGCGAAAACAATAAGCTGGCTCCGGTCACTGACCGGCGAACCCATCAAGGTCACTATTAGTCGCCGCTACTGTCAAGTCATGTCGTCACGGCCCGTGTCGAAGTATACGGACTGTTGAACTATCGAGTGTCGAACTATCGAAGTTTTACTGTAATTTGGAATTATAATGACAATTATACTACCACTACTAGATTGTCCTTGAATAATCATCAGAAAAAGTTCAAATACTCCAGTGGGTTAAATATTTTACATAGATAAAAATTGTTTTAATATTTTTTTCCTCCCCATTTTAAAAGCTCTGACTGTAACGCAGCACCGTTTCCATAGGGTATCTGCCGAGAGGTGGATGGCAAGCGGGAGGAGATGAAGTGGCTGGTGCAGACATTGGACGCTCTCTCGTCCCACGCGCCAGACTCAGCTGAGGAGCAGCAACGGCTGCAGCAGCTGATCACGCGGTACAAGAACCTCATACCCACCATAGAGATGACGGTGACCAGGACCGAGCTGTACACCAAGTGCTACACGTACAAGAAGGAAGTGAAGGAGGTAATGGCCCGGTCAAGGTCAAGAAGGGATGATTTGATGTTAGGGGAAGAGAGTGGGAACTGGGACGGGTTAAGAAACTTCAAGTTGTGAAACAGTTAGGGAGTAACAAATATATGGAAGACTCATTCATTTTGTGCTTTAGATCGCTTGATGTTTATATTTTATGAGAAATCTTACCTTAGAAATCTAATAAACTTATTATTTGTTAAGATTTCTCATAATATATAAAAAATAAGTTGAGAAAATCCACAATGCAAAATAACAGAAGAATTAACATATTAGATAACTTATTAACAAGCAAGGAGTAATTTTATTTCTAGATTCCAAAGATACATAATCCTTTATTCAGGGAAATTTTGAAGTCTGGGGATAGGAAAAGTTACACAGTTGCTTCAACCAATGGGAACGCCAGAATACAAATAAAGGTTAAGTAGAATAGTAGATTAAAACCAAATTTCAAACCTATAACCCATACACCCTTTTAGTGTAATTTTGTGAAATTCTCAGATCTGATGTTAGTTTAATGTGGTCATTAATGTTTTTAAAATCTTGTGTACCAAATTTTTCTGTTCAAAAAATATGGGGACTAAAAATTCAAGCACTGGACAAAATGTGGGGACTAAAAAGTCATGCACTTTGCAACTATACAGCTTTTGTATGCCTCTTGCAACTCAGTGTCTTCTTATGTTTGTGTGCCATTCTAGGTCTGTAACCTGTTGGAGAAAGTGTGCGAGAGCTCGCTCCCCAAGCCAGAGACGCTGGCGTCAGTCGATCAGCTGATCAAGCAACAGGAAACAGCTGTGACCCAGCTGGACGCACACAGAGGCAATATAGTCAGCATGCTGCAGCAGGGCAAAGACCTCAGCAAAGACAAGGCAGCCCCGCAGTTCATCAAGGAGCAAGTCCTCTGTCTAGAGACGGAGTGGAACCAGGCGTACAACACTACGCTGGATAAACTCAACCAGTTGAAAGGTTGGTAGAACCTAACATAACCTAAGCTAACTGTAACTTTAGATATCGGCAGTCTAGCATTGATGAATTGAGCATTGAAAAACATACTTGTAAGGGTACAGATACACCCTTACGAGACAGTATGTGTGCTGTGAGATGGAACAGTGGGAAGAGAGAGAAACAAACCCATCCTTATCGATAAGACTCGCATTACTTTTATTACAAATTGGTGATATGCTGAGTGTATTTTTTGTTATTTACCCTGATGGAAGTGATGCTAGTTGTTTTGTGAAGGCAATAATCAGTTTTGAAATCACCTTATATGAAATAACTTTGCGTGTTTAGTTTGTTGAATAATTATCATATGAAAATAAAAAAAATAATGTTTCATCAATAATTTTCTTTGTCATTTGTTTTTGTAATACAATGTTAACCATTAATAATTTTATCCATGTAAAGTCATTCTGAGAAATTGATTTAATATTCATTTTAGTATTAATAGGAATAGAATGTATTATTTCTTTTTAAAACAGGCTTAATTCGATGACTTTTTACTTTTTTTACGTTGTTTTTTTTAAATTTATCTTAAATTATTTGTAAATTCCTTACTGGCTAAAAACTAAATAGAGAGAAAAAATAATATTGTATATTTCCTGGAAATTGAACTTCTGTAAGATTAAATTGTAATTTATTTCAGGGACACAGAAAATCTGGCAGAATTATCAGGAGCAAAAGAATGAGATTCTCGCCCTGCTGAATCGTGCAGAAGAAGAGTTAAAACAGGTAAACTCTTGGCATGGTATACATGCCATGTATCTATTTAAACCTACTTTACTTTTAGCCTTTATTTGCTAGCAGTTGCTTCAAACTCTTTACTGCTTGATAATGCCAGATCAGATCAGATTTATCAACTTTATTGCAGATCAGCTGTTTAAATTGTTAAAGACATACAGTAGAACTCCAATCATCCGAATTAATTGGGGATCGGGCCAATTCGGATATGCAGAAATTCGGATAATCAGGTATACCTCGGGAATTAAGCAAAAAACATCACCATACATAAAAAATCAGAATTTTATCGACAAAGTTATTATAAATGTAGTGAACAGAAAGTGAGCGAACTGTATCAAGCATATACATCATAAATAGTATATTTCGTCACTAGGATCAAAAGTGGATCTTTTTAATACGAGCTCCAGTTTAACTGCCGAGGCGAAGCCGAGGCTGGGAAATGAGCGAGTATTAAAAAGACACTTTTGATCCGAGTGACGAACTTTATTTTTCGTCATACTGCCAAAAAACTTAAGGTTTAAACAAAAACAAAAGTAAAATTTACGTACTGTGTCTTCATAACCTCAAATGTTTCTTTCAGCTTGTCTCTTGAAACAATCAGCTGTTGCACATGCATAACTTCGGTTCATTCATATCTATCGGTTGTTGAGTCGATCATTCAAACCAATCATTGTGGTTCGAATCAATCGGTTGTTCTTCAAATAACAATACAACAATGAATGTTTCGATAATAACAATGAATGTTTCGATTATTTATAATCAAATGAATTTTAATCGATTTATGACGACCTCGAATCAAAAGTATCATCAACAATGATCTTTTTAGTCCTAGTACGATAATGATCATCAAAACATATGTTATTATCCAAAGACTAAAAAGAAGAACTTTTGAATCTCAACGCATCTGTCAAAAACAGATGTTTTTGAAGCAGTATGACAAAAAATTAAATTACAGGAGTTAAATTGAATATAGTATATACAGTTGCTCTTTTCAATAGGCCTACATACTGTACGTATTTCACTGTTCAATGTTGGTTATTTCACTTGAACATCTCGAGCAAAGTGAGTTTATCACTTAGCGAAAGGACAACACGTTTACGTTTTGTACTCATTTCGAACGATAATCTCGGTGAAAGAACAGTAGCGACTGATGATGAGCAGGGCGGGAAGGGGGTATGACTTATTGTTCCCTGCGAAAATATCGTCCGGAAGGTAACACCGCAGGGTTTTATTTTAGCGCTCACGGCGCATTATCGGTACACGCGCTCCCGCTGTTATTTTCTTGATTTTTATATTTCTATTATTTCACTCAAAATCGATTCGGATAATTGGATATTCGGATAATTGGGGTTCGGATAATTGGATTTCTACTGTAATGTGAAATAATAAATTGAGCTTTGATTATTCATGTAATATCAAATAATGTTTCTGGCATTTTTCCGTTTATTGCAAAACTTATCTTTACACTATAGAATCAATTGATTAAACTTAACCTAATTCTAACTTGCAGACTAAGTACATCACCTGACTTGTAATCTATACTTGTAGAACCCTACACCACTTAACCTAACTCCTTTACCTGTAAACCTGTAAAAGACCTAACCTAACCCTGACTTTTCATAACTTAAACGTACTGTCAATCACAGGTGGGGAGTGGAGCGTCGCCTCGCTACGTTGCGGCTGAACTGCAATCCAAGCAGGATTTGAGCATTGCACTGAGAGAAGCCACTGAAAACATGTTGAAGAAACTGCGAGACCTCGGTGCCAACTTGGTGGCCGTAGCGGCTCCAGAGAAAAAACCTGTCATCACAAAGGAGGTGAAAGATAATAATTAATGTAACCTAAGCTTCATGCGTATTAATGTAACTTGGCCATTAATTTATGTTGTTTTAATTTTTTGAGAGTAAGAAAAGATTACACATCACCTGAAGGGTTTTTTGTTCTTTATGTGTGTAAAAAGATAATGGAACTAATTCATTTGCAACATTAAACGTCACTTCAAGAGGAACAGTTTTTTTTGTTTGGATTTTAACTAGCCTACATTTAGAGTTAAATTGGCTACTCATTGTACAACAAAGTTTTTCACTGTGGATTTTGTTGCATTCACTGATTAATTGGGAGGGAAAATACATCCCGAATTTCTAATAACTGTGTGTTTTTGTTATGAACTAAAAAATAAAGTTGATGGATATAAAAATTGGCACATACAGTAAGTAAATAATATTCTGAAGTTTCCCAAGAGGTGTGCACGTTGTCATGTTTTAAATTGAGTTTATTTAACATGTTCACTGCAGTTTGTGGGATTTCCCACAGTCACCTGTCAATGAAACATTTACAATCACAGTATCATGATTGAATCAGTCAGGGTCTGATTAACAATTAGACTGTCTAGGCTGCAGCCTAGGGTGCCAGTCAGCCAAGGGGCAATCAATGTAGGGGCTTAACATTTTTTTAAATAATCCTAAAAGTGCGGAGATAAATTGGCTAGAGGCAATTTTAGTTTCGTGCGCCTTTTCCCGTCACGCCGCCACACCTGCTGTACTCTCAGTTTGACCCTTTAACAGAAGGTTAGTTTAGTTGTTCTTTTAGCTCAAAAAAATAATCCCGTTTTTACTGCGGGATTTTTTACCTCGAGATTATTTTGGGACGGGATTATATCCTCGAAAGGTTATCTGCGGTGAGGCCATCTTTTACGGCCATGATTACGCGGTGCGATCCTCATTTATGGCCGATAAAGTGTAGTGCGATCGTTAATTTTGGCATATATCACGTAGTGGATCGTCAACTATGGCCATGATTACGCAAAGCGGTCGTTATTTACGGTCAAAATCACATGGTCTGGTAGTCTGTATCGGCAGATAGCGACGCTATCTTCATTATTTAAGTGCGGTCCGATTGTCATTTATGGCTGGGGGCATATGTTGCGATCATCCATTATGGCAGCTTATCACGTGGTTAGGTCATCTACTACGTTATGATGCATGGCCTGGTCGTCTTTTACGGCCGCAATGTTACATGGTGCGATCGACATTTACAGCCAATGTTATGTGGTGCAATCGTCATACACGGCCGATCTTAGGCGATCTGGTCGTCATTTACGATGTAACTGAAACCAAGAGATTTATGTTCTAGAATTTAGTTTTCCCCATAAACAAATGAATTGTTAAAAATCAAACTGACACATACCGAAATGCTCTTAAAAAGTCTTAAGTTTTGAATCCTTTTCCTGGTAGGTTTTTGTGGGGGGGGGGGGGCAAATGACCTCAAACCTACAGGCGCCACAACTCTTAATCAGGCCCTGGATTCAGTCAGTGTGTTAAGGCATTTCTTTAACATGATTTTACAATCCCTATTATTTTTATTAGTAAACTTTTTTGGATAGTGTGATGTAGATAAATTTTCAGCTGGACTGGCTGCATTTTACAATCAATGCTTTACTGTCTATAGGACCGTTTCACTTGAAACTCACAGTTGAATTGCTGTTTCAATGTTATACAGATCAGTTTGTTGTTTCAATTGATCTTGAACAATTCATCCCTTCACCTTATTGGCAAACAAAAGGAAAAAAACAACATATTAACAAACAAATAAAAACAACTCACTTGATATCTAAAAATTAAGTTTATCTTTGAGTTTTGAGTAGATTCTTCCAAGTGAAACTCTAGTCAAATTTTCAAGTTCTTCCATACCCCAAGTGTTGCACTGGTAGCTCTTGCACTGACTTTTTTCAAAAAGTAAAACAAACATGTGGTTTTAGGTGGCTGAAATTGGAGAGCGACTGGAGACGACGCTTCATCAAGTCCAACAACGGGTGATAGCGTTAGAGAAGCTGGCCGCTCGATGGTCAACTCTTGAAAACCAGGTAATTAAAACATTTAATTATAACCAAGCAAATTTGATTTATCATAAAGGTAATTGTACCATAGCGTTACCATAAGCTTTGGTGTTACCATAGAGTCTAGTTCCAAATACCCTCTTATATTTTCTGTTCAAACTGATATTATGTTAATATGATCAGTTTGTGAATGTTCAATCACAAAATTCCCTGACTTTTCACACTTTTCCTAAAATTTCCCACTTTTCATTGATCTGATTCCTTCCGTCCCTGCAGGTGGCCTCGGTGAAGGCGTGGAGTGAGGAGGCGCCAATGGTTGTCCAGAGCCTTCAGACCCTCGAAGCCTCACCGCAAGATAAACTCAGCAAAGCACAGCTGCTGCAGTCGCAAGTCGCTGAGAGAGAGAACCTTATTGAACAGCTGACCAAGGAGGCTGAACAACTGATTAAAGGTGACTGCTTTGTTTGAATTATTATCCTTTACATACTACGTTGTACACTGTAAGACCTGTACGTTAGGATAAGCAGGGGCTATACAATTATGAGAAGAAATAATTGGAATAGTCCACAAGCTAAATGCAAAGCCCAAAACAGGCAGGCAGCTATTGTGTTGTGGACATACAAAAGTCACAAGTAAAAATTGTTGTACAAATTAATTCAATATAGTTTGTTCTGTTATTTTTGAATTAATTTAAAGATTAGGGTACCTAAACCTTTGTCCCAGATTTTATTTGGGTGTAAGGAGTTAAGTTTTCAATATTTAAAAATTCTGAAGAGTAAAGATCTGCTAGTTTCAAAACTAAACAAATCAACTTGAAATGATAATAATAATAATTCTTCTAGATATTCTATTATACTGGTAGCACAACTTGATTCTTTCACTAGGTGCAGGAGCACGATTTTACATATCTTCCTGATCCTTTTTAGCGAATTTCCCCTATAGGGAAGAAGCTATTACCGTAGTCGGCATGGTAAGACCTAGGCCCGGGACCATGATAACTTTTCGTTTTGAGGTCCCCAGACCCCAAAAACACCATTCGTTCGAAACTGTATATATATATATATATATATATATATATATCTATATATATATATATATATATATATATATATGTGTCCGTGAGCACGATAACTCTCGTAAAAATTATCCGATTTTGATGAAATTTGGTATAAACGTGTAAAGCAACATTTATGACTTTAAGTTCGAAAACCAGCCAGATCGCTCTATCCGAAGGGGTATTTTGGGGGGGTTTTGTACCCCAAAAATGGGTTTTTCGAATTTTTTACATATAATTTTGGAATTAGTCAAATTTTATTTTTTCCCATTGGATTCAGCTTAAAAAAACACACAATTTGGTATTTTGATCATTTCTCTACGTCAATTGGTTACCGAGATATTGAAAGTGCTAAACACAGTACGTTGTCTAATGTTATTCTTATGGAGAAAAAGAAAAATTTTATATCTCGCTTATTTATGAACCTATTCTGACGAAACTTGGTATACGGCTTCATCTGGTTGTGGACCATTGATATTTGCTCAAAAAGACACTTTTTTACCCAAGGCTCCCGTAGCAGCAAACCTGCGTACTCAGCCCCATGTTATTCTTATGGAGAATAAGTAACGTGTTATCTGCCTTCATTATGAAAATAAATTAATGAAATTTGGTATGTGGCTTTACCTACATGAGTTATATTGATATTTGTATAAAACCCCATTTTTTGTGTTCCTTGCTTCAGCAAACCTGCATACTCAGCTGCCATGTTATTCTTATGGAGAATAATTAAAATGTCATAAATCGTTTATTTATGAATGTATATTGATGAAACTTGGTATGTGGCTTTATGTGGTATTGAGATACATATAGATGCATTGGAAATTCGCTGAGTACGCAGGTTTGCTGCTACGGGGGTATATATATATATATATATATATATATGTGTCCGTGAGCACGATAACTCTCGTAAAAATTATCCGATTTTGATGAAATTTGGTATAAACGTGTAAAGTAACATTTATGACTTTAAGTTCGAAAACCAGCCAAATCGCTTTATCCGAAGGGGTATTTTGGGGGGGTTTTGTACCCCAAAAATGGGTTTTTTGAATTTTTTACATATAATTTTGGAAATAGTCAAATTTTAGTTTTTACCATTGGATTCAGCTTAAAAAAACACACAATTTGGTATTTTGATCATTTCTCTACGTCAATTGGTTACCGAGATATTGAAAGTGCTAAACACAGTACGTTGTCTAATGTTATTCTTATGGAGGAAAAGAACAATTTTATATCTCGCTTATTTATGAACGTATACTGACAAAACTTGGTATACGGCTTCATCTGGTTGTGGACCATTGATATTTGCTCAAAAAAAAAAATTTTTGCCAAAGGCTCCCGTAGCAGCAAACCTGCGTACTCAGCCCCATGTTATTCTTATGGAGAATAAGTAACGTGTTATCTCCCTTAATTATGAAAATAAATTAATGAAATTTGGTAGGTGGCTTTACCTAAATGAGTTATATTGATATCTGTATAAAACCCCATTTTTTGTTTTCCTTCCTTCAGCAAACCTGCATACTCAGCCGCCATGTTATTCTTATGGAGAATAATTAAAATGTCATAAATCGTTTATTTATGAATGTATATTGATGAAACTTGGTATGTGGTTTTATGTGGTATTAAGATACATATATATGCATTGGAAATTCGCTGAGTACGCAGGTTTGCTGCTACGGGGGTATTTCTAAAGTACCCTATACTCAATTGTTTTAGTTTGGTGCTGTGTGCTGAACAGAGTAATTTCTCAGAACTAATCCATGTACTGTGACAAATTGATTTTGAAAATAAGATCTAGTGTGCGAACTTGTTGCACTCATGGTAAAAACAAATAATAACCTTAAAAAGCATTGACTCTCACTCAAATAAATCTAGCCAGTAGTTTTCGATGGGTAAAATTCCCACTGAACCATAAAGCCAAGGAATCTTTTGTTATTAGTTTTAGTTTTCTAGGTAGGTAGCGCCAACCAGGACAAAGCATAAAAAGCGGAAAAAGCCTCCCATTATACTCGCTCTTCACGACCTGGCCAGTTGCAGTCAGGGTAGACACGTATACTTCTAATAACATCCCTGACTGTCCTCGGCCAGACCCGTGAAGGGGAAGTGTAGTTGCAGGGAAATCTCCGACTCGCCATTCCCACTCTGCGTTCATTCTAGTCGGCCCCATCCGTTTCAGTGTTTCACGTTGTCATTTCTCGACAGGAGGCGCTGACGACGAGGCTCAGCAACTGAAGGCGGAGTTGTCCGTGCTGCAGCAGTCAGTCGCCGAGCTGAAGGAGCAGATGAAGGGGCAGGACTCGGCACTGCAGCGGCAGTCCCAGCTGTGGCGGGAGTATCAGCAGCAGGTGGACGCGCTGAAGCCGTGGCTGGAGAAGGCGGAGCTGCAGGTCAACATGGGAACCAGCAAGCCTGCCACGCTGGAGGACGCCAGGGAGCAGCTCAGGGTCATCAGGGTGAGTGGGGGTGGTCTTTGTTTTGATAAGAAACAGCTCAAACCCTCCTTTTGTCGCTATCTAATAGTTTGGTTCCAAACGTATTACTGTAGTACTATGTGTACTGAAGGAGACATTCCATCTATATGGCCCAGCTGTCCCACTTTTAGTGTTATCCAGAATTTGAAGTGGACGAAGCTTGATCAAGTCACCGACAGTGTGTGCTACTGTCAACTATTTACTGTAGTTATTTACATTAACTTATAACAAATCTCTACCCCAGAAAGCAAGTCATAATCAACTTATATTTGCTTCCTGACACACCGACTGTTGTATTATCCCCTCCTGAGAGGTTAAGTAATAGTTGTTCTGACTGTACATTTGAATCTGAGAGACAGTTGACAGAGGTATACTCTGTTGGTGATTAGTGTAACTGCGTCCTCTTTGAATCCTGGCACACACAAACATACGGACAAAGTTTAACAATGGCAATGTCAAGTCTACTTCAGCATCTATAGTCAATGGTAGGACCTACTTATAACTGTATTTATATGTGTTAGTGTATTTTATATGTGTGATAGTAAACAAAAACATTAATACTATTTAGGATAGGTAATTTAGGCCTAGAGTAGAAGAGACGATGGACTAAAAAACTTTCGCCTACTCAAATGCCCTATAACATACCATCAAATAAAAAGGACTTGTACATAGTAGACACATATTTTAGGTATAATTAGATTTAGATAAGTTTTCATCTCTGTAATATAAGTATAGTAAAAAACATTTAACCTATGGTACTTACTCAATGTGAAATAATAATCCAAGCCTGACAAATCGACCTAACCCCACTAAAAGTAAGTTTGAAAAAGTGATAGATTTCATCAAATTGGCCCCGACACAGATATATTTGCATGTCAGAACAATATAATTTTGTACATAAACTTTTTATTAACCACTCATATTGTAAATCTAGTTTATAAATTTATTAATTTGAATGTAAAACTCTGAATTATAAACATCAAGATAATACGCAAGACTTTCCCCAAACGGACGGCCGCCATGATTGTTAGTTCGTTGTGAATCCACCAGAATACCGGAGTGTTTGCAGACCATTTGTAGAGACCTGACCGTCTAGTGCTGAACTCCTGCGGCGAACGATGGAACTGCGTTAGGAATGCCATACATTCACAATTGTAAATTCAGATATTTGTTTTCTACGTTTTTTAATTAAGTGTAAGATTTTGAATAAAAACTAAAGATGTTATAAATTCCTAAAAAATAATCTGAAACTTTTAGAAATGTGTACATAGCAGGAATATATGGTTTAATTTAAGTAACGCGTAATTTAATACAGATATTAATTTGTTAACCTCAATCAGCTGTTTGTAGTATGATAGAATAAGATGCAATTATGAGTGATTTAAACTAAATTTGACTTATTTTATTAACTTTAACGATTGGAAATATTATTTTATTGTGTTTTCGATATAAATTTACCTTTTCCAAATTAAATTAAATAGAGAAATATTATTTTTTAAATTCAGTGAAGTGTTGACCAATAAAAATTAACTATTACCGCTGACAGCCAATCAAAAAATCACAGCATACAAATATTGTTGAGAAGACTTCTAATTGGCGGACGCCTTTCTTCTCCAAATCTGGACGAGGTGACGCCGTCTTGTGTGTCTGGAGAGCCGAAGTAGGACAGTCGAGCAAGTCCATGTTGCTCATTCCCAGGAGGGAATAATTAAATTTACATCAAGTTTTGTTTATGTTTGTGCGCGTTAAATAAGTTTTTTATCTTCCCCCAGCTCTAAAGCCCAGCAGACTCCCATAAATAAATTTTTTAACCTATTTTTTAGGCAATTTGATTGACTGTTGGTGAGATCATTCCTTTTCCTCACGCTAATCCCCTTTCAGCATCCACCTATTTGAAGTTTGATTATTCTTGATATTTAGGGACATTTTATATCAAGAACATTCCAAATTAACATCAAGATTAAGACATTTTTTAAAAGTAAATTGAAGAAGATTGATAATATTTATTTGTTTGTTGAAGATTTTGAACTTTCTTTTAAATTTTAACTCTCTATTTAATTATCTGTTGTTGTACTTTACTAATATAACAAAATTTGATTATTATCTTCGAGCCAGACGCTAATGAACCTTACGAACTTTGAACCCTGACATATAAAGAGAACTCATTTGCTAAATATTGTAATTTTTAATCATTTTTCATCTAGATGTAAACTAATACTTTTGAATAAAAACCAAGGTTATTTGTTATTTGTAAAACAGTTGTTTATTCATTCATTTAATTAATATGATATACTACAAAAATAATGTTTGACAAAATCTAACATCTTACATTTAAAATAAAATAATATTTTGTGTTTATCCTCAATATCAACCCAACTGATAAAGATAACGAAACAAGTCAGGTTATTTTACTATAGGTAATTTCATGCGAAGTCTAAAGGAAAAATAATATCCTGATAACTGTTTAGGTTGGAAGGTAAAGTGATTTAGTACTGTACTTTCAACGGGCAGGAGGGGTAGAAAGGGTAGCAGGGGGGACTTCAGGGAACTTTCAGAAAGCACTCATCTTGTCAAACACTATCACTATGCCAAAAATCAGCTTTAAATCTTTCAAGTCTAGGTTCATTCCTAGAGTGGCTCTAAGGTGGTTATCTTTGAAAGCATCATTAATCAATTGCCCAATGACAAATGTCAGTTTGGTCCTGTATAAAACCTTCATACAATTTTTCGGATTTTTCTTAAAGTTGATCTGGCGAATCTCAGATTATGTGTACACTCTAACCACAACACTACCTAGTCTGTATCTAAAAAAAATCATAGGTCTCTGGGGTGAGAAGAACTGTCTCTGTATACAAGATCTTCCACCATTAAGCTATATGATATTTATTTACTAAATGAAACAGCAGATTATCAGAGACTTTTTTATTATCTTATAAACAGAAAAAATCTGCTGATTTGTTAGTAGTATTAAGAATTTGCTTCTCATTGAAGTGGCTAATGAATTAAAAACCAACTTACTTCATGTTGACTTAGACTCTTACCATCCTGGGCTTATTTTGACACTTCTAATTTATGAACAATTTCTCACTGTCTTAAGGTTTTGTTATTGAATGTGGTTTGATAAGTAAAAGATAAATGCTGAGTACCATTGCCTTACCAGTTTTTTCTGTCCAGTTTAATGCCATCAAGGAAAATTAAGTTCTCAAAGCTTGTTGAAAATGTTTTTTTAAAATCAGGCCAATGGGCCTAATTTACAACTCAATGCAACTCAATGCTGAATCCAAAGATTAAAGTTATGTTGGAAATTTTGTTTGGATAAAATTACTCATTTTAACTTTTTCTATAATATTTGCCTGTAAATAATTTAATAACTGCTTAAGATTAACCTTATCAATTATTTTTGAACTCATTTAAGCTATCCAGATTTTGTATGATGTATATGCCACAGGTATTTGTTGAGGAGTGTGTGGAGCATCACAAGATGGTGGAGCTGCTACACGTCATCAGTCAGGACCTGAGCCCGTCCTCAGCCCAGGACACAGCCAGCGCCCTCGCCAGTCGGTGGCAGGTCGTGCAAGCTGCGGCAGCCCAGCGGGTGGAGAAGGTGGGTCTGCTGGTTGTGGGGTAAAAGTAGAAATGAATGGGGCGGAAAGATCATCTTGTTTATCGGGCAGAATTTAATATGTTGGGATTATTTTCCAACACTGTAATGATACGTGGACTGGTCGTCTGTTACTGTCGATTGTGGTGCGATACTCATTTGCTGCTAGTATCACGTGGTCTGGAAATTTTGTTGTGGCGATTGTGTCGCGATTGGTATTAATTTCCATTTAGTGTTGTTTTATCTCAGTTTACAGCTGAGATTAACCCTTTGAGTCCCAAGAGCTGATATATCAGCATTTGAATCTAATACCTAAAAATAAGGTTAGGTTATAAGTAATCGCACTGTTAGAAGGTACTGTATATAGTCTGAGTCCGACATGTGGTGTAGCCTGGTAGACAGAAATGGAATTAACACAACTAGCGCTTAGCTTATAATGCACACGGTCAAATTGCTTCAAAGGTTGGAGCTAATCATAGATTTAAATTGTCTGTAGATTGTGATGGTAAAATATCAAATAATGTCTGTGCAGATATTTGATTAGTAATTAGGAGAGGAAAATAGTCTAATATGTTGGTAAATAATCGTCGGGACCTGAAGTGTGGTTGTATAATAATCGCGAGATATTTTATTTTGAAAATATTTCCATTATCTAATAGAAGATCATTCCAAGATTGTTCAAAATAATCCATTCTAATATTCTTTTAAACGTAAAAAAATTATTTATTGTTATGTCTCATTTTATATTGCAACTCCTAATTATAATTTGACTGTTGTTGACACATATAGGCAAATAAATCATATTTCCCCTACAAATATAAAAAAATAGCTGGTTATATTTTATAAGTTTGAAAAATTATCAGATTGAAGAAAACGGCACACTGGAAAGATTACCATTTTAAAGTTAAAATCTTACAAGATTGATCGATCTAGCAATCTGGCAGTTTTACCAGTTCGCCCGAATTTCAATATTACCAGATTGAAGTAACCACTAATCTTACCCGTTAGACACCTTACCGTATCGAAGGGATCCCTTACGTTTGTTGTCGCTAACAGATGGATCGGTTGGTGAACCTGTGGGACGAGATGGAAGACACGGCTCGCCAGATGGAGTTGTGGCTCAACCGGCCGGAGTTCGCCGAGGTGCTCAACTCCGACGTCAGCCCCAACACTCTGTCGGAGGAGGAGCTGAGGAGGCAGCTGGACAAGTTGAAGGTTCGTGCGTTTGTTACAGCTTTGATATAGTTTGTTATAGGTTATGTAGGTTTTCATCGATGTGAGATGAGAGCTGTTGGTATTTGCAGAATCGTTGTAAGGTCTTTGATTTGTTTAGCTTGAAATGTGTAAAACCCTTGTCCATTTGATTGTGGTGCTGGATTATGTGAGCAGAGAAAATGAAGATACCAGGGTATAATTTACAAGACAAGAAATTATGCCTAGGAATCAGTTGTAATGGATGCAGGACATAACTAGGTGTGCAGGACATAAATTGTTGTTATGTAAGATAACTCAAAGGGTATTTTTGTATCATTTCACCACACATGTATAGTTTTTTCTATACAATAGCACAGTTGCAGGACATTTGGATCACTAGATTGGAATAGTTTATTCAAATGGTAAGTGTTAATTAACGTATTTATTTAAGAACAAATTTAGATTTTAGATTTTCCCGACTACCTAAGTTGTAAAGAATCCTGTTCTACCTAAATGAAAAACGTGAGGGCTTCATCAGCTAACAATAACACTAGCTATAATATTTTTGTTAGAAACATCATAATTTTAGTTTGATCTGAACTATTTTAAATGTGATTTCACTGTTTAAATAATCTAAAACTAATCCACAACACTCTTTTTATAACATCTTGAAAATATGCCATTTAAGAAGCTTTCAAAATTTGATGTCGCTGTATAAAACATTCTACTGTTAAAAATTTTGAGATGAATTTTAATTCCCCAAGGATATGAGCAAAGACCTGTCGACCGCCCAGTCAGACATGGCCTCGCTGAGTCAAACGGCCGACCTGATATCGCAGAGCATCGCACTAGACGGCGCCACTGCGCTCAAGAACCGCATCCAAGAGCTGAAGGCCAACAGTGGCAAGCTGTCGGAGGCCATCAGACAGCGAGCGAACCTACTGGCCGACGCACTTGCTGCGAGGTAACGGCTGAATTGTGCTGCTTCAAAATTATTTATAATTAATTATTTATAAGACTTTATGATCTTCTATTCAGCTTGAAGTAACCATTTTGCCTCATTTTGTGTAAGTAATTTAGTCTCATACATTTTCAGCTTTTAGGATATACTCAAGAGATAATAATATCCAAAACCATGCTTTGTAACACCTTTGAATCAGTTTATTGGGATTCTATGATGGTGATGTTATGATTAGGGACAAGTGATGGTATATTTCTGATATTTGATAAATTTATTAAATTCTATTCATAATCATTGCATTGTTGAAATTGTTGTATTGCTGTTTTTCTTATAAACTGTACTGTGGATTTATATAAATTGATAGGTTTAAACGGTTATATCACAAACGCTCATGTTTTAAGCATGTCAAAGTTGAGGGTAAGGTTGAGGCGTGATAAGGGATTTTAGACTTGAATATCGTGGAGAATAACTCAGAAAGTCTATAGAAATTATTATTATTTTTATACAAATAGTAATTTCTGCACGAGCTTTGAAAAATGTAACATGTAAAAAATCTTTCAGAAACTAAGGATTTAACTATTCATTATTAACCGAAAGGCTGTATATCCTAACCCATTTGAGCCACTTGCTTTACCTGGTTTACCTGGTTGTGTTAGAGCTCACTGACTTGTCTGTCACACCGTGCACCCATTTTTTAACGTCCACTGTCCACTGTACTATCAAAGACACAAAATCTACAAACTACATAATAAATTCCTTTTCCCGTGTTTGCAGGCAAGAGTTCAGCGCGTACATGCACAAGTTCAGCGAGTGGCTGACCATCATGGAGGCCAACACGGCCGAGGCGGCAGACGCGGTGCCGCTGGACCAAGCGGATGCCAGGATACAGACGCTACACGCCCTGCAGCAGGAACACTGCGAGAAGCTGCCGGCCTTCCAGGCGATCTACGACAATGTCAAGCGGCTCTCCAACGGAGCCAACGCGCAGGAGGCTGAGCGGCTCAACGAGGTGTACACGACCATCGCGGCCAGATACAGGGTAGGCGTGACTTGTGACGTTGTTTATATCAGTTCAGAAAATGTCGAAAATTTGTACTCAGTAAAATTTCCATTTTACTTATATTTCCCTTCTAAAGGATTCTTGAAAATGGTTCAACATTTTCCGCTTGTTGTGGCATACACATTATCAAGTAAACAAAATTATAACTCAGTTATAATATGTTCAAACCAATATTTCAAAATGAATTCCATTTCATCTTCAGTTGTACTGTACAAAGAAAAGGTGGGGGGAGGGATATGGAGAAGGATATGTTCTCTACTGTTCATCAACTACTATCCTTGAAAGGGCAACTAAGAAACCGTCAGTTAAAAACAGATTCTGTAAAATCTGCGAACAAAAACACATTTTAAAAATTAACACATCTCTTTGTTCAAAAATAAAGCAAGGACTGTGGTGGGAGTGATTTGTTCCCATTTCATCTTTACATCATTTCTCATCAAGTCATCTCTATACAAACATCATAGTCTATTTTCTCTTTCTGATGTTATTGTATTTTATACCAAGTGATTATTTGTTCAACACAATCAGTTGATTAAGGTAGATTCAAACTATCAAACTCAACTAAAAAAGTAAATAAAAGCAAATTTAAACTTGGAACATTTGCAATTTGAAGTTTGTTATATCACCAAAAATAAACCCAACGACTCAGCTTGAATCTTATTACCCGAATAATTTATAATAACATTTTTACTTGCAGAGAAACATATATTAATAATAACAAATATTTAAGATATACTTAGTACGTGTTTGTGACATAAAAACCATATAAAGATGTTTGTAACACTACACTTTAGCGAATTTCCCCTATAGGGAAGAAGCTATTACCATAATAAGCCCGAGACCATGATAACTTTTTGTTTTGTAGTCCCCAGATGCCAAAAACATCATTCGTTCAAATTTTTATATATGTATATATATATTTATTAGAGATGTGCGAGTGCTCGAAATTTCGAGTTCGAGCCGAGTTCGGCTCTGAAACTCAAGGTTTTACTGAGATATTGAAAGTGCTAAACACAGTACGTTGTCTAATGTTATTCTTATGGAGGAAAATAACAATTTTATATCTCGCTTATTTATGAACGTATACTGACGAAACTTGGTATACGACTTCATCTGGTTGTGGACCATTGATATTTGCTCAAAAAAACAATTTTTTACCAATGGCTCCCTGCAAACCTGCAGCAAACCTGCTTACTCAGCCCCATGCTATTCTTATGGAGAATAAGTAACGTGTTATCTCCCTTCATTATGAAAATAAATTAATGAAATTTGGTATATGGCTTTACCTACATGAGTTATAGTGATATTTGTATAAAACCTCATTTTTTGTGCTCCTTGCTTCAGCAAACCTGCATCCTCAGCCGCCATGTTATTCTTATGGAGAATAATTAAAATGTCATAAATCGTTTATTTATGAATGTATATTGATGAAACTTGGTATGTGGCTTTATGTGGTATTAATATACATATATATGCATTGGAAATTCGCTGAGTACACAGGTTTGCTGCTACGGGGGTATTTTTATTTGTATACTCGACTCAAAATCGAGATTCGAATCTTTTGCCATTTACTCGACTCGACTTAAAAAACCTGTACTCGCACATCTCTAATATTTATATATATATATATATATATATATATATATACATAAATATTTGTCCTTAAGCACGATAACTATCGTAAAAAAGGTCCGATCTTAATGAAATTTGGTACTAATGTGTAAGTACCATTTATTTGAACGAGTTGGAAAACTAGACGAATCGTACCATCCGAAGGGGGGTTTGGGGGGGTTTTGTACCCCAAAAATGGGTTTTTTGGGGTTTTCACATTTAAATTAAAAAAGTTTTAAATCACACCATTGAATTCAGCTTAAAAAAAAATAAAAATTTGGTATTTTTATCATTGCTCTACTTCAATTGGTTACTGAGATATTGCAAGTGCTAAACACAGTACATTTTTTAATGCTATTCTTATGGATAAAAATAAAAATTTAATATCTCGCTTATTTATGAATATAAACTGACGAAACTTGGTATATGGCTTCATCTGGTTGTGGTTTGTTGTTGTTTGCACAAAAAACAAAATTTTCATGTATGGTTCCCGTAGCAGCAAACCTAGGTACTCGGTCCCCATGTGATTCTTATGGAGAGTAATTAAAATGTTAGATATCGCTTATTTATAAATTTATATGAATGAAACTTGGTATGTGACGTTACTTTGATGAGTTCTATTGATATTTGCATAAAAACCCATTATTTTATCTTCCTTGTTGCAGCAAACCTGCGTACTCATCCCCAATGTTAATCTTATGGAGAATAATTAAAATTGTATTTATCGCTTATTCGTGAATATATTTTTATGAAACTTGGTATGCGGCTTTATGTGGTATTAAGACATTGAAAATTCGCTGAGTACACAGGTTTGCTGCGACGGGGGTAATTTATCTTTAACATTATTCCAAATGTTAATTAAAAAACCTTTAACATCTTAAGTTGAAAACAAACTAAGATGTGTCGATTACACAGAAAAAATTGTTGAATTTAAAATGTATTAGGGGGGTGGGGGGTGAGCGAGTAGCGTTTTTTGAATTGAGTTGTATTGAACCAAACTACTCGAGTATCGAGTCGAGTCGAGTAGTTCTTTAAAAAGTAAAAAACTCATTTTATTTTAAAAAAAAATGTTTTTTACATATTAAATTTCAATTATAAACATAACATTTTCTTGAATTACTAGTAGAATATACCCGTTCTTCGCACAGGTTAGAAATATAAGTTAGCTTGAAACAGCTGTTCTTGCTTTTTATTCTTTTTCTTTATTTTATTTTAACCTTTATTTTACCATGAAAGAATAATGATTTAAATATAAAAAAATATATATATATACTGTTTTCAACAACCATTACACACTAAAGACAAATATTTAAAATATATACAGTGTGTAAAAAAAGTCTGTCCCCCCCTTTAATTTTGTTGTTTGTTAAAACAAACAAATAACCTTTTGGAAACGATAATAACTTAACCCCAATTATCTTTTGACGTTATCGGAAATTTTGAGTGTCCCCCAAAAATGGGGGATTTTGGGGGCAACTCAAAATTTGCAAATGTAAACCACCTCTCATTTTAAAGAGCTTTAAAAAATAGGCGAATCGTGGAGGTTGGAGGTCTGTAACGTGTTTCTATCCAAAATGGCAGCTTGTCAAAGTTTTGAATACAACTCATTCTTAAAACCTGGCGTCTGAGACTTGGAGTTTTAATTTCACCTTTGGTGACTTAAAATTGAAATGACTGGAAGAAATGCTATTAAATGAAGAACCAGTCTCTTTTAGTAATATTTAAAATTTTGATAACCCGCAAAAATGGGGGATTTTGAGGGCAACTAAAAATGTCCTAATGTAAACCCCTTTTGAAGGGGTTGAATTTACTTTTAACTATCACCCTTCACCTAGGTTTACAAAGCTATTTAAAATGAGGGGTCACTCTAAAGGGGTTTACATCAGAAAATTTTGAGTTGCCCCCAAAATCCCCCATTTTTGGGGGACACTCAAAATTTTCGATAACGTCATAAGATACTTTGAGTTAAGTTAGTATCGTTCCCCAAAGGTGATTTGTTTGTTTTAACAAACAACCAAAATAAAGGGGGGGTGACAGACTTTTTTTACACACTGTGTATACTCCATACAACAATTTTGGGTTGGTTTATCAAAACCAGAACATTTTAACAAGAAAGTGATTACAATTGTTTAACTTCTAGACGGATAAAGTTAGTTGTGGGTCAACAAAGAAATAATATTGGTTAGCTGACTGATTTATTACTTTCAACCGGACCCCAACCCTACCCGCCCATCCAGTCTTCCTTTCCTTCCTTATCTCCAAGGTCAGATTTGTTGCTCCCGACTCAAACACTCCCTGTTCCCCTCTTTTACTTAACTCACAGGTCATAATAACCCACCTGTCATTGTCTCCTTTCATATGAGCTAAAAATAGGTTTTAGGCTTATTTTTCTTTATTTCAGTCACTTAATTTGTTAGCGGCGTAAACTTGGGTAAACGGCGGGAGTAGCTATGACATTTTGAACTACTCGGGGTAAACGGCGGGAGTTTTAAACTACTCGACTCAAATTTTTGAGTAGTCCCTAATACTCGCTCGGCCTTTGAGTATTTGAAAATTCAAGTACTCGCCCACCCCTAAAAAGTAGTATTTTTAACCTCAACAACAACAGAAATAACCAGGCCTTTCAATTCACTAAAATGAGGTGCCAAATTGTCCCTTGTTTCTGCTAGATCTGTCAGTTAGTTCCTCATTCTGTGATTGTGACTTCTCGTAGCATCGTAGTTTCACTTCCCTTATTATATTTGTTGTTATAGGACCTAGAAGACAAGCTGCAAAGCAAGAGGCAAGCCCTGGAGAAGTGGAGGGAGTTGAGAGACTGGAGCCAGGGAGTGCTGGCGCAGATAGATCATCTGCACTACCAGCTGGACTCTAATGAACCTGTGGATCAGGTGGAGCAATAAACCTTAACCCGTTTTACAGTTTTTGCTAATTGATCCATTTATATGGATTTTCTTTTCTAGATAAAATACTATGACTTTGATGCTACCAACATTTTTAAACGGGCTAAATATATCCGTTGTCATAAATTTAATGAAATATGATATATCTTAGTTGGATATAAAAAAACTCAGATATACCCATCTGTAGTCCAGGAATAGGCAATACTACAGCCTATAAATTAAAATTAAATTGGTTAAATAACTGACTCCACAAGTCATTCTTGTTAAAAAAAAATAGTAACTAGTTTCGAGTCACAAATGAGCCATTGTTGAGCTATACAAGTCTTCTATCTTCGATTGAAGAACATCAAAATACATTTAAAGTGATTACAAAAACACTGACACATTAGACATGATTACGCAACACGAAACATCGGACAAAAACACAGATGAAAGCATTAGTACAATTCTTGTGTCAGCCATTTTTTGCAACAAGAAAAACTTGTGGAATATATAATACTTACACCAATTTAATCTATTCTCAGTGATTCAGAGACTAAAACACAACAAATATAAATTTAAAATTGGTTTACTAAACGTAATAACTAATCTGTCCTATTTTTTAACTTTTCTAATAAGAAACTTGTTTTGTAATTATTATATTGATATTGTTTATTGTTATATTGATAAAAATAATGTTGAATTCCTTCTATGTTACTTCTTCAACATTAAAATATTAAATTCCATTCAAAACCCCGAGAAGGGGATTTCGTTCAAAGAAAATTACCTTACCATGCAATTTTAACTATGTATACTATTGTAATGATGCTAATATGAACCCATTTAGTTTATTTAATTTGTAAGTAAACTCACTCTGAAGTAGCTTGCTGGATTAATATTCAAGCTGAAACTTTGTAAATGATAAGTTATTCCCCGTTGAAGGTGGAGGTGGAAGTGGCGAAGGTGTCGAGCGAGGTGGAGACATGGGGCGACACGGCTCGAGGCGTGGACCTGCTGTGTGAGCAGAGCGCGACCGAGGTGATGGGCAAGAGTGCGCGATCCACGGTACAAGAGGTCGCCACCAGGCTGGATAGGCTCAGGTGAGGCGATAGTTGGAAATTGTAGTATTTCATTACATTCCATTCATCATTAATAATAATTTCCCATAATTGTGTATATTTCTCCCCATGTAAATACCACCATACCCTAGTCATGCTGAATAACCCATATTTTATTTATCTATTATCACAATGATTGTCTTTGTTCAATAATAATTTATGTCACTGTAATTTGAAATGTTCCCTTTTACTATGTGTTATTTAAACTGTTATTTCATGTTATTTAATTCAAAGTGCTAAATATTAAACAACTGTTCCCATCACCCCGCAGAAAGTCATCTCCCCTTATTTCACAGTAGAATATATAATTAATTATGCCCATGTACATTTTATTTAGTTTATATCAATTGATAATCAACTATCATTCACAATATATTAACAATTCTAATTCATTAATTGACCCTAAATTAATTTCAATATAGCCTACTTTAGATATAAGATATTTGTAAGAAAATTGCAATATAATAATATTTTACATAGTACTACTTTTCAAAATTAGTCCTTAGAAAACCAAATTCAGTGTCAAGTGTTATAACATGTGATTTCTACCATCTGTGCAACCCAACAATGGAACAATGAACTTCCAGACTACAAACCCTGTCCTCCACCTTGTTCCTGGTTTCCCTCCAATGTGTTAACATCATTTTGCATGAGACAAGTTCTCATTTAATAATTTACCCCAGTATGGCCTAAGATTTGCCTACTTAGTGCCTAAATAGTAGGGATTTCTCCTGCCCAATAGAGTGAAGTTTAAATTCAAACCCCTTTTTATTTATTTTCCCATTTATAACACTCTGGGTGAAGAATTTTGTAAGCAGTGTGGTAACCTTCTCCATTTTCATTCTCTTATTAGGGACTTGGTAAAAGAGATATCAGAAACATTTGTGAACAAACCCAATGTTCAGAAAGTATCAATTAAAGTAATTAAGAAGAATCTCATCCAAATTGAACTAGTTTTCCAAATTTAATTTCCAATATCTTTTAATCAATCCTTAAATTCAGTGAAACTTTTGGCCTATCTTTCTGTGGACCTCCATTACTCATTGTTGCATTTAGTAAACAAACCTATTTAATAAATTCATGTTATCTCTATAAAAACAAATAATATATCATTCGAGCCGGCACGACACCCCTCCCTAAGGAAAAGAGTATTTATATTGTAATAACCCATTATTGTTAGCCATGAACTGTTAGACACATTTATTGAAAGGCTTAGGCCTAGTTGACCTAATTCATTTGAAGTCCCCATATTGTCAAAATATCATTGTTATACCCCTTAAATTCATTTGCTATCATTCACTGTTGTAATTCTATTTAATAAATATTCTATTGTGAACCCCAAATCACTTGTTATTATTTAAGCCTAGGTATTAAAAAGGTAAAAGGTATATTCTCATTATAGCTAAGACTTACCTCAAATGTGGTAATCCAATAATAGACAGTTATTTAACACAACTAACTACAAATAAAGAAGACTAAGGTAAAGTGTATTTAATTATTAAAACTCATCAAGTGTAGGCTAAATTAATAGCCAAAGGAATTTTGTAATGTATGATCCACCAACAACTTCATCAGTGTTGATGGAAGCCATATTGCTTTAGGCTTAAAGAAGGCGTCCTTAAGACCACATTTTGTATTCCTCACCGATTAGAGCTCATAGCTAGGTATTTCCCACGATAGATTAGATATTAGTAACAAATTTATTTATTAGTAGCAAATTTTGGCGCCCAACGTTACGGCATTCGAATGATATATTATTACCAATATATTGCAATTTTCGACCTAGACTAAGTTGTACTAGATTGTAAGAACCCCGTATTTAATTGTACGTCTCGTAATTACCTTCCCCATAATTAAACTAACCACATCAATTAATCACGCACCATTTATTAATACCGAACTCATAATTAATCATGGCCGAGAACAAATATAACTTAAGAAAGAAACGAAACTACCCTAAAACCGACTCAGACGATAACCTTAGTGAAATCGAGAATGAAGACGAACGCCATCTTGAATTGCGGAACAGAGAAGACGAAACAACCGTGTTAAATCGCACAGAGGACGAATGCGTCAAGCCGATGGACCAATTAGAAGCCGAGATTCCCTTTTCTCCCGACCTGTTGACAGACACTAACCTCGTACTGCCACTAGACAATACAAAAACAGATGTTACTAGCGGTTCACAACGAATACCATCACCCGAACGTTACTTGACCCGAACGCCTACGGAAACAACCGAACAAAGCCGACCGACCCGTAGCCGTCTCAATGAGTCACATTCTACACACATTCGGACAGACACCGACGATGAGTCATCTCAGCTGTTATTGTCACCTGAACCATTAACAAATACGTGTCCCACGACTTCCATTACTAAACCGTCGACACCGACACCTGTCCCAACTACCGCACAACTTACACCATCGGACCTAAATACGCTAATAACACTCATGACAGATCTGAACACTAAAATCGACAAATCAAACGCTAACTTAAGCAATAAAATCGAAAAATCAAATGCTGATCTTAAAGCTGAAATCAATAACAAAGTTCACGAATCAAATGTTGATATCAATAATAAAATCGAACAAACCAGTGTCGAACTTAAATCTAACCTAGATGCTAACCTCAGTCGTAAAATAACTGAATTAAAACTAGAACTAACCCAAAGATTCAATGACAAAATTGACGCTAACTGTCAGGAAATCCAAGCTTGTCGAAGCGCACTTGAGGCCCAAATCCAAGAAAACCGAGAAAATCAAACGGAGTTTCGAAACGAAATCAGTTCAATCAAAATTATACAAAACGCCCAAGCTGAAGAGATCATCAAATTAAACGACAAACTAATACACAAAATTGATGATTCCCAAAACCAAATGCCACTGTTCGTAATTGAAAATATTACTCAACAGCAAATGGTATCAGAAAGCGAAAGCCAAATAATACAAAATAACATCCTGTCCACTGTAAAAACACAACTTGACGAACACGAGCAAAATTTCGACAAGAAAATTGAGGAATTGACACAACGAACGAGACTCGATCACGAACTAAACACAAAAGCTAATCTGGCTACCATACATAACGAAATCATTCCCAAAATTACGATCCAAAACAAAACTCTAGAATCACAGCAAGCAGAAATCCAAAACCTTTCGAAATGTGAACAAGAAGTGCAAAACTTAAAGCAAAATAAACAATTCGGCAATTTCCCCGGACCAATACAGATTGTCTGTAATGGTAATGAAGTGAATGACAGGCAACTAGCAAAATTCAACGGCCGAAGTGGCAACCCCAAAGAGTTTATCCAAAAGTTAAAACGTTATTATGATAGAGGACTAGAAAGAAACATTAACATTGACCCTGTCGAATATCTGAAAGATCTCTTAGAAACCTCCTTCGAAGGACCCGCTTCAAGGTGGTTACAACTTATCAAGACCGACATAAGTACTTGGGAACAATTCGCCTATGAGTTCAAACTGAAATATTGGAGTCGCAAAGTCCAGCGTGGTCTTAGAGCTAAAATCGAAGCAGAAAAATACCGCTCAAATGGTACCCTCAGTCGAAGCGAGTATCTCACGGAACGTGTGCTCTTATTACAATCCATGAGTCCTAGTCTAAGCGAGGCAGAGATTGTAACCCTAATGTCGGAGAGATTTGATTCAATCATACAAGACTGTATAAGCGTGCAGAATATAACCACAGTACGTGCACTAGAAAGACTACTTCAACGAGAAGATATAAAAGAAGGCGTCCTTAAGACCACATTTTGTATTCCTCACAGATTAGAACTCATAGCTAGGTATTTCCCATGATAGGTAATTAAACTAGATATAAGTAGAAAAAATTATTTATTTATTAGTAGCAAAATAAGGGTCATCGTAAATATTTTTCAGTAGGATACGTTCAGGTCTACCAAACTTACCTAACGTAATGTAACCTTCTACAAACCCAACCTAACACAGCCTAACCTAACCCAACCTAACCCAACCTAACGTAAAAATGTAAAAATTGTTACCCATCATACACATTTTGTCAATATGCATGAGTATATTTCCATCATGTACATTTATTTTTAACACATTTAAAGGCATTTTTAAAGGCAGTTCAAAACTGTTTTAATACAGTACCTATGTTGAGGTTATGATTTTTTCAATGTTTAAAATCTTGTGTTTTACTATGACATTTGTGTTGTAGTTTTGTAATAGCATTCACTAAGTTAACACTTCTCCAGTTTGACAAATTAGTTGGAGTTTATTATAATTGTTGGCAACTTTTAAATCTACACTTACCTCGTATCTTTGTATCTTCTATAGTTTTTGAACAGTAGAAAAATCAATATTTTATTAATAACTTTTAAGATAATTAATTAAGTATAAATTTGTTTTTGTGGCTTATTTTATTATTTTATAATACACAGTTAACAAACATTTATATGGGGAAATTATGTTTTTTTATGTTGATTATTAAAAACAAATATACACGGTAATGGTAAATTATAAAGTTTCTATGCATTTTGTTCATGAAATACAGCCAGTATAGTTTTCGCCAGTTTTGTTCATGATTTGGCAGTGGTGTTAACAGCACTGTTAACATTCTCTTGTCAAAGCCAAATAAATACACAGTGAACTCTTGACTATTTAAAAATTATATTAAACATGATTTTATTTATGTCCATAGAGTATATTACAAGACTTACCTTAATTTTTTTTTGCAGGGCACAGCTGAATGCAAAAAAACAACTTCAAGCAAAAATTGGAAAACAATGGGAAAACTTCCAAACCAATCAACAGAAAATGGCAGAAAATCTTTTGGCAACTCAAGGAAGAGTCCAAGAAATAGTCTTTAATGCTGACACTTGTAACAAATTACCTGCTGCCATTAAAGAGCTGGATGTCCTCTGGGAGGCTCACAATACTACTAGAAGTGCTAAAGACAGTTTGGCTACAGAGGGGAAAGCTCTGATGGCTGAAGATGAGACAAATGTTAACACAATACAAAATATTCTGGCTTCAATTGATGCCAACTGGGATAAAGTGAATGAAATGATAAAAACCAACCGAGAAATACTATCAGGGATTCTTTCATCTCAGCAAAAGTTTAATCAAGCTAAAGATAAACTTTACAATGCAATCAAGACCACTGAACAAAAACCAAAACCAGAAGAAGAATTTGTCAATGATTTGACACAGGCTACAATAGCATATGAAAAAAGTAAGAAATCATTAGATGCTCTGAAGAAAGCAAAATCCTCACTTGATCAGATGGATGCTAGAGCTCAAGATATTGCAAAACAAGTCAAGAATCTTGAATCTTTTGATTTGACGGATATAAATAATCAAATGGAGGCAGCTCACCATGACTGGCAAAAAGCTCAAGATGATGTTAGTAAACAATTGCAATCTGCAGAAGCTGAAATGGTTATTTGGAAACATATTGATGAGGCTAAAAATGACCTTTTGCAATGGATCGGTGAAACTAATGCTGCTTTGACAGATGCTACTGAAAATGTTGCTGACAGTGAAATGGGAAAAACTCGCTTAGCTGCCTACAAAAATGACTTAGGAACAAAGCAAAACCTAAGGGCAAGCATCAAAGCGAAAACTGCCCAATTAGTACAAATTCATGGTGGTAAGTCTATCCCAACTTTAGAATCGCTTGATAAGTTGATAGATGAAGAATTTACTGACCTTGCTGCTCTCGCAAAGAAACTAGAAGACATTACAAACACTCTAGGCGAGAGTGAGAAGACAGTAAAAGACAAAATCAAAGTTGCCGGTGACAAAGTAGGTCAGATACGTGAGAAGCTAATTAAGTGTGACAACTTGACTGGAGAGAACAACAAAATTTTACAAAGGCTGAAAACGTGTCAAGGGTTGAAATCAGAGCTTAAAAACTTGAAGTCTGATATGGATACAATCAACAGTTCTGTTGAGAACCTCAAAAGTAATTTCCCATCATTCATCGATTCTCCTATTGTAAAAGAAACTAATAGTTTAAACAAAAGATATTCAGGTGTAATGGCTCATTCAGACAAAGTAGAAAAAACCCTTTTAACATTCCTGGTAAAATATCATAAAGAAAAGTTGTCAGCTTTGCAGAGAAGTATAACAACATACAAAGAAAAAGTATTGTGGTGCCGGCCTGAGCCTGGGAGTGATAGGTATAATCTAGAAGCAAAGGTATCATCTCTTCAAGATCTTGAATCGGGATTGACAGAATGTCAAAACAAGAAACAAGAACTCGACAGTTCTTTTGAAATGTTACTAAAGATTGAAGATGATATTAATATTCAAGAGTTAAAAGAGGAAAGAGGGCAAATAGAAAGTGAGCTTGTAGCTTTAAAAGCTAGTTTTAATGAAACTAAGAGTATATTAAATAATAGTTTAGAGCTCTGGCAAAAGTATGAGGGGAAATCTGAAAACTTTTCAAGTTGGCTTAAAGACGTAGAAGGACAAGTAAGAGCTCAAAGTAGTGCACAGACTGATTTGTCTGTGGTCCCGAAAAAAGTTCAGGAAATGGTAACCTTTAAAGGTGACATTGAAAAAATGGAACCTGAACTCAAAGAAGTAGAACAATTAGGGGAATCAATGATGAAACAATGTCCTGAGTCCAGAGTGGGTCATTACGTTGGGCAGTTGGCAACAAGATATCAGGCAGTGAGGAAATTTGTTGATGGATTCATTGAAAGACTTCAGACTCTGAACAAAAATCACGGGCTCTATAACAATGCTGTTAAGAAAGCAGAGACGTGGTTGGATCAGGCGAACTTGAAGCTGACAAATTTTGATGAGGCAATTAAATCTGGAGCTAAGCCTTCTCTTTATCAGGAGAAGCTGGATGAATTAAAGGCTTTTACTGAGCAAAGAGAAGCTGGGCAGGTTCTCTTAAATAAAGCAGTAGAGCAAGGCGAGGCTTTGTTCCCTGAAATAACTCCGGCCAACAGAGATGCTGTCAGAGCGCAGCTGCGAAGCCTCCGAGATGCCTCAGAAGCTTTGATTGACAAAGCAAATGCCATCACAAAAAAGATAGAGGGTTTGCTAATGCAACGATCTTCCTTTGATGACAGCTATGGCCAAGTAACACAGTGGCTCACAGATATCGACAAAAAAATTGGGGACAAACATGAATTAAAATCTACTTTACCTGACAAAAAAATAATCTTACACAACTACAGGACTCTAGCACAAGATATAAATTCCCATCAAGCTATATTCAAACAATTGCGAGAAAAAATTGCTGTCCTTTCTGATTCAGAAGCAAGTGGAAAATTCGATGATATAATGAGTAACTATGAAAAAATTCTGAAAAAAGTTGAGGATAGAGTGTCTCTTTCCGAAAAACAAGTGGCTGATCATGAAGCTTATGTTCACGCTCTGGAGAAATTCAGAGACTTTATGAATATTCTCGTTGCTGAAGAAGCAAAGGCTGACAAGGATGGCACGAACGCTCAATTGGGAGTTTTAGAAGATCTGTTGCTCCAGAAAGAGGAAGGTGACAAGCTCTTGAGTGTTTGTGATGAAAAATTGAAAACTGTAGTGCAGCAGACCTCTAAACCCGGGCATGCTTTCTTGATTGGAGAGCTCGAAGAGCAGAAGAACAATTGGAACTCCTTTATCAACAGGAGTAATGACAATGTCAACAAACTAAGACAGTTATGCAGCAGATGGACACAGTTTGAAGAAAAACTTGATGATATAAATTCTTGGTTGAAACAAAAGGAGAGCCAAGTAAAAGATCAAAGTCTTAGAAGCACTCAAGAAGCCAAGCAACAGCATTTGGATCGGCTGAGAAGTTTAGAAGAAGAAATCATTAACAAATCTGATGATTTTGCAGCTTTACATACAGAAGTTACTGATGCAGGGGCTGAGCTGGTTGAAAAAGTGTCAAAGATCACAACAAGATACCAAACACTGAGGAATCAAACAAAGGTAAGAAATTTATTTGTTGTAATAACTAAACAGTGGTTCAAATATTTTGTACAGCTGGGTGCAAATTTGTTTAAATAGTTATAACTGAAAAAAGCTTTATTTTTATTTGAGAGTATAGCCTAGTTAATTTATTTTTACCTTATAAAGTTTAAATTAAAGTTAAAAAGAGCAAGTGTGTTGCTAGTTAAAATGTTAACGAATAAAGTATAGATAATATAATTGATATGCGTCAGATTTTTGCAACACAGGATAAAACAATACCATAATACTTTAATTTTTATAAAGTGTTTCAATGCACAATCATGCTTTTTTTCTTCTTTGCAAACGTACATTTTAATAACACGTACCTTTTATAATTTAAACAAATTAGAATAGTAGCAGCAGTTTTCTTCGACCCTCTTCGTCCATGACATTTATTTTACAAGTATTTAAAGTTATGTGTTAATAGTTTTGATGCATTTGAAAGGAATGTCCGTTTTTAATCAAATAAGTTAAATCATATACACCTATAGTGACTTTGAACGTGTGATTGGCAGGAGGCAGTCTCCCGTTATGATCAGTTTGTGAAGGAACACACAGCCTTCAACAGTAGCAATGCAGAGTTCCAACAGTGGCTCAGTCAGAGGCAAACCGAGGTCAAACAACACAGCGAGATCGTCGGTGACCTGGCGGTGTTGCAGGTGAATGTTGTGTATTGGTGGAAATGAGCAATCCATGTGTCATCGTAGTGGGGTAGCCTGAGTAGAGACAAGCAATCCAGCTGTTATTGTGGGATGGTATATTGAAAAAAACGCTCCAAGAGTGAATAATCTGTTATTTAAATAGGATAAATGTTTAATGTGGAGGTTTAGGGCCCTTCTGCAAACTTGGTTCCATGAGGCATGATAAAGGTTTTGAAACAACGAATGATCATCCAACACTTGATAGTTTTACCCATTGCCTTTGATTAAAAAAGCTAACTTACACTTTTAATACTGTAAATAATTTTTGAAATGAGCATTGTTAAGTTTACTCTAAATTAAGTAATTACTAGAATAATTAGTTCAATAGTACTAGTCTTGGATATTTTGGATTGGTCAGAGATTTTCATGTATCTGGGAATCAAGGGAAAAGTCAGGGAATTAAGAAACAAATTCAGGAAAGGGAATTTTTAAGTTCCAAAAGGTTAGGTATTTTATAAGGTGTAAGAATTACTTAAATTTGCTAGATACTATATTACAGCAAGAGTACAGTCAACTCCCGATTATCCGGGGTAATGACCGGTTGAAGGGTCACGGATAACCCAAAACCACGGTTAAAACAAAGGGATTCAATAAATTTAATATTATGAATATAATAAAGGTTTATCAACATTTTTATACTACAATATTGTGTTTTAATGTTATTTAAGATATATTTGTGTAGATTAAATACCTTTTAAGATCTTTAAATTGTGATAACATCTACAAACAATCAAGATAATAATAGTTAATACTAGCAATGGTTGATAGCAGTAAATACTATCCAAAACGCCGAATGATATTTAATAGGTTAAACATCTCTAAACACCGAACTCTCTAAACTACCCCGAACAGTATGCTAATTAATTCCGCACTGGGGGAAAAACCCAACGAGGGTAAATAACAAGGGGGAGGGGGGATCGTTTTGAGATGTTTCTATTTTTAGACTCCGCGTCTGACCGTCCGTCTGCCTGTCCGTCCGTAGCTGAGGGTGAACAGCGGCGGGAAGGGTGATTGTTTTGAGATGTTTCTATTTTTAGACGTCCACCCGACCGTCCGTGCAGTGTCAAGGTCATCGCTTCCCATCACGCGCCCACGGCTCATTAGCGAAATTACAGACTCTTGTGGTTACTAAATTGTTTGTATAGTATTTATTCTGACAAAGTAAATTAAATATGATTCTGGAGATAATTTAGCAAAATAAATTGTTATTATTGCTCTATTTATGTTTAGAAGGGGATAAATAAAAATAAACCTTTCGTGACCCCGGTTAAACCGCAACCCGAATAACCCGCTCCCGGATAATCGGGAGTTGACTGTATTTATTTATTGATAACTATTTTAATATTATCAAGCACAATTCACCAATCAGTCTTATATAGCACTCTTTGTTACTTTGTCCATTGGTTGTGCTGCTTGGAAACACATGACAACATTGAATAAAAACTCTGCCTGGATGTTTACTGAAACTGGAAAACCTGGAAAGGTCAGGAAATTTAAATAGAGGTTTTTGCATTCAGCGTAATAACATTTATTGTTTACTAATCCCCCAATGATGTCCAGGAGAGGCAGAAGAAGTTGAGGGAGTTGTCTGACGTGAAGTCTCGAGAAAGTGCAGTGTTTGATGGCCTGGTTGAAAAAGGCGAGAAGCTGTATGCCCATACGTCACCGGACGGGCGAGAGATCATACGGCAGCAACTCAGGTATGGTGTGGTTGCGTAGTAAAGAGTCAAACACTTATAAAAGATACTAAAATCTCTGTGTTGGCAACTATTGATAATTTGAATTGGAGATGAAGTAGTGCTTTCAGCTCTACTCAAATTCCAATTTAGATTGAAATTAAAATAACTGATGTGATGAAACTATTACAGCACTCTAGAGTTGTTAAAACTGCTGCCACTTGGATGGAGAATCTCTCACAAATGTAATTCAGGTATAAAGAGAGTTGTAATTCACATTTGTCATGTAATGTCTAAAAGCCTTAGAAATTCAATCATCAGTAACTGAAACATTAAGTTGTTGTTGTTGTTGTTGTTTTTTATTTAAACCGCATTGAATCCTTTATAAACTAATATGCCAAGTTGGATATTGAGATATTGAATGTTGAGAAATTTGATTTTGAGTCATTAAAGAAAATTGAATTCTGAGAAATAGGATCCTTAGATATTGCATACTAAAAGATTTGCTATTAAAAAATTGGATCGTAAAAAGTCGCTATGTTGAACATTGAACCCTTGCAAATTATGTGATTCAAATTCAAATTCAAATTTCTTTATTGTTCGAAACATGTAATTACATGCATAAACATTGTCAAAGGTTCTTAATCTATTTCACAGTGCATATTTATATACATTTTTCAGTCACAGTAAAAGTCAAATTAGGCCTAAATATCAACACAATATATTTACATGAAATATCTACAGAAAAAATTTACAAAGTACACGCGATTTATATTTCTACAATTGTAAATCATAAGGACACTTCATGATTAAATATCTCTTAAGTTCTGTCCTAAACGTATTTCCATCTAAGATTTTTATGTGTTGAGGAAGTGAATTAAAAAATATTGCACCTTTAACATAAGGACTATTTTCTGTTGTTTTGAATTTTCTATTGACTCTATAAAAATCTAATTTTCTCCTTGTATTATGAGCATGGACATCACTATTTTTACAAATATATTTATTATCCAGCTTCAACAGCATTATAACTTGAAAAATATACAAGGCATAAACTGTCAAAACATTAAATTCAATAAATATATTTTTACATGATGTTCTAGGATTCACCTTAGCTAGTAATCTTAAGGATTTTTTCTGGAGGATAAAAACTCTGTCCATGTGTGTTTTGGCTGCACTTCCCCATAACAGTAGGCCATAAGAAAGATAAGGGTACACTAGGCCATAGTAAACTTTCATTAACATATCAGGATGAAGATAGGAGTTAATTCTTCGTAATAAAAATAGGCTAGGTGATATTTTTTTACAAACATAGTCAATATGTACTTCCCAAGAAAATTTGGTGTCAATATTAATACCAAGAAATTTACAAGATGCGACAGATTTAACACTAAAATCATTGCTATTTACAACAAACTCCTCATTTACACCACTTGGGCTAAAAAACACTAGTTGGGTTTTATCTATATTAAGCAACAAATTATTTTCTTGAAAATAAAGTTTGGACTCATTGATAAACGTGAGAACTTTATCTTTCAAAGCGGGATAGTCTTTCGCCCAGTGATGAAACAGTTACACATTCAGGCGTTGTTAAAACTGATTCCACTTGGACGAACAATCTCTTAGAAATGTTATCCAGGCAAAAAGAGAGTTATAATATACATGTGTCATGTAATGTAACATACCCTAAGAATAAGAATCATGAAACAGTCATCAGTAACGGAAACATCAAGTTGGTTTTTTGATTTATACCACAGTGGATCCTTTATGAACTAATATGATGAGTTGGATCTTGAGAAATTTGATTATGAGTCAACATATCCTTATCAATTCGATCATGAGAAGTTGTATCCTGAAAAATAAAATCCTTGCCAATTGTGCCTGCAGGAAGCAGCCAAAAACTATTTGCCAAGAAATCTTGAAAAATCGGATGCTTGGAATTTGTATCCTGAGATGTACTCTCGTGTTTTTTCATTCCTAACTCAGTCTCTCTGTGTAGAACGTTGCGGACGTTGTGGGACGGGTTCTCGGAGGAGCTGCAGTCCGGGACCCACCGCCTGGACCAGTGTCTGCTGCAGTTTGCAGAGTTCACCCTGGCTCAGGAGCAGCTCACCAAGTGGCTCAAGGGCGTGGAGAAGGCGATGCAGCAGCACACTGAGCTCAAGGGCACGCTGCAGGAGAAGAGGGCTCAGCTGCAGGTGTGTTCTACTTCACAGATTTGTATTCCTTTTCATAAAATTGTTTATCTTTTCAGGGATTGTTATACCTTTTCAGAGATTTTTATCATTAATCAATGATTTTTTCCCTAATCAGAGATTTTATTATTAAATACCCCCGTAGCAGTAAACCTGCATACTCAGCGAATTTCTAATGGATATATAAATGTCTTAATACTTCATAAAGCCACTTACCAAGTTTCATAAAAATATATTCACAAATAAGCGATATATACAATTTTAATTACTCTCCATAAGAATAAAATAGGGGCTGAGTATGCAGGTTTGCTGCATCAAGGAACACAAATAATGGGTTTTTATGCTAATTTCAATATAACTCAACTAGGTGAAGTCATATACCAGTTTTTATTCATTTATCTTTATAATTAAAGGAGATATAGCATTTAGTTATTATCCATAAGAATAACATGGGGCTGAGTATGCAGGTTTGCTCCTAGGGGAGCCTTTGGCAAAAAATTATTATTTAAAGAAATATCAATAGAACACAACCAGATGAAGCCGTATACCAAGTTTTGTCAGTATACGTTTATAAATAGGCGAGATATAAAATTTTTCTTTTCCTCCATAAGAATAACATTAGACAACGTACTGTGTTTAGCACTTTCAATATCTCAGGAACTAATTGACGTAGAGGAATGATCAAAATACCAAATTTTGTGTTTTTTTTAAGCTGAATACAATGGTAAAAACTAAAATTTGACAATTTCAAAAATTATATGTACAAAATTCAAAAAAAAACATTTTTGGGGTACAAAACCCCCCCAAAATACCCCTTCGGAAAGAGCGATCTGGCTGGTTTTCGAACTTAAAGTCATAAATGTTGCTTTACACATTTATACCAAATTTCATTAAAATCGGATCATTTTTACGAGAGTTATCGTGCTCACGGACACACACACACACATATATATATACAGTATCGAACGAATGGTGTTTTGGGGTCTGGTGACCTCAATACGAAAAGTTATCATGGTCCCGGGCCTAGGTCTTACCATGCCGACTACGGTAACAGCTTCTTCCCAATAGGGGAAATTCGCTAAAATGGCTATAATTTGAATAGAGACGGTTTGATTTTTGTTTTTCAAAAATTTCATGGAATCATATTAACCAACAATGTTAATGATTTCATGAGAAAATTAAATTGTTTGATTTGTGTTTTCTTCAGTTTTTAGTTGTGTTAGTTTCAGTTATATTGGCTGTATAAGATAACTAGAAAAAAGCATTGGCCACAAATGACGACTGGACGCATAATACGCCGTAAGGGCGATTAGACCATGAAAAATTAGCTATAAATGACAAACTGACAGTGTAATTTTGGTCATATATGATGACCAGGCACAAAATGTTAACTGTAAATGACAACTGAATGTGTGAAATTGGTCGTAAATGCAAGTGGACCACAAAATATCATTCATAAACGATGACAGGGCTGTGTAACATCAGTTGCAATGGCCGGACTGTGTAGTAACACTCGGGCATCAAAACAGCAAACAGCAAACTCAGAACCAGGATCCCAAAACCAGTTTACATTAAGATTTAGAGCAAAGAAAATCTGAATCTGAAAATCTGAAATCTAAAAATCTGAATGTTAATTCACATTTTAAAATGCTTTTAACTGAACTCATATACATCAATAATTAATTGTGTTAAAGAGTACCCACTCCAGTATTAAACAAGTACATTTGGATTTTTACATGTTAAGTGAATGAAATATTTTGTCAGGAAGGCCGCCTTCATTAGGTTCTATTGTGAAACTAGTGAGATGAGGAATAAACAGGAGCAGACCAAAGTAGTTGACAGTTTTGTATGTGAGAATTGGGTTATACTAATTGATATTGCAGTGAAATTATCTAAAAAGAATATATAATTACAGTAAACTAACACTTAATTCCAGAAAAAGAGAACTAAACTATATTTTCTTCTGGTTTCAGAACCACAAGATAATGCACCAAGAGATAACGTCCCACCAGCAGCTGGTGGAGTCAGTCTGTGACAAAGCTCAACAGCTGGTGGACCAGACTCAGGACAAGAGCCTCAATGTCTACCTTCAAAGCATCAAACAGCTGTTCCAGAACATTGTGTCCAAGTCACAGGATCTGTTGGACAGGTACGTTGTTATTTTGAAAGATTTTAGGGACTGATAAAATCAAGATGTTGATATCGCAAAAGTAGTGTTTTGTAATAAATGGTTATTTTGGTTCTTTCTTTGAAATTCACTGTTGGTAACCATATTCAGATTCCCGAAGATGGTAAAATTGCAGCTGAAAGTTGTCGTTCAAAGTAACAATGTAACTAATGTAAATAGACCACTAAAAAGTATGTTTAAGATGCTGACTCACTGACCCACACACTCATGCGTACTTTAAGGGGAATATAAACAAATTATGAGTATAAAATGACCAAGACCGACTCTTTAGCCAAGATCAATAATCGAGAGGAGCTCACTGAGATCTGGCCTTAAGCCTTTAGACTGTGTATATTGTGTTTTACAACAAATGGTTATACATACGTTATCAGCCAAAGAAAGACAACCTCTTGTAATTCTTTGAAATGAGTAAATGTTGAATTCTTTTCTTCTGAAATTACTCTAATCAATTATATTTTGTAGTATTTGTTTAAGTTTTTTGCTAAAGGAACAATATATTGTTTTGCATTAATTTTTGATTAGCCTAGATACCAAATTGAAAGGGTAAATTAGTTAACTCACTCACTCTTTCTTTCATTAAAGATACCCTACACGATTGAGACATGGCATATTGTTCCAAAATGCCTTCAGAAACTTCTTTGTGGTTTATACCCTTACACTTAGCACTCATATTTATAGCTTCCAAGCTTTTTTTTGGGGGGGGGGGGAAATTGAAAATGCTTCACATTTAAAATGTTAAGAACAGAATAACAGCTGCAAACTTCCTTACAGAGACTTTGACTTAGTACAACCTTTTGTTTGACCAAATCTTAACAACTCATTTCACATCGTGTCTGTTTCAGCCTGGAAGAGAACGTTGACAGACACGCCAAGTTCAGCGTGGGATGTGACAATCTACGGGACTGGCTGTCCAGCGAGAGAGAAAGACTGGAGGAGTGTGACGACGGGACGGGCGAGAAGGCTGACGTCAAGCAGCGACTGGAAGCTGTCAAGGTGGGTGTGACGATGCAGAGCCACTAACCGCATCGTGAACACATCTGTTACGTGAATAGTGAATATTACCTATGCTGTTTTAGTACCAATAATACGTGGTTAAACTGTCTTGCCTTTCAGGAAATACTAATTGGTGGCTTAACACATTCATTGCGGCGCACAGAATTTCCGACAGTTGCAGCTATTGTGATCAACGCAGTGAACGTGTTAAATTAATTTGAATACTGTGTATTTGATAATTGCATAAAACTGGAGAACTATAGGAATCTAATATTTTCAAACAGTAATTGAGTTTTGAGTTGAAGAATGTTTTAGGTGGCAAGTATTGTAACAGGTATACAATTTCAAAAGAAATATTGAATTTTTTAATTTAAAGTGTTGAAATCAAAAAAACTTTTAAGTGCAGAGAATTTTAGGCGGTGAACATAATTATAACAATATTTACAGTGTAATTATATTATTAGCAAGTTATCATAATTCAAAGAATGTTACCGTATGTATATATATGTAGTATGTTCCCGCATTACATTCATAAATTAAATCATTACATTTCATCAATCTTATACAAAACTATTTGTTATTTTAAACATTCTGGTTTATTATTTTAAATATACTTCGAAATTGCTTAATTTAACTCTTAAGTTGAACTTCTTCAATGTCTAGTAATTCTTAGGAAATCGAAAGGATAACCCAAGTGAATATAGTAAACTTACTTTAGAGGCTTTAGTAGACATCCTAGTAAGCCTATGTTAAGCACACACCTTTGAATTCAGATAATTTGAATACATGTCTCATTGTTCCTTGTTTTATTCGTTTTTACAATACTACCATTAAACTAGTTCCTGTTTGTGTTCAGACACTGAGAGGCAACGAGGCCGAAGGCAACAAGAAAATGGCCGAACTGCAAAGTTTGTTCTCAGTCCTGAGCAAGACCACCACCAAGAAGGGCATCACCTTGCTGGAAAAAGAGCTGAACAAGCTACAGGAGGGATTGAAGCAACATTCTTCACAGCTTGGTGAGTGGCATTTCTTGTTGTCCACTCTCGTCAATTTAAGGCTTTTTTTTATTTAAAACTAAAATTTGACCTAAATTAGTTTATTGATTGTAATTGGAAGTGAAGTTAGCAGTTCTGAAACCACTTCGGTTCCATTGCACTTTTTTAAACAAATAATCAGGTACCTTTAATCCATTGGCCTTGTATCACGGAACAGTTCCGTGATGGCTCTATTGGGCTCAAATTTCGTATCACGGAACAGTTCCGAGATGAGTACAATGCCACTGAAATTAATAATTTTGTCTTCGTTTACCACCCGAATATTTTTAAATATGAATAAAACAATGCATAAAGACATAAATGAAAGTAATAACAAAGGTTCAGTGCAAAAAACCAATCAATTACATTTTATGGGCTTGTTCTTTTTGGCCATATTACGTTATCATGGAAATATGAATACAGTTAGTCGTGTTATTACTAACATTAATTAAGTTTTTGTTTATACTATTTCTAATGGTATATATTCTTGGATATTTTAGAACAATACATAAATACTGTCTCTGTAAAAAATATAGTTCGCGGGCAATATTACAGCACACGTAAAAAAACCTATTTTATTATGTATTCAGTTTGTTTATAAATAAATGTATGGAAATTGGAAAATATTAAATAAATACCAATTGTTGTAGGGCCTACATAATCCAGCTAACAATAATTATTGTTTTTCCCCTTCACGCTAAAAAAATGAGGTTTTTCAAATTTTTAGTGTTTTACAAAAACAACTGTAACATTTTTATTTATTTATATATTTTTATTTGTTTAGTATTTTTACGTAGGGAATTACATTCTGAATACATGTTGGGTGTAAAGAAAAATATATATTAGTTTTGTAGGCATATAAAATTGTCATGCTTTCTAAATATATATATATATATATATATATATATATATATATATATTTTAGGCTAACAATATTTTTTGAATATTGATTATTATATTTAAATATACAAATTATTAAAGGCAATTTTATTTCAACTAAAAAACTTGCTATCTTGTAACATAAAAAATTAATTTGTTTTGAATTTATAAAGAAAACCCTGCATTTTGGCTAATTTTAATAGGATAACTAAGTGAGAGTGGGACACATAACTATTCATAGGTCAATGGGTTGATGTATTTACTGCACTCTTGGTTGGTCCATATTAGTTTGTTTTACCTTTTTTTGGCAACGGGGTTGGGAACACCTTACAGTAAAGTTAACTTCACTTGAAGTTTTTTTTCCAAAAGTAATTATATTTTTCCTACAGTTGAAGCTAGTATCAAAATACCAAGAGTAAATAGTATATGGTAATGTGGTAATGGTATATTTATATTTCTGAGTTTGTTGACATTTTGATTCAAAGACTTGTTATTATTACCCCTGCGTTGTTTGATTTTTATAAAGAATTAGAAGTTTAAGCCTAATTTTTATATTATAAAACATGTTGCCCTCACAGACTTGGTGGAAGGCAGGCTGAAGGGCGTACTGGATCAATGGGCCGAGTTTGAGTCGCAGCTGGATGCGCACACCAAGTGGTTCCGCACAACTGAAGTCGCATTCCGCGATCAGCAGCTGGCCGCGACTCTGGAGCAGAAGGAGCAACAGCTGGCGGCGTTCCGCGATAAACGCAAGCTGATTGCAGACAAGGAGGCAGAGATTGACGCTTTCGTTGACAAGTCTAATGCTCTCCTTCACACCAGCGGGGCTGATAAGATCAAGACGTTGATATCCCAGATCAACAACAGGTAGTGTTTTGGAGATAAATTGTTATTTGTATTCTTTTTTTAAATTCAGTTTTAAAAGAGTGAGTTTATGTTGTTTAAGAAATGATTGCGGTCATTTGCCATCAGTGATTAAAGGAAAATAGTTTCACAATGTTTCGGAATCTGGAATCTGACCTCATATTCAGTTACAAATTACAAAAAATACCTAAGTGGTAAAAATCCTGGCAAATCTCATTACAAATCACAAAAAAAGCCTTAACGGTGTCAACAAAAAAAGATAAAAAGCAAAGAGTAAAAACAACAAAAGCCCAAACACATGGCCAACAAGTACGACCTACATAGCGAGAAGACTCATGTGAGACTGTGGAGACTTAGTAATTTTGGTTTTTTTGTGTTCGTTAAATGAAAATGTTGAAAAATGAAAATTGAATAAATGCCAGTTTTTCCACACGTCTCACAAGTCTTGTGAATGGTATATCAGTATTAACAAAGAATTTTGTTTGAGAAAGCTATGTTAGCTGATAGGGGTTTTGGCTGATTTTCTTTAGGTAGGAAAGTGGGTAGTATTAAAATAAACATAGTGTATATACCTTTCTTCATTTGTAATGAAACTGAATGTGATTGTTTTGTGAATCACTACTATTATATCATATTATATCACGTGCAAAACTGTATAAAGATACTAAACAACTCTTCAGAAACATCCGCTTATCCGTTTTACTAAACGGGATTTGATACATTAAAACATGAACAGAAATGTATGATTTTTATCATACTGAAATCATAAAGAACAAAATCGGTTCTCCATATATGTAACACTTGAGAATATGCTCTTCTTAAAGTTTTGAATAACTGAATCACTGTGAAAGATGTCGTCAAAACTAAGGCGTATTTTAAGGCGAATATGAATTGAATATGTGTGTGGAATAGGTCAGATGCCATGTGTAGACTTGATACCGACTGATTCTTTAGCCCATTGACCAAAGGTAGCTGGATCCAGTATCGAACCTTCACAACATTTTCTCAGGGTCGATCTGGCGAACTTCAGATTATGAAGCGAGCACGAGGTGTGCTAACTAACCACCAGGTGATCACGCTAACCACTGTGTTACCCAGCCATATTACATATGAAAAGTTGTAGGTAAAAAAATGTTTTCGTAGTCACACTAAATTACATTTTTTAACATTTCCAGATACCAGCTGCTGCACGTGCTCAGCAAGGAGGTTATCAACCGGTGGCAGGGACTGATGGACGACCACAAGGCGTACAGGGACAAGCTGGACGAGACTGAGGCTTGGCTGCAGCCTCTCGAGGCTCAGTTGGAGGCCCTCAGAGGCAGCCCCTCGCTGGACTCTGTGGCTAGGTGAGGCTGGTGGGGAGTATGGTGACAGCCGTATAGACAGTAATGAGGGGGTATAGAAGGAGTTGGGTGGGTGGTAGTGTTTTTACTTTTTTCCTTACTTTTTTAAATGCTTGTCTGATAACAGTCAAGCTTGCCCTCCGTTTTTGCCTCCTCTCAAACTAAACTGGTACTCTCACCCCCAAAGATGTTTTAGCTTTGGGTTACATAGGATTTAATCTCTACTGGGAAGAAAAATTGATGTATCTTTATCCAGAGTAAAATATAAAATACTTTGTGATTACATCCTTGTACTTATTTTGAAGTTCTATCAATCCCTGGAATAAAAAAATAAAAGAAGAGCAGTAATTGCTCTGGTGAGCGAAATACTGAAATTCTGAGGATAAGACGCTGACAAGTGGAAGATTAATCCTCGGAGCTATACAAGCTCAACTCTGGGGTTAACATAATTTGCTGGCAAGCAACAATGACAATTTATCATTTTTGTCACACACTTTTGAGGTTAAATATTAAATTCCTCAGAAGTATGATAAGTTGAAGTAGACAAAACAACAGTGTGAAATATTTGTTCATAGAAGTTTATTTTCATCACCAGCATTGTTAATTTATGTTATTTATGTTTTTTTTATGTATGTTTGTGAACAGGCTGCAGTCACTGGTGTCGGAGACTGAACAGGCTCCCCATCGTCTCACCACACTGACCACAGCTGGGGAGCGACTCTACCCCGACACTGCGGCTGCCGGTCGGGAGATCATCCGCCAGCAGCTGAGAGAGATAAGAGACAGGTGGGGGGGATGTTTGATAAATTCCTAGCAGTAACACACGTGGGATGCAATTGGATACATTTTATATACCTTCAAAATATGTCTGCATTGACACTGTGTTCATAGATCAAGGTGGTAAATATACAAGTAAGATGGTATGAGGTATCATTTTCAGACAATCACATCCTCATCCCAACGAAAGACTATGAGGATGGTGGTGTCTCATTGGGTCCAAAATAAAATCAACCGTTCATTGGGTCCAAAATAATAAATTTCTCCCGTTCATTTGGTCCAAAAGAGGTGTGTGTTGGGTCCAAAGGTTAAAGGGTTAAGGCGGTCCCACACTTCTTGCGAACACGCCTGAACATTCGGCAGGACTTGTTCGGAGTATTCTCGAGAAGTGCGGGAGCTGCACGAACTTTTGAATACATATGGGAACATACGGGATGGAATGCTCAGTGATCATTCGGGAGAATGTGATTTGGGAGGCCTTTAAAAATCAGTTTGGAAATTAGATAATAGAACTTTTACTGCTTAGGTTGAGAATAAAAAACATTAAAATAAAAAAATCTTCTGTGCCTAAGATAAACTGTCATTAAATTCATTGAGAGAGCAGTCACTAGAAAAAATTAGATTGGAATTTCATTGTCAATAAGTATTTACAGCAAGCCAGAATGTACAGTCCCTATTTTTCATCTATTAACATCTTAGACAAGTAATTGAAACGTGTTTATACATTCTGATTAAGATAAATTTATTTAGAAATATTTTTGTTGTATATTAAACAACTACAACAACTTTTGCTCTATGTATTCTTGACAATATAAGCTTGATTGAAGTTTTACTAAATGCTCTCATTGCAGATGTGACGCCCTGGGAGTAGGCGTGAAGGAGCAGCTGAAGATCCAAGACGCAAAGGCGACTCAGTGGTCCAGCTACCAGGAGACTCTGCAGGCCACACTGTCGTGGCTGGAGGGCATGGAAAGGAGCTTGGACCAGGACACGCTGGCTGCCCTCACAGCACCACAGGAGATCAGGGCGAAGCTCATCAAGTACAAGGTGATTGCGGAATGCTTTGCGGGTTCTGGGCTCCAGCTGAGAACAGTTCTGCCAAGTAGGTGGGATGGTAGGGACTGTGGGGTGGGGAACACTTATGAATGTATATGTTTAAAGAAAGTGGGCTCAGAAAAGGCTAAACTTTAAGGTCCTAATCAAGGAAAGAATTAAGATGGATGAGTTACTTAAGAACTCAATACGGGTAGACTGAAATATGAGTGTACTACAGTGATAAAGATGCAAATGGTGGCAATATCCAAGTCTAAAAAGGATAAAAAAGTGTGATAAAAGGTGAAAAGGAAGCAGAAATACTATCACTTCTCAGATTACTTAATGAAATTTATATTTTTAAAAAAATCTGTGAGTTTGTTATATATTTGAAATATTTGTAATAGTTACTTTTACCCAGTTTTATCACTTCCCCTTGTTCATCACTCTGTGCACACAATTTGTTTCATAGGTTTGATTCAAACTCCACTTAAAAGAACAAAAAAAAATAGCAAATAATTTGCCTTTTGTCGTAATTTTCTTATCTGAAGCTTGTTTGTTCTTCCCCTCTCACCTTGTATGTGAGCTCATATATAACCACACAGGAAGGGGTTTCTTCATATGTATTTCAAATTGGAAAATTCACGTTCATAAATTTGGATAGTGTCAAACATTTAACAATTAACAGTAAATAACTTTAGCGCGATAAATTAAAAATGGATAATAATATCTGGAGAATAAAAAAAAACTAAAATTTGTTCCTTTATTTTCTTTTTTTCATTTTTGTCTATATTTAGAGAGTTAAACAAATTTATTTATAAATACATTTTTTTTAATATGTAAACATATCTACCCTCAGTTTAAAAAAAAGTTCATCTCCTGTACCAAATTTTGTAATATACATCACTCGTAACCACTGTACTCAATTGCTTGGTTAAATTATGTATACATTCATAAAATTTATTACAGTTTTGCAAGTTGTGTTAAATACCAACAAGATTAATTTAAAGATTAAAATAATGATTATCTCATAAGCATTCTAACCTTTTATCATAATTAGTACTTTCTTCACTTTTGTTTTATTATTTATCACACACGTCAATAATTTCAACAGACGTCCTTGCAAGAGGTGCTGTCCCACAAGCGCATACTGGAGATGCTGAATGAGAAGGCGTCCGCGCTGGACTCCGGTGCTGGAGAGTTGGCGACCGTGCAGGGCATCAGCGAGCGCTACGAGCGGCTGTTGGATAGACTGCTTAAGACCATCACCCAGCTGGAGGACTCGCTGGACGTGTTCCAACAGTTCACAGAGCTGGCCAAGTCTCACCAGGATATACAGAAACAGCTGTGGGACAGACTGTCCTCGTATACTGGTAAATTATGTCTTTTGTAAAAGATAAGATTCAATAGTTTGAACAATTTGTTTGTGTGTCAGGGAAGAAGCTATTACCGTAGGTCTCATGGTAAGACTTAAGCCCGAGACCATGATAACTTTTTGTTTTGAGGTCCCCAGATGCCAAAAACCCTATTCGTTCAAATTTATATATATATATATATATATTAATTTTTTACTATCATTATGAGAACAAAGTAAACTTATTTAGTTTCATAATTTATATTTTGACGACTAGTTTCGGTCTATTAAGCCATTTTCAAGTCAAAACATCAATAACCTTAAAAACTAAAACAAAACATGTAAATTAAAATTAACATATGGATCAAATTTTGCATACAGTAGTGTAGTAATTTGCATATGCTTTTGGATTTTTTTTATATATATATGTTGGTTCTTATTTCTTAACTTCTTATTTGTTTTATCTTTGCAAATATTGCATTTTCATGGTTCAAGTGAGTTGTGTTTAGTAGTTTTTGTGGACACTTTTTATTATTCAAATATATCCATAAATATTCTTTTAGGTTTAGATTTTCTTTATTATTGTCATACTCAAGTATTTTTAAGTTGTCTTTTATTTTGGTGTAGTTGTGATTTGCTTTTAAAAGGTGGTCTGCATAGTTGGATTTCATTGTTGTAAGGTTTCTTGATTGGACATGTTCCTTAAATCTTATATTAGAACTTCTTTTTGTTTGTCCTATGTAAAAGCTCTCACAGTTACCGCAATTTATTTGGTAAATTCCTGATTTGTTGTAATCATTTGATTTTTGATTCGTTGTTCTTGTAGTTTTGTTATTTATCATTTTCAAGGAATTTTTTTGGTCTTGTAGGTAATTTTTAATTTTTAATTCTTAAATGTTTGTCTAAATGCCTTGTTTATTACAGTATATATATGTGTGTCCGTTAACACGATAACTTGAGTAAAAAACGTCCGATTTCGATGAAATTTGGCTCAAATGTGTATCAGGGTTTTAAATTTTCCAAAAATCAGTTTTTTGCACTTTTCACCCTAACATTTTTAAAACACTTAATTTTGGTTTTGAGCATTTTATAGAGCTTAAAAAAACAAATAATGTAGTATTTTAAATTATTAACCTAGGTTAAGTGGTTGCGGAGAAAATCCAAAAAACCTGCTCATAAAATACCCTATGTTAATCTTAAGGGAAAAAGGTTTTTGGCTTTTCTTCAGTTAATTTTAATGTAAACTTTATATTTGATTTTACCAATCAATTCAACTCTACAGAACAATCATTTTGGTGTTTAAATTGTGATTCTACGTCCAACCGTTGCAGAGATATTCAAAGTGCTAAACACAGTACATTGTCCAAAAAACAGTTTTGTTATCCTTATGGAGAATAAATAAAATTTGATATCTCGATTATTTATGAATCTAGATTGATGAAACTTGGTATGTGGCTCCACGTAGTACTGGTATATTGATATTTGCACAAACAATTGATTTTTTTGTTGATTATCCCAGTAGCAGCAAACCTGCATACTCAGCCCTAATGTTATTCTTATGGAGAATAAGTAAAGTTTTATATCTCCCTTGATTATGAACATAAATTAATAAAATTTAGTATGTAGCTTCACCTGGTTGAGCATGATTGCATAATTGCAACAAAATAGATGGGATATTCAGTTAACAATTATATGCATCCAGGAAAATACAAAAGAAAAAATTAAAATTAAAAGGAGAGAAGACTTATATGTATTTAACAGATTCTTTACTACAGCTTTGCTACAACCTTTCTACTTATTTTAAGATCGTCGTTCTTGTTTTTAATAATTCTTCAATATGTATATATGAGATATTGTCATATATATAATATATTGATAATTGCATAAAAACACATATTTTGTGTTCCTTGTTGCAGCAAACCTGCATACTCAGCCCTATGTTATTGTTATGGAGAATAAATAAAATGCTATAGATCACTTATTTATTTATGTATTTTTATGAAACTTGGTAAGTGGCGTCATGTGGTAGTGAGAAACATATGCATGCATTGGAAATTTTCTGAGTACGCAGGTTTGCTGCGACGGGGGTATTTAAATTTATGTCTTAAACTATAAAAAAATTAATGGTAATTGTTGTTATAACATAGCCCTAGTTAAAAAAAATTAAGATAAAATAAGAGATAGGAACCACATTCCTTCAGCAATGCTTATAATTTTAAAATGTTGTAATAATTAAACCCTCAGTGCTCCAGCTGCAGCCTTTTACAATTGGAAATAAAAATGAGATTTGAATAACAATATTTAGGCTAGTAAAAAAGTATTGAAGACATTACATACCTGTACCCGTTAAAGAAACTTTGCCTTTATATTTGCATGACCTAATTGTATTTACCTTTGTCCTCGAATTAAGTAAAAAATAATCTTTGGTCTGATTACAAATCCTGAAAATCATGTATTTTTTAAAATTCTTGATTAACAATAATAACTATTGCATCCTTCTTGTCACTAAAAACACATATATTTTGATAAAATTGTTTGAAAACCAAGTAGACTACGCTTTTTTACCTTGTTTACTTTTAAGTTGTGTGTGTGTTTTATTTATTTACATTTATAAATCAACAAAAATAAGTATTGTAAAGCAAATAATGTACCAGTGTTAATGTCTTTCTTACAGATTACAGTGGCAATAAGCCGGCCATAGAAGCGAGGCTTGCTAAAGTGGTGGAGATCCAAGATGGGTTGCCCGAGGGAGCGTCCAGACTGCAACAGCTGGAGCAACATCTGGCCACCAAGAAGGACAAGATTCCTGTCCGAGCAAGGGAGGTTATGGGGAGAGAGTTGAACAACCTCAAGTGAGTAGGACAGTAGTTGAATGATGTACATATTTGTATAGACTATTAGAAACATTATTTTGTAACTGTCATTCGCTAACTTTCCCACGAAACACTGTACTAATGCTTTTGATTAAGTTTTCATAACGATTAAATTGGGCAATATATGTTTAACCATCCTGACCATTGGAGTATTCTTGCAGTTATTAAATAAATGCTTGTCTTTACTTACATTGATACAAGCAAATATTCTCTTGAAATATATATCCTCTGGAAGTAACCTTTAGTGGAAGAAAATCTAAATGGAGAAAAAAATCAGCTGGTATTTTTAAGCCTTAATTTTATTAGAATCTGTGATGTTTATACCTTCTTACATGTTTGCTCTAAACTCTCTGAGCATTGATCAATCTATACCTGAATTAATACTTTGCCAGACCAAATATCCAATCTTTGAGATTTTCATTTAATTCCAAACCTTCTCCGTATCGGAGTCGTCCTGGTTTCACATCCCCTCTATTTGTCACTAATTTTTCTTAAGTTTAATCACCTCATTACTTTAAATACCTAGATAAAGGTCCTAAACTGTAGGAGTTTTAAAATATATGATTATCTATCAAAACATTAACCACCGTTCCTGTTGACCCCACAGATTTGACCAGGGGAAGTTGACGACTGCCGTCAGCGATGTGAGACAAGGACTCGAGGGCCGGTTGAACCAGTGGAACGAGTATGACAGCTCCATGGAGAGACTACTCGCTTGGCTCACCGAGAGTGAGATGGCGCTCAAGAACTACACGACTCTAAACACTCTGGAGGAGAAGCAAGAGCAGCTGGGGAAATACCAGGTGGGGTTCGTAGCTGGTATCGCGACAACAACCCGTGGCCTCGGGTTACCATGATGCTGTTCTTGAAGTGGTTTCGGTAGCTTACTAGACAGCTTTTTGTGGGTTATAAGGTTAACATCATTTGCAATTTTTTCAAAAATTATACAAAATCATTGCTCATTTAAAATTTTTCTTATTGAACTCACTTAAATAGTCATTCATTAGTATAAGGTCTTTGAAATTTAAAACCATTACATTCTGATACAATAATATGACACCAAAATTGTATACTCAGACTTTAAGATTTTTTTCTTGGGCGAAACAAAGTGTTATTTGGTCTGAAATAATTTAATTGTTACCTATCTCTTTAATTTCACACTTAAGTGAATTGTTATTGTGTCCTCTTAATTTTGTATGATGAGACAATATCTCATATATACATATTAAAGAATTGTTAAAAACAAGAACGACGATCTTAAAATAAGTAGAAAGGTTGTAGCAAAGCTGTAGTAAAGAATCTGTTAAATACATATAAGTCTTCTCTCCTTTTAATTTTAATTTTTTCTTTTGTATTTTCCTGGATGCATATAATTAAATTGTTAACTGAATCTCCCATCTATTTTGTTGTAATTCAATTCAAAATGCTTTATTTCCAAAATAACACAATTTTACATTTTATCATTCCCCAAGTGCAGAACGCACGCGTGGGATTTATGAGATAGTTTTAACAGTCTATTCACTTTTTTGTTCAACTGCATATCTTGAGGTCAGTCCCATATAACTTTTTAGGTTTATTTAAATGTACAATTACAACAATCCAACATGGACAAGTGCTAAACATTTTAAATAAGGTATTCAATTCAATTTATAACATGTCAACAAATAACAATAAATAACAATTTAACAAATAACAATAAATATATATTGAATTCAACAACCTAACATTCAAAGCAGTCTTTAACCCTAAATGTGTACAAAACAAGCAATAAAATAAATATTCAAATTAAAAGCAAAAACATGAATATAAGCCAAATAATATGTAATGATAAGCATACGTTAACTGAGAAGGAGAACAGGCTACAAACATTATTCACTTTGGCTTATCATTTTTCTTATCTTCTTCTTGCAAGAGGAAAATGAGACAGATTCTTCCATAATTTGTAACAAACTACTTGAATATTTATTAAACAGTCTTGGTCCTGCAAAACATAACTGGTTTCTACTCATTTGTTTGTAATAGTTTGGGACAACCAATTCAAAATTCCTAGACAGTCTGGTATTACATGTAAACATTTTAATTTAAAATAGATTGATATTAAGAAAACAGAACATAATAATGGTATACCTGTACAACTGACTAAAATGTAAAATATTGAATTCTCTAAACAATGAGACACTGGATCAAATTTTTCCATCTTGTAATGTATTTTGTCTTCAACAATCAAGCTGTCATGCTTGCTAAATTTAAACATGTATTTGTAAATAGCATAACTTAATCAATAACTTAACACTTAGCAGCTCTACATTATGGAGATGTAACTCTTTTCTGTGTTTTCATGTATTTCCAGTTTGCATTAGTGTAAACATGAGGGTTTAACCGATAATTACAGTTTGTAACACATTTGAAGACAGTGGTGGTTGGTTCGTAGGACACGAGTAAGCTTATTGACTCGTACGAAACAGAGGTAGCGGAGACTGTCACTTTGGCCGATCACTTGGAGCAAGTAAGGCAATCACCTGTCGATGTCGCTTCACTCTGTCACTGCTCGTTCAACTCTTGTTGTTCGTCTCTTTGTTCTCGTCTTGTGTAGTCACAGTTCTTGATTACAGATGATTAATTTCTAAGACGTGCTGAGAACAGTGATTATGTAAAAAAGTAGTTTGTGAGGGACAGTGATGATAAAGTGTCTAGCAGGCAGGAAATTAAAATTATTTTGAAAGCTAGATAATTTAACATATTTGACAAGTCATGAAATTTGTAGTCCTGGGAGATTTAATGTATTTGTTTAGACAATTTGAAATTATTGATGAACAATAAAGAAACAATGACAAGCTGATATTACTAAAGTTGGGCCTGAAACTGTTAATTTAATAGCCTTTTTCCATAAAAAATACAATATTTATTCCTGATTCTCAAAATATTCTCTAGAAGGCAGATATGCTATTGTTAAGCTAACAATCACCTGAAATATAGATCATTGAAATTAATCACCTGTAATCTATCAACTAGATCTAGTATTATATTTTGTGTATTAAATAATCATTTCAGCATGGTAACTATTTTAATTATGTTCAAGTCTCAATATGCCTTATTCTTAAATGCTTTTTCATACTTCTTTATTAAATTGAGACTATTAATTTAACGTCTCCTTTTTTCAAACTATAAATTCTTACTTGGTGATGGTTCTTCTTTTTGTTGGAATGCATAAAGTGTAAGTTTTAGTGAGTTTATTTCTGTACCAGTGCTATGTCAGCAATGCAAAATGTACAACTTAAATCAAAACTATTTGCAAAATGCAGAAGTCTTTATTTGACAAATTTATTTGTTAAGTTTAAAACTTGTGGTTCAGTAAAGTGTTTACTGATAATATTTTACACGTTTTAAAATACAGAGTTAATTTACTTTCCTAGATTATTTATCTTGTAAATGTTGCTTTTATGTTATAGTTATTGTTTGATTTATATTTAGAAAATGAGTCCTGATATTATTTTAATAAGTAATTCCTTGGATGTTAAATGTTTGTAAACAGCACATAATATTTACTTAGATAAATTACACTTTTTGATTTCACCATGTAAATTTATCAGACAAAACACACACAAAATCAATATGTTTGCATGTTTACATAGTCTGCACGGGGCAAAATCTTTTGAGTAGTTTTCCTTTATCCCTGTCTGTGTAAATATAATCCTCTTTATTTATAATATGACAAAGCTATTTAATAAATAGTGTTATATACTCTTAAGGATTAAATGTCTTACATTCACTGTTACAATATATATATATTCCACTAAGTAGGTCTACTATTAGTAGGTTTGTGTATATAAAACAATCAAATTACATATAGCTTTATCTTTTGTCTTTAGTAAGGGTTCACAATCCTCCAGACTAGTGTTTTTTTCAAAACAATTCAGTATAGAGTTTTATTTTATCCTATACTAAATCAAATCAAATCAAAATAAACTTTATTCATTAGTAAAATTAGTAATGTTATTATTTTTGTTTTAAAATAAGCTTTGGCTATGTTAATAATGTCATGATTTACTTTAGTTCAGTTCAATAATTAGTAGGGGGCCTATTTAAATGGTTATTGTAAATGGCTTTGGGCCTATTTAACATTTTTAATTGTTACTCCCTGTAATTTTTAGAACTACACACTCAAAGTAAAGAACTTAGATATTTTTTATTTATATTAACTAAGTTAAAAACTAAGTTTACTGTTAGATTAAAATACAGCTTAACACATCTTTCTTCACAGTAAATTATAGGTTATTAACATCAGTTAGGTAATCAATATATGAGCAAATAGATAATACATTACATGGAATTTATTCCAAGATCAGGATTATGAGCACATAATTTGTAACTATTAATTCAGTGTAAGTTGGATTTTAAAATGCAAGCAATAATTTGTTTTGTAAGTTGAAATGTCACTAAACGAATTTAAACAACTTATTATTTTTGTTTACAATCTTTACATATATTTACCACCTGTATATAGATACAGTTTAAGTGTACATATTGTTTAAAGTGTTTGTAAGACTGTTTTAGTTTATTCAAATAATTAATATTTAAGTTTTTAGTGTTGAAATGTAATGTGAATATTCGGCTGTGAACGTTAGAATCATGATTTACTAACAAGCCATCGCTTAAGTTTCAGTAAAGTTGAATTATTTTTTCAGTCAATGTTGGTAAGCCTGCGTCAGAATGAAGCAGAGTTGGACAAAATGGCCGACGACTCGTCGGAGTTGGTACAACTGTCTGGGGAGGCCAAGATATCAGTCAATGTTCAGCAGATTACATCTCGCTTTCAGTCCATCCAGACGACGGCCAAGGTTTGTGAAGATAATATTAAAATATTCCATGTAACTCCAAATAGTATACTATACAGACACTATTATCAGCTAAAAATTAACAATTCTTTATTCAACAACATGTACACTACATGTATTTCAATTGTATCTTATTGTGTTAGATGCAATTGAGGGTTGATTACCAAGTGTCGATCATCCGAACCTGAGCACCCCATGGGCAATGGTTTACTGTGTTTCACAGTCTGGGATTTGGCCCCACAATTATAGGATTGGTCAAAGGCCTGTCCCCTCATGGACTTCTAGAAGTTGCATCTACCTAGACTGGTGTGAAATCTGTTTAATTCAATCCACTCCTTTGGACGATTCAGTCCACTTACTGAAGTTGTTTGATATTGTATTTGTTTATAAATATATAAACTAGTTATTACCATGTTTTCAATTTGCAATCTATATCTGTCAGTGTCAGTAAAATATTGAGAAATCAAGTATTCAATAAGTTGGGTCAGGCACTTGGATGTGATGTCGCCTGTCAAATGTGCCTCAAGATTTAACCGGAGCCGTTTCAGACAATGTACGTTGAGGTAAACTGCAAAGAAGATTTCCAGGACTATAAAAAATGTCTCTACAGTTTGAGATCTTGTGAGGTGGGCAACCTGAAGTAGTTGTAAGACTAAAGAGTTATAAAGTTTTAACCGATTTTGTAATTTGATATTTGTACAGGAGATCGTGAAGAAGTGCGAGCAGGCGGTGAGTGACCACGAGGCCTACCTGGGAAAATACAAGGAGTGTCAGGAGTGGCTGGGGAATGCTCAGAGCCGCTACCAGTCGTGTCGCGACGCGGCCGCCTCCGCCACGCAGCAGGTCTGTTGGTGCTGACTGATTCAAAGTCTTTAATAGCATTTAAAAATTGAATTGAATTAAATTTCAGGGTGGAGCCTTGTGGTTAGAGCAACTTTGGTCCCTGCCAGTCACAATTACAGTAGTCTCTCAGAAATCTGGATCGGATCAGCCTTGTCCAGACTCTGGGTATTCCAGACCAATGAATTTTAATATTAAAATACCCCGTTGCAGCAGACCTGCATACTCAGCGAATTTCCAACGAATATATAACATAAGAGATAAGCTTTCTAAAAACATATTGTAATTTTTACTAGAGGTGGGCGAGTATTCGAGATTTCAAATACCTGTCGAGTCTTTTCTAATACTCGAAGGCCAAGCGAGTATTAGAGACTACTCGAAAATTTGTGTCGAGTAGTTGATTAATCCCACCGTTTACCCCAAATAGTTGAAAATGCAAAGCTACTCCTGCCGTTTACCCACGTTTACGTCGCTAACCAATATTTAACAAAATAAGTGACTGAAATCAAGAAAAATAAGTCTAACATTTATTTTTAGCTCACATGAAAGGAGGCAATGACAGGTGGGTTATTTATGGATGGATACCTGTGAGTTAAGATAAGTAAGAGAGGGGGAAGTAACACAGGGGATGTTTGGGTCAGGGTCAAAAAATCACTTTCTTGTTAAAATGTTCTGGTTTTGATAAACTAACCCAAAATTTTTGTATGGATATATATTTGTTATACTTGTCTTTTGTTTGTTATGAAAACAATATATATATATGTATATTGATTTAAATAATTATTCATTCATGGTAAAATTAAGGTTAAAATAAAATAAATAATAACATTAATAATTCAATAAAATGTTAAGTTTATAATTAAAGTTTAAAATGTAAACAAAATTTTTTAATTAAAATTAGTTTTTTCACTTTTTAAAGAACTACTCGACTCGACTCGACTCGATACTCGAGTAGTTTGGTTTAATACTCGACTCGACTCGACTAGATTAAAAAAAAACACTACTCGCCCACCCCTAATTTTTACCTGATATTGGACCTGGCTGTCAATGGAGCTGTGATGTGACTTTGTCAATGATTGTGATTTGTATGACAATAAATGATTTGATTTGATTTGATAACACATTAAAACACTTAACAGGATTCATAAGAAATATATTCACAAACAAATAATATTTGAAATATTAATTATTCTCTATAAAAATAACATTGGGGATGAGTACGCAGGTTTTCTGCAACTAGGAATACAAAATAATGGGTTTTTATGCAAATATAAATAGAACTCATCTTAGTGAAGTCACAAACCAAGATTCACCCATATACATTCATAAATAAGCGATATATAACATTTTAATTATTTTCCATAAGAATAACATTGGGACCAAGTATCTAGGTTTGCTGCTGCGGGGACCTTAGGTGAAAAATTGTTTTTTGTGAAACAATAATAAACCACAACCAGATGAAGCCATATACCAAATTACGTCAGTTTATGTCCATAAATAAGCGAGATATACAATTTTTCTTTTTCTCCATAAGAATAACATTAGACAACTTACTGTGTTTAGCACTTTCAATATCTCAGTAACCAATTGACGTAGAGCAATGATCAAAATACCAATTGTTTGTTTTTTACGCTAGATTCAATGATAAAAATTAAAATTTTATTTAAAAAAAAATTACATGTGAAAATCCCAAAAAAAACATTTTTGGGGTACAAAACCCCCCAAAAAACCCCCTTCGGATAGTGTGATTCGCCTGGTTTTCAAACTCGTTCAAATAAATGATACTTTAAATATTTGTTCCAAATTTCATTAAGATCAGACCTTTTTTACGAGAGTTATCGTGCTCACGGACACACACATATATATATATATATATATATATATATATATATATATATATAGTTATCATGGTCTCAGGCTTAAGTCTTACCATGAGACCTACGGTAATAGCTTCTTCCCTATAGGGGAAATTCGCTAAAAAAACTAAACTTCACTATTTAGCGCCTTTAAGTAATTATCCCGCACTACACAAATTCATTTAGTTTGAATTGCTTCAGAAGCTCAAGAGTATTAGCTAATACAAGGTATTAGCACACAAACTTAAAAACATATTGTCATAATTGTTTGCCTTAAAGTCATAATTGTCAGGATTACCTCTGGGAAATCAGGATTTTTCTAAATCCGGACCGACCTTACCACATTAATCCGGATTTCTGAGATTCTATTATAGCTTTTGGATTTATGTTGATGCTGTGGCCCGTTATTTGGAAACTCTTCTTTAGCTGCAGGTCTATCTGACTAAACAGCAACAAAATGGATAGACCTCAGATTTAAGAAGATACTTTTCTTGTTCTATTCATTTCTGAAGTGTTGCCCCTGAGCTATAGTGAGTACCTACTGCAGAAGTTTTTTTATTCAGCACCTTATTTTACTAAAAGCCATACAACCTGTTTATTTACCTCAATATCAACAAAAGTTTTGACTACAGGAGTTGGTGGAGCGCAGTGGTCGGTTGCGGACTCTTGTCAGTGAGCGGCAGACAGCTACTTTGTTGCTACATGGGACGGTGGAAATGGGGGAGAAGTGTTACGCAACAACGGCTGTAGAGGGCCGAGAGATGATCCGCTCACAGCTGGAGGAGCTGCAACAAACTCTTGACTCTTTGTATGACGGAGTGTCCAGCCTGGAGAGAGAGCTGCAGGCCAAGCTTTCGAGGTACAGTCAGTGTTGCCAATGTTTGAAAAAAATCCCCAGTTTCTGGAATCGTTACACAATTTATTATTCCACCTTTACAAATTTAACATAATAACCTACAGATTTTTTAAACCCTCAATGTTTAAAATTGTTTCATCCAGTGTTTTTTTGAAACTCCTTTATTTACTCAAAATTATTTTAAGTATTCAAATGTTAATTTTTGCCCCACTCCAAATAACATAAGTCTAATGCCATTTTCGTTGTGTGTTGCAAAACATTTTATATGTATTTCCGTTTAGTTGATTATTCTGTATGGTTAATTAATTATTAAGAATTACCTGTGAAAACTAGTAATTTTCTGGCAACTGAACTTATTTAAGAAATATTACACTTTGTTGACCATAACGTTTTTTGTCTACTTTGCACGTGAAAGTAGAGAGGTGATTTTTTACGCTTCTCTTTCAATAGGTAGTTGTTTTGGTTGAGGATCAGTAATAAGAGTTTATTTGTTAATGGTTTTGTTTTGTTGTTGATATTATTTAGGTGGAGTGGTTTTGAAGAGTGTTTGGAAGCATTGCTGAAGTGGCTGAAGGAAGCTGAAGCTTCACTGCCTAGTGAGCCTGAACTGAAGGCCACCCTTGACGAGAAAAGAGCACAACTACAGATTTATCGGTAAATAACCAATTATTAAAATATTTTTAATTGATGAAGGTAATAGATGTAGCATAAGGATGATTTTATCTGAAACAGAACATTAACAATTATACATTTGAAACAACAAAAGTATTTCATAATGTTATGAGGAAAAGCATCTGTGATCGGAAAAAATTTTTGTTAACATTCACGTGAGTTTTAGTGACAATATTTTAGTTTGAATTTATTTATATTGTAGTTTGTAGTTTTTATTGATGTCTTGATTAGTTATCAGGTAGAAGAGGGCAATTATTTTCAATAAGAAAATATTTATTTACAAGTTTTAGATTCCAGAACTAACAGAATAAAGTCAAGGGATTTTGCCAAAATTAATAACAGAATTTTTTTATTTTACTTGTCTTATTTAAAAAATCTATTTACAAAAATCATATTGAATAAATTTGAGCAAAACTAAATCAAATTATATTTGTTCAGTATGTTTTACCTACAAGTTCTAAAGTTATAAAAAAAGTAAACAATCAATGTATTCTCTTTCAAAATATTCTTTTAAAATTTTCTAACAACCATTTCTTTAAAAACCCATTGTCGATCACTGTATCTCATTAAGGAGGGTGTAATATTATATTTAATCAATTAGGCATGTTTGTGGAGGATAATTAAATCATTCGGGCCAAGTAGGAATGTTTAAATTTTGTTTAAATCTAGTTTTGTGAGAATGGGCACTCTTGACTAGGGATGTGTTGGTTCTTAGAATCGATTGTCGGTTTTACCGATTTCTTACAAAAAAAAAAAACCGAAACCGAGAACCGATGGTCAATTGTCGGTTTCGGTTTTCACTGTCAGTAAGTGCTCGTATTGGAAATAAGCATTATAATGTTGTACAAATATCGAATGACAAGCTAAACGTTTAACAAAATAAGTGGTTGAAATAAGGCTCCTCCTGAATACTAATTACTATCTTCCAGTCCCAAAATAACTGTCAACTAACACGAAAGGAGAATTGACACGAGTTCTATTTATGGATGTACGTAAATGGAGACAACAGATAAGGAAGCAAGGCGAGGGGGGTGGGGTGGGTTTGGTTGCAACAAATAATTTGACCTTGACAGGTCCTGCAATTATCAGTCACTGTTAAACATCCTTCTCTCTGAATACGGAAATATATATTATTTTATAATCGTGCTCTTTTCCCATTATAAATTTAAATTCAACTGATTTTATTTATTTTATATTAGGTATTGTAGGATACTGGTGAAATAAATACTAAGTTGCAATTAACAAGGTTGTAAAGTAGGTTAAAAATGAATCGTAAAATCCCTACTAAATAATTGTTAAATGGTTAGATATGATTTAAAATTGTATACGTTATTTAAAATAAAATCACTTAAAATTGTAACATGATAGAGCCAATCAGGAATTTAGTATTCTTCTGCTTCAACAGGATTCATTGTTTTCATAAATTCTCAGAGGCATTGAATGACAGGTACAGATAAGTGATTTATTGATATCTATTCATGAAAGGTGCTAATGGAAGACGTCTGAGAGTGAGCAAAAAACTACCTGGAGCCTAGGCACAACAAAATACCAGTCTGTCTGTCTAGGAGTATTAGTTGTGATCACTTCCTTGTTTAAAATGTTCTGGTTTGGTTTTTATGAATAATCTGTAATCCATAAACTGTATTTATGATTAGATTCTGGGTTTCCAAAGTCTGCAAAACTAAAATATTAGCAAAAACAGGTAAACTTATTTTGTTTTTAAGGTTAGGCCTACAGTAGGCTAAACTTAAACCTTAAGATCTTAACAAAGTTTAAGTTAAAGATTATTTAGACTACATTACTGCCCTAGGCTAAATTGTTATTATTTGGCTAAACAAGGTTTTAAGCCTAGGTGATAAGTTAATTTTGTAATGAGCCATAATATTTCATTTAAATTATTTTGTTTTGTATTTGATTGATTACTTGTGACTTTTTAACCAACTCTCCTGCATAGTGTCTCTGTAGCAGTATTTATGTAAACCAGTGAAACAAAGTATGTAATAGGGATTTATAGGTACTGGTATATACAATCAATTAAAGATTTTTTAGGCAGAATTTCAGAATCTAGGTAGAAACTTAAATTTAAAGTATGGACGAGACAGTTAATAGGTAAGTTCTTTGAAAAATAACTGAAACTGACAACCGACAACAGTTTTTTGTAAAAAACCGAACCGATAAAAAATGCAAACGACCCATCCCTCTTGACTTTCTATAACAAGTTTATAAGATAGTTTTTTTTGGACCCATGCCAGAAGAGCTTTTTAAATGCTTTTCAAGGAAAGCAGTTAAACCCACACCTATTAATTGTATTATTTTCTCAGAGCCGTACTTCATGATGCTACAATTCACAACCAGGACATTGTGGAGTTGAGGGACAAAATCGAGTCCCTCCCCGAACACAACGCACAAGTTGAACAGCAGCTGGCTGCCATCACGGCTCAACATGCCAAGATCCTCAGCAGAGCCCAGGTGTGTGAACTATTATGTCACTTTCAAATAGTTCTTGGTCAACCGAAAGAGTTTCATCTTGATTTGGAAATAAATGTTTAATTATTTGATCAATCGCTGAAATTAGTTATAGTGTTAGATATTATTTTGAACATAACATTTATTTCAATCCTTTTTAATGTATTTTGTTATAACTTTGAAATGTGATTAAATATGTCTTGTAACACTTGAAAAATTACACATTATACTTACATAAAAAGCAGTTAACATATTTTTAAGATGGTGCGACGCAACTAGTTTTGTTTTGACACACAAAGTTGATCACTGGGCTAAATCTCCTAAAGAGAGGTACTCTCTAAAATGCAAGAGACCGAGATGCATCTATAAAAAGCAAGAGACTGAGAGGTAAAAGTTGAGGACCTCGAAAAGGTTACTCCAAAAGGCAAAGAATTGGAGAGGTACTCTTGAAAAGGTGAGGGACTGAGAGGTACTCTCTAAAATGCAAGAGACCGAGATGCATCTATAAAAAGCAAGAGACTGAGAGGTAAAAGTTGAGGACCTGGAAAAGGTTACTCCAAAAGGCAAAGAATTGGAGAGTTACTCTTGAAAAGGTGAGGGACTGAGAGGTACTCTCTAAAAGACAAGGGACCGGAAGTTATTTTAAAAGAGGCAAGGGACTAAAAGTTACTCTTTAAAAGGCTAGGGACTGAGAAGTCCTCTCTAAAACGTATGTGCCATGTGCAAAATACTGATTACAGTTAGTTAGGTTATGACCTTTAGTCTCACCAGTTGGTTTTGTTTCCAGGAGTATGTTCAACTGTACGAGGAGATTGTCAGCAACCACCAGCTCTACAGCAAGGCTGTGATGGAAGCGCAGGAGTGGCTCGACGCAACACACAACACCGTCATGCTGTGGGGCGACACTGAACTGGAACGGATCTCTCTACACACCAACTTGGAGAGGCTCAAGGTAAATTTGAGGCTTATATAGAATAATTGTTTGAAGGAAATACATCCTGAAGGGTTTACAGATTGATAATGTCTGTAAAATCAAGAAATATAGAATGTAAAATGTTTAACAGAGTCAGTTGTTGAAGTTTTGGAAAAATAATTATGAATTAAGACTGATATTTTGTGCATCAGCTTGTCAGTATTCACTAAACGGGATATTTTCTCAAGAATTTGTTACTTAATTACTAAGAAGCAAGAATGCCAGGTTATCAAAATAAAATAGGATGAAATAAACTACATCCTACAACACTACAAAAACGTTTTTTTATAAAATGTGAAAATTGGGTTTATAATTTTTAATGTAATAGTTTTTGTTCAGTTTAATTTGCTAAAAAATTGGGAAGGAAAAATCAATAATGGGAGATATAAAAAAAACCTAGCAAGTCAAAACTTTTCTAATTGATATTTTGTTAGACACACTGTAAATAACATTGTAACCACAACAAAATCATTGTTTAAACCTACTAGTTCTTCTATGGAGTTAGTGATAGCTTGTGTTTAACTAACGTAAGATGAATTCTTATAATACCATTATAACGCCATGCTGTTCTCCTGAGATGATCATGAACCTCAAATAGAATATAGCGATTTTTAAATTGCATTTGTACATTAAATAAAATTTCCTTGCAGAACCTACAAACATCTCTACCGGAAGAAGAGCCAAGAATCACAGGCATCAAGACGCTGGGAGAGAAGGTACTTCCTGGCACAGTAGACTCTGGACAAGTCAATATTCGAGCACAAATAGACTCTTCACAGCAGGAATGGGAGGGCCTACAATCCGCTGTCAAGTAAGTGCTGAAGAATGTTAAGAAATTGTAGAAATTGTTACAAGATAATTCGGTGGACTGTTTTTTGAAATACAGTATAATGAAGGAAATAATATTGATGAAATAAACATTGTCTCTGCCTCAAAGAGTAGAAATAAAGTTGCCAAAAAATTCTATTTAATAAACACAAAGTTCTTTACGAGGCCAAATATTTTGTCATGTTCACATTTAAAGCTAGCTGGTTCAATTCTGATCAAATCAAATCAAGAAATTCCTTATTTGTAAGTACAAAACCTGTACATAAATTGTGTCACAATATTCTTATTATAGTCAGCTTATAGTCTAAAACTCTTATACAGAGAAAAATATATGATTAAAATCAATTTGAATACAATAATTGCACATTCACAGACCAGCAGAGAAAAATTCAGTTAAGGAGTACAGTGGATTATCTATTAGAAAAGTTTTCATTCGGGTCTTAAATTTTACTTGATTGGATTCATTTTTAATTTCTAGTGGTAATAGTTCAAAAAATTTGGCTCCCATGTTTGTAGGCTTACTGTTGAATAGAGATAGTTTGCGTTTCTGAATTTCAATATCATTTTTATTCCTTGTATTGTAAGTGTAAGAATGAATTTCAGAGCGCAATGTAATTTTCTGTGGATTGTTTTTTAAGTATATTACACAATCAAATATATACTGGTCATAAACGGTGAATATCGCCAAACTCCTAAAATAATCTCTAACATGATCATCATATTTAAGCTTCAACATAACTCTAATTGCTCTTTTTTGTAGTAATAAAATTCTATTAAAATTATTATTACTTGTGCTTCCATAAACACTTAAACCATATGCAATGTGAGAGTGTATGTTAGCATGATATATCATTTTCAACACTGGTAAGCTACATAAATTCACCATTCTCTTCAAAACGTAAATCCCGACATTAATTTTGTTTACTACATCTTGTACATGGTTGTTCCATGTTAAGTTATTATCGACTGCTAAATCTAAGAATTTGGTGCTATAAATTTGGTCCAATCGTTCATTTTCAACAAAAACATTCGCTTCAATTTGATTTATATTTTATTTGGTTTCAAAACATATGAAATTAGTTTTACTGATATTTAAAAACAAAGAATTAGCTTTAAAAAAGTTTTGTATGTTTGCGAGCTGAGTTTGACTTGCTTTTTCTAGATCATTTACATTGTTAGTTGATAAAATTAAATTTGAGTCATCGGCATAGAGGATAAGTTGGCTTTTAATATTGTCGATATTTTCAAGAGTTTCTGGAAGGCCTTGTAGATAACAAAGAAATAACAATATACTGCTAATATCCATGACAATTTTGTTAGGTTGTCATTACAGGCTGCCATTGGTGACTTGCCACTGCCACTGCCATTGTGACTTGGTTGAGATCACTAAACGTGCTTGTAGCCCCAAAGTGTCTTTAATGGCAGCAGTGGATTTAAATATTACAACTTTTTTCAGGTCTACGATGGAAGCGTTAGAGGCCAAACTCCAGCAATGGGCTGACTATGAAACACTCAAAGACCAGTGCCTCGCTTGGCTGAGAGAAACTGACACAAAGCTCCACACTGTTGACCTCAAGGCCACTTGTGCTGAGAAGCAAGAACAGCTGGAGATATTGAAGGTTGGTTTGAAATTGTTACAAAGAAAGTTGCAAAAAAATTACTGCAAACAAATTTTAGACTTTTAAATATTATATTGTATGAACTTTTTGATAGTGGAAATACTTCATAGTCTTTTTCTCTACAAGAAAATAGTAGTTTTGGTATCAGTTTATGTACTTGAGGATCCTTGTACTCTTTTTACAGCAACAAAACAGGATTCTGGTAAAAATATTCCTAGATGTGATCGATGAGAGTTGCATGGATAGTTGAGGGATTCATATGGTGACATTTATCTTGGCTCAATCAAATCAACCTAGTGTAAAGCTGTACACCATAAAATGTTAATAATTTAAATTTAAAGTCATAATATCTTAAACTTGTCCTCGGACTGTTGATATTTTTAAACAACAGTATGGAATTGTAAAATGTATATTCACAAATAACTTTAAAGTTTCTTCAGTATTGAATTTATATTGTGTCTGGCGTCGAGAAAGGTTGGGAAAACATAAAAATCTAGGAGTTTGTTAAAAAGCGAAAACATTATGCAGCAAAAGGGAAAACCAATCAAGTGTTAGTACATTATAAACTGTAACGACATAGTGAAGTATAACTTGCATGAAAACCACTTTGATCAAAAATATGAAAGTCAGAATTTTAAAAGTAAGGTCTGAAATCTAAATTTGCAGGTCATTAAAAAATCAAATATTAATCTTACCATCCATTAGATCTTGTAACTTCAATACACCAATGATTTTTGGTCAGGGGTAACACTCTTAGAACTTGTAAATTGTAATTTTCAGTAAACTAAATCAGAGGAACCCCCACAGCTGTAAGTGTCAGGGAAGTGCTGTTACTTTCTATTTGCTATGTACCCTGTTAATGGCGCTACTCCACACAGACGCTGCAAGGCGAGGTGGTGGCTAAGGAGCTGGAGATGGACACGGCCACGGAGCGAGCTCAGCAGCTGCACAAGGGCGGCTCGCGCAACACTCAGATCGCCGAGCTGGCGCAGAAATACCAGCAGCTGTCGGCGAAGGTCAAGGTACGCACTGGGAAGTCATAGCAGTACATAACACCTCGGATTGTCCGGACTAATGTGGCGGAATATTGATCTAGATAGCAAACAATTTGGATAATCTGAAGCTACTATATCATCGCATAAATAACTATCAGCACACTATCGCCTGCAATATTTTTGCTGAAAATTGCATGGAAAGACTGTCAAACGGAGTAGACACAGTTTTTCTTTAACTGTTGTAAAACACAAATTACTCACGGATATAAATGCAACACAACCTCACAAATTGTGGTTAATCGATCAACCAACGAGGTTAAATATATCTCTATCTGGGCTAAAAAAGTGAAGCCTACATGGTCAACCGCCATTTTCCTCAAGTAACCAATCAGATCCTCTCTTCACAAGTTAAATGTTTGACTGCTGACTGTCATATTACTTGTGATTAGAGGATTTGATGGTGGTTGCCATGGGAGCAGAGTTGACAGAGGGGCAAATGGGTGTCGTCCATTTAGTCTGCACTTTTTTTACTCGAGACGAGACCTCTAGATGTATTTGTTTATTGGTACATTATGTATTGCGGTTGTGTCCTGAAACTTAGAAGGTGTTAGCGCTGGAAAAAATCACGTTTTGACTATAATTTACATTTTTTTTATTTCGGACAACATTGTTTGGTTAATCCGGGATCCGGATAATCCAAGATTTACCGTAAAATGAAACACAGTAGAGAGGTTTTTACAAATATGGGGATAAAATAAAGGCCATGTAATGCCAGTCATAAAATGTTGTGGAATATCTGGAAGTAAGGTAAAACTGAGTTTCAAATAGAATACAGTAGACCACCGAAGAAGACCGAACCCGGGTCGGATAACTAAAAGGGCAGTTCAAACAAATAACACCTGGGCATTGTCATACTAAGCACTAAAAGTTATAACATTTAGATGACAGTTAAAAAATAGGAACTAAGATGCAATACTTGATTAACTATGGAAACATATGATCGAGTTGTGACCTGAACAATTTTTATGGTACAGTATCGGGATGTTGGCTATGGGTGCGGACGTTAGTCCTTTCTTGGAAAGAGGGCGGTTAATCCGATGAGCGGTTGAAGCAAAGACCGTTAAGAGCGGCTCTTTGCTTACTGTAATAACTTGTCACATACTGTAGTAACTTTCTACTGTAATAACCTATTGAATTTTTATTTGTTAAAAATTGATATTCTCTAATGTTTTCCTTAAATTTACACATTGCATCAAATAGATCCTGGATACCAGTTCTTTGGTAAGGTTGTGATTTAATTTCACAATGCTCAACAGTGACTGATGCTAGGAAAAACTTAAATTATCATGTTAGAAAAATGGAAGTAAGTAAAGTAGTCCTCTGTTATAAATTTGTATGTGAACACTTCATTTATTTGTTAAAATTCTTTAACCAATGCTAGACTCTTGTAAACATATCTCAGCTTAAGGTTAAGGATGTACAGCGCATTGCACAACTGAAAAACCAACAGACTAGTTACAATAAGACTAGTGTTAATTTTAACAGGGGCTTATGGACGGCCTGATTTGTAATTTGTGCAATGTACTGTAAAATGTTTGGTAAAGATTTGACAAAATGTATAATGTTTTATGACTTTTACTAAAGTTGTAATAAAAGGGAAAAGGGCTGGAAAGTTTGCCTGCTGATATTTCTTTGAAATTATTAAAATTATTAATTAAAAATAGACTCGTGTTAGATTGTTGATAATATCATTGCATGGCAAATTTATTCAAAGTGTTTTTGGTGTTACAACATATAACCATGTTTTCAGGGACTCAACACCAGGTGGCAGCAGTATGTGAACAGCCACTTGGAGTTTGATTCGCACATTGCTGAGACTTCTCGTTGGCTGGAGAACATCAAAAATAAACTGCAATATTGCTCAGACCTCAGTGCCTCCTCTCAGAAAGACCTTGAGGAGAAACTGGACACAATTCAGGTAGAAAATAGTTTTATTTTAGTTTATTTTTTCCAATACCTTGTAGTAGACACCAATCCTGGTTGTTATTGTAAAACACAAGTTGAATGCTGCGTTTTCAATCTGTTTATATATAAAACTTTTGATTGTGTTTGTTTATGGAACTGAGTACCATTCACCCAATAGCACCGTATCCTTCAAACCTGTAGTATATTTATCAATTAATGAGGATTAAACGTTAATTTTCAGAGCTGTTGTTTGGTTTAAGAATGATTTAGCCATACAACACCTTGACTGTTAAACTGAGGTAAATACTTTCCTGGAATATTGTTAAAACCGCAAGTGAAGTCACAGTCAAAATATTCTTTATTCATAATATGCAGCTTGTGCAGATTGTGCCTAGGATAATGGGAATTTTAAAGAATAGTATAATTATTTACACAGGATTATTACAGTATTATACATTTAGTAGGGTAAAGTTAAAATCACTAAAAACATTTTCTGTATCACACACCAGGTTAGCCAACCTACCAAATTGAATTTTGGTGGAAATAATGCAGAGATTGTCAAAGAAACAGATTTTGCCGTGAAATGTGTGTCCTGTTCTAGTGTAAAAACACAACATTACAAGCAGTGACGCATAAGCTTTAAGTTTTAAGTGTTTTTCGACAAGCAACCAAAGCATTGGAAGCAAGCAAGCATTGGAAAATATCTACTGTTTCAAATGTATTATGAGTGTTTATGTTGCAATAAATATCTTGAATCTTGAATAACAGCACAGAACTGTCTAAAATGTCTTGAGTTAAAGCACTTAAGGCTTGACAAGAATGTCTAAGTACATTCTTACTTAGACATTACTAGTAAGTTAACTAGTAATGTCTGCAATGATTGTTGCCCAGGACCTGCTGCTGTACAAGGACGAAGGGTTCAGCCGCATCCAGACGTCGGTGGAGCTGGCGCAGACGGTGCTGGCCAACACTGCGCCAGCCGGCCACCAGGTGATCAACCGGGCGCTGGCTGAGCTGCAGGAGCAGTGGAGCAACCTGGCATCCAAGATGGTGGAGACCAAGGTGGGTGGAGCGATCTGGGAAACTTGGAAGTTAGTGGGAGAAAATATGTTTTAGGACAAGCAGGCTTACCTTGGAAAGTATTGGCATCATAATGATAGCACACTAACACTACAAAACACACATAAAAGAATATTTCAAGGCCACTGTGGCCTCTGTACCTTAGAGCATTTTCTTAAAAACAACTACGATAATCATTTACAAAAAAAAAAAAAAAAAACAAACTAGGTTTGAAAGTAGTATTGTTATAGCCACTAACAGTTTTTCCATTAACCAAATTATTTTTGTTCAACAAAGTTTTACAAATGTAAGGGAAGATTATTATAGAGTGGGGAGAATACAGATAAATGTCTGACAACTACATAATATTTTAAATGGAAGATGACTATTTAATACATAAATATTAGTTTTGCAGCTAGAAAAGGGAAGAAGAAGGAGAATTAGTTCCAGTGTAAATACCTCATATATTGCGGATATAATCTTCAAATCTGAGGGGAATTTGTTATGTATCACAAAGTGTCAACCCTTGATTAGTTTTATATTTTGAATAGTGGTAAATCTTTCACTACCATCACTTTCATCAGTTCTGGTTCTATGTGGAAATATCAGTGATGACTTGCTAAGTTATTAAAAATAAATTTAGTGAAATTTACGCTCTCCACATTCTATTTTATTTTTACCTTGGAAGAAGTGATTTGTTTTCTTTTTCAAATCTCAAGTGTTTTATCATATCAATTTGCTGTACATCATTATATTAGTCCGAGAATTACATAGTTGGCTGTGTACGATCAGTTTTGTATAAACAGACGAAAGGGTAACTTCCTCCCTGCACCTTTCTACCTCCTCACTTGCCATCGAGTCATCTCGTCAGTGTTCATTTATGAACATTATGAGTACTTACAATAATCTTCCAAGTAGTACTTAATTATTTACAACTTTTTCAGACAATCCTTGACGAGTCGATCCACAAGTGGGCAGGGTTCCTGGAGAACATTCAGCAGCTCAACAAGACGGTGGAGTACTTGGAAGCCTCCTACGCTGAGATCCTGCCGTTCCAGACCACGATGACGGAGAAACGAGCTCAACTTGAACGGATAAAGGTAGGTTATTCATCCGTGATTTATATTACAATAAGAAACCGTGCAGCAATGCTGCAATTTCATTTACTCTATCTAAGCTGCCATTCTGTTTGATTACCATTTAAGTATGCCTATTTTTTATTTGATTTTGCTTTGCACTCGTCATTGTCATATCGGTGTAACATTTTTTTAACACTTCTACAAATTGGCGTTTTGTCATTGGAAATAAATAAATTAAGAAAGACTTAGGTATTATACACAAATTCAAACTATTTTTGATAGGTTACAAAATAGTTCCTTTTTACACTGAACGTTATTTTGAGTTGTTAATTTAGATTAAAATACAAATTGTTTTTTTTTTTAGATGCACATTACTGCCCAACAGGCCAACAACAGCAGTTTTAAAACAATTTTATGGGATGAATTGAGATTTCTTTTGACTCTTTATCAGGTTAACTATTTATGGACTTTCTATACTCAGATAGAAACTGTTCAAGAAATTAAAAATATAAGCACTTTACACCAAGCAAAAAAATCTAGTGTAAAAAAAATATTAGGAGGGATAAAATTTGGAGGTGAGGGCCATATACTGCAATAGATAATTAAAAAACCCAATACTTTAACTCTCGAACATCTCTGTACCCTATGTATAGAATGCCTTGCCTACTGGAGAATCAGTTGGAGTGCTAGGCCAATCAGGAGTCTCCACGAGATGAACTAGTTTGATGATTGATGTTGTGTTTCAGCACCTGGACGAGAAGGTGCGCTGCGAGATGATCGAGGTGGAAGGGCTGAAGGCGAAGGCCTCCGAGATGTTGGCCAGCGGACAGCAGAGCCATGCGGCCACTCAGGCCCAGGAGATACTGCACAAGTTTGACTCACTCGCCAACAACATCAAGGTCAGTAGGCCTGTTGATCTGTCAACCTCGTGATACTTCGGAGAGAAATAATTTGGTGGAGTAAAAGTTTATAATTCAAACACGTAAAATGTTTTAAATGAGTAATAGTAATAGTATATTTAACCCATTGGCTTACCTGAAATTTGCCACCTGACAAACCGTTCAGTTTCCTAAGAAAAATTACATAAATGTAGACTTTTACTAAAACTGTCACTATAGCAACAATTATTGCTCAGTCCTATACTCTAATATGAGTAAGGTTTGCTTGCTTGCTTGCGACATGGATCTCAAAAACGGCTCCAACGATTTCCTTCAAATGTTCGAAATAACTAATTTCTGGGATAAAAATAAGTTCTAGACAGGCCTCATCCCCAGGAAAAATCAAATAATGTAAAAAAACTAAAATGAAAAGTAAAAAAAATTATCATTGGGCTTATGGAGTTTCAAATCAAAACAAAAGAATTGTAACAGCTGTTCATAATCAACCAGGGAACTGTCAAAGTAATACTCATGTTGTATATGATTATTAACATGTAGTTTCCTGAGAGCAGAGATTAAAAGATGTGAGTGTAGATTACATAAATAGAGTAGTAAAATAAATCAAAGGGACATTGAGCTATAAATAACAACTGCAGTGACCTTAAAAATGTAGAAAAGAGGCAAATGAGTTATACAAATCTGATTATCAGTAGGGGGAAGTGGTGAGATATTACTCCAAGTCATCTAAACAAACTGACTGGCCTTCCCCCGAGTAAAGCTCGGCCCCCCAGTTACTTTACTTAATTTTTGCACTAATCTTTAGAGAAATATGAAAAAATACACTTAATTTAGGAAAAATATGATTTTGGAAAATATGTTATATATAGGTCAAATATAACATATTTTCCAAAATCATATTTTTCCTAAATTTGACTGTTTCCCCAAGTATGGGCATATGCATAAAAAATAGATACAAACAAAAAATTTAAAAACAAATTAAAACAACAAATAAACAAAAAAGAAAAAAATTAAAAATAAAAAAAATTTTTATTTTTTTATTTTTTTTATAAAAACGTGCATCCCGAGTATACTCGGGGTTGCACGTCTGGGCTACTTTCGGCGGCCACGAGTATACTCGGGGTTGTGAGCCAATGGGTTAACTAGCTGACATGCCCGTTCTTCGCACAGGGGTTTTCTTTACCCGTTCTTTAGTCAATGCAATTTGCATTTTAGTTAGCTTGAAACAGCTGTTCTTGCTTCTTCTCTTTAAGCTGCCAAATGGAAGTGCCCCAGTTTCTGAATGTTTACTTTTTTCTGAAATGTAAACATTGAAACTTAGGATGTCCACGGGGCATAGCCCGAGGGGATTTTAAGGAAGTGAATAGGCCTATGTGTTGCATGGGTTCAAGATCTACCTTTGAGTAAAGTGTCAGCCCAGTCGGTTCAGTAGTTTTTGCGTTTACCCAGAACATCAGACACACAGACGGACAGACAGAAACCACCTCTTCTTTATAATATTATAGATTACTAGTGCCGAAAGCGGTCTTTTCCGGCACACAATTGTGTTATAGCCGAGCGTGGAAATTCGATCAAGTAACGGAAAAACACTTTACGTACGACTTATAAAAGATTATTTATTATTTTTGTTTGAATATTTTTCATCAAACTGTATATAATTATAATAATTAAATATATTTTTCAGACATTTTTATAAGGTTTGCTGAGTAATATTTCTCGGACAACATAATGGCAACAATGGTGTTTACATTGTGTTTTTGTTAATCTAGTAATTAGATAAATAAGAACAGCTGATTTTGAATGCAACAAGCTTCTAGCGCTACTGGTTTCAGAATAACTAATAAGAGTGCGGCAAAAATCACCAGCTGTTTTTACGGCACTGGGGTAGAAAAGTATCACTTTTGGAACTCACAGCTGACAACAAAAAGCTACTATCGTTACAGTTGATGAAAATGATTTTCTCATTGGGGTAAGCTTTTTCAGGTTAAGTTCCCTATGTTTAACTGAACTAATGCTGATGTTACAATTATCTCAACAACCACTTAACAATAGTTACTGAGCTATCTTATCACGTGTTTGATAATACAGGATATCCGTCCATGGGTCCATGGGTCCATGGGTGCAGAAAAATGTGCAAAATTATATTTTATCTCCTGGAAAATTGATTATTTCTTAATATAAAGTGTGTGACTTCCCCAGAGCCTGCTGGGAGAGAGGGAGGACCAGTGCAGAGACCACCGAGTCTACAAAGAGGCCCACGATGAGCTTGTGTGTTGGCTGAACCGCGCCAGGGAGAAGATCCCGTCCATGAAACAGCGATCTCTCAGCGATAAGCTGGCTCTGGAGCAAGCTGTCGCGCCGTTGGAACAGCTGTATAACAAACAGGCAAGTGTTGTGACAACAACTAACTGTAAGTTTATCATTTGTCGCCGAATTCCAAAACTTTAAGAACGTTTTGGATGGCATCTCGCTAGCCTAACACTTAGCGTCTTGGACCTCAATTTTAAGGGGTCAAAGGTATAAAGGTTCAAATCCCAATATAGCAAAAATTTGAGGGATTTGGACTGCTTTCCCTAAAAGGGTTTGTGTGTTCTCTCTATAGAAAAATGCTGCTGGCATTGAAATAACTAAAAAAGGAAAAGTGGTTTTGGCTATCATGTAGGATTTACTTTATTTTGATGCATAGTTATTTCTGTAGTATGTTATTTAAATTAGGGACAACACAGATATAACACACAAGTATAAATAAATAAAGTTTGAATTGAATTGAATTGAAGTATAATAAACATATATAATTTGTAAATATGAACAAAAATAAGGAGGTAGCCTAATTGAGGCAATAATATAATTAAGTAGTTGAAAGACGTTGGTTGACAGATGACAAGTGTGTCATTTACAGCTCTATTTATGAATACGAGAGATAGGTAAGCAAGGGGCAGGATATAGGGGTTCAGAAGAAGGGAAGGGGCAGAAAAGAAACATTTGATCTGTCGACTATCTGTCTCATTTAGGTGAGTTGCTGGCGTAGTGGTCAAAGCGATGGACTTTGTAACCAAGGCAGCGGGTCCCTGTCATGGGTTTGAATCTCAGTCTTGGCTAGTAACTGTTTTCAGTACTGTTAACCTTGTACTGTAGCGGCTCACCTTTGCTTTGCTAGATACATTCCACTCACAGGCCAAGACCCCTAGGGATAAACAGCCTGCCAAACTTTTAAAAAATATTGGTTTTACCCATACCTTAGCCAATTAGACAACTAATATCTTGCATCGTTTCGCAAATTAAAACAAAATGTAAATATAAGGTTGTGTACTTTCCAATACTTTCCAGTGAACTTTATACTCTTAACTGCCGGAATCCAATAATCATGATTATTTTTACTTATCACTAGTGTGTTCAACAGACACACACAATCAATGTACTTTTTACAGTTTCAGGATTTGTTACTGCATTTGCGAAAATGAAGTGCGGCAAGTAATGTATTGTGTAATTCCAGGCGCAAGGGGAGCTGTTGGTTGAGCACATGCAGAACACAGGGGAGGTTGTCTTGGCCAGCACCAGTCCAGAGGGCCAGACTCTTATCAGGAACGAGATACGAGCCCTCACGGAGAGCTTCCACAACTTGTTCAATGGTAGGGATCAGTACTTTGATTTCAATAAGTTTAGCGAATTAAAATATCAAGATTACTTTTTGTTCTGTTAGCAAACACTGGGATCTAGCTACTCAGTTATTGTTCTCAGCTGAACTTTGATTTTGAATATCCTCATGCGTACATCTGGGTATGCTCTAAATAGTTAATAGATTCTGGAAGAATTGTGTAGAAAGATAACTTATAGACTTAAACATTGTTTTTCCAGGAAAAGCTATAAGAATATTGGTGGGCTTGCAATGTTTAAGGGACAACGCTTGCAAAGCTATAGGAACACATTAGTCAACTCTAAAACTATCAACATTGATAATTTAATGCATATTTAATGTGGTCATTTTGCTTAACTTTATGGAAGTCGTGAGACATGAAAATCTCCTACTCTAGATAACAAAATTGGCTTACAATTTTAATCCTTGATTTGATGTTGAAAAACTATTTGAAAAGTATTATTGTGGTGTTGAATTGAATTGTTTAATTTTGTATTCCAATGCTATTTTGTAAAAAAATTAGGAATTACCAATAATAGGAAGAAGTAGCAAATGTTGATGCATGATAGATCAATCTTATATATCAGTGAGCAAATATCACTATTTTAATTTTTAAACATTCCTCAGATCAGGAAAACTCGAATTTGAACATGAAAAATCACTTGATAAGTGAAAAATTATAAAATAACACAAGTTTGAACATCAGTACAATTTCAGTACTTCAATATTGAAATTTTTGGCAAAAAAGTACTTCTGCTCACCAGAAACCAAGGATGTGTGTGACATGTGAAAGCTTAATTTGGATAAGGCACATTAAACAAATTAATAAAAATAAAGATGAAAAAGTGAACGTTAGTAATATTTGGTTGTACTTACAAATTTGTAACTATCCTTGTTTTGGGAACGAGTTTTTAAACTTATACTTACCCAGGTCATTAATAGTACCTGGGGGCCGAGCTTTGCTCGGGGAAGGCCACTCAGTTTGTTTAGATGACTTGGAGTAATATTTCACCACTTCCCCCTACTGATAATCAGATGTTTATAACTCATTTGCCTCTTTTCTACATTTTTAAGGTCACTCCAGTTGTTATTTGTAGCTCAATGTCCCTTTGATTTATTTTACTACTCTATATATGTAATCTTCACTCAAATGTTTTAATCTCTGCTCTCAGGAAACCACATGTTAATAACCATAAACAACATTTTAGTAATACTTTTACAGTTTCCTGATTGATTATGAACAGCTGTTACAATTCTTTTGTTTTGATTTGAAACTCCATAAGCCCAATGTTAATTTGTTCAACTTTCCATTTTATTTTTTTAACATTATTTGATTTTTACTGGGGATGAGACCTGTCTAGAACATATTTTTATCCCATTACTTAGTTAATTCCAAAATCTGAATGAAATCCTTGGAGCCGTTTTCGAGATAATTGTGCAACAAACCAACCAATCAACCAAACAATCAAGCAAACATTGCTCATATAAGAGTATAGGATATATGTGTTTTATAATGTTTCAGAAATCAGACTACAAAAGGAACAAATGGAAGCAATGGTGGTCCAATGGAGGGACTACAAAGATGAGTACGAGAGACTCTCTGATTGGCTGCAGCAGATGGACATTCTGGTGAAGGCACAGAAGAACGCACTGCTCGCAACTGTGCAGGAGAAAGAAAAACAAGTGAAGGATGTACAGGTAAGCTTTATTAGGAATGTCTCACCTTTGTTTAAAATTTATTTTGAATTGAAACTACCTTTTAGTATTTGGTTATTCTTATACAGTAATCCGAAAAGATTTTAGAAAAGACTATCTTAGCTTGAAAGTTGACATTGATTGCAAGGCTATGAAGATGTAATGAAGCTTGGTTAATCCTTTGGCTTTCCTTAACAATAAGCTTCCCTTTAAACTTTTTTTTTCATTTTTTCGGAAATAAGGAAATTGTTTGCTATCAATAGCTGAACATTCAAAACACAGCTTAATTGGGCAGGGTGAAACGCCAGTTTGAGGGCTGATTAGTAGCTGCCACTAGAAGGAAGATACCTTTTAATAAGATCTGTCCTATCCCACGTTTTCCATATCTGCAAGTTCCTGTGGAAAACATGCCCAGTGGTACTACTGAGATTTCATAATCGGCACATGTTTTAACAGTAATATTAAAATTCCTATTTAATATCAGCTAGTTGCTTGAACATTTTGAGAACTGTTGGGGTATTTATAAAATTGGGATGACTATATTTTAAGATTATTTTCTTAAACTAATTTTCTTTTCCATTAGGATATTCTTGAACAACTGGAGAAAGGGCAGGATCAGATAGAAAGATTCAATCAGACCGCTGCAGGCTTGTTGTCATCTCACTTGGACACCTATGTCAATAACCAGTTGAGACATTTAAACTCCAGATATCAGGTAAGACGCACCGTCTAAGTAAGACCTTGTACCATCTTTTATATATGTTTAACGTCAGATGTGTGAATATAGTATGAGTGTAAATATATTTTATGTGTTTGTAAGACGTTTATTATTACATCCCGTTATTCAAATCCTACATCAGGTCAAACCATCAAGACATTCAATGTAGGCGGTTTTTAAAGTAATATCACTCTACAACCTTACAAAGATTGATGGACCATTTGTAACAACTTTCAGTATACTCTTTGTAGTGAATAACATTCGTATGGTGGTTTTTATGTGGCCTGGTAATATACAAAAACGTACAAAAATTATGAATTTGTCATGCTAATATTTTTATTCTTAATTCGATGGATTTTTGCTGCATTCATGAGGCCTGACTGTACTTTTAGTGTATTGGCGGAACCAAAAGACTGACAGGGTCACAGCAATATTACATAATCAGTCATTTAGATACGAAAAAATATAAAATAATCCAGCAGCCAAAAGATCAAAATGTATTTTGGCTAATTATCCGTTTTTAGTTTCAAATTATTTACACTGGTGTTTTCGTGCAGGTGCAAGTAAACCTGGCAAAGGATGTGCTGAAGAAGGTGGAGACGAACTATGAACAACACAAGCAGTACGAGGACAACCTACACAAGGGCCAGGCGTGGATAGAGAACGCCAAGGAGGTGATCAGGCGGTGCAGCCAGGCGTCTAGTAATGCCACCAGGGAGCAGCTGGAGTCTAGGCTGGCGCAGATACAGGTGGGGATAGAGGAAAAGTTAGGATAGGGTAGGTGAGGTTACGATCAGGGTGAGTTAAGGGCCAGGCGTCAATATGGAATGACTTTAGATCAGACGGTGAAGACTGGTCTCTATCGGTGCAACTAGAGATTAAAATTATTAACCTTCTGGTAACTTTAAGGCCGGATAACTTTAAGTTATCAGCATTGAATGCTGAGTACCCAGTACCTTATTCTCAGATTACTAGCTAAGACAAATAAATTCTGATTACGGTGTTAGTTAGCAAGGGAAGGACCGTTAGCTTAGTAATATCATTAAAAATGACACGATATACTGCTATTTCATCTAGAGACAATTTTTCCAAGTAGACACAAAAATATATTTTATAACCAGGGATGGCCAATTTCTATTATTGCTTCTTTTTTTAGCGGAGTCTAGTTTTAAGGATTGGAAGTTTTATTGGTGTAATCTATTCATTATAAACCAAGAAAATAATTTTCCATGTTAGGTATTTTTAAAGTAAAACTGTAAATCATACACTCGATGAACAGAGTATTTCTTTACAAATAACATTTTTACAGGACCTACTTCGCAATCGGGAGGAAGGTCAGAGCTTGGTCCATGCTACAGTGAACTGCGGAGAGAAGGTTCTGCGGAACACCCGGTCCGACGGGCGAGAAGTCATCAACAACCAGCTCAAGGAAATACAGAATGAGTGGGAGCGAGTGGTCCGCAAGATCTCCACTGCTAAGGTACAGTTTAGACTAAACTACATCAGAATGTATAACTTGCAGTAGGTTCAGTAAATAATATTGCTTCCAATTTGAAATAAACTACTAGACTACTGACTGTTATCAATTAACTGTTTTTGAGTGTGACATAAGCGGATAATAAATTAGTCTAAGAGAACATTTTTTTAATTAAATTTATGTGCAAGTTGAATTAGTTCAGTATTTAGGAGAAATTGGTGTAATTTTTGAAATGTTTGTGTTTAGGTTCATTTGGAGACCAGTCTTCTGCAATGGGCCGACTATTCCTCTTCGTATTCTCAGCTACAGCAGTGGATAACGGACAGAGAGGCAAAACTACAACAAGTTTGTGAACAAAAGGTGATTTCTTTTACATTAATGGGTAGCTCTCACAACAATAATCTGTAGTTTTGATTTTCTTTTAACCCTTTGAGGTCGATTAAATTAAATCACCCAGACACCCTGAGACGGAATTAATTTTGGCTATTGTGTATAGATTTCACTATTATTACATTTAATTACCCAAATTAATTTTAAAATGCATTTATGAGGGTTTATTTTTAAGGCACTTTGATTACATACTGTATATTGATGAAATAAAAATAAAAACGTATACCTGTTTTATTTTTTCTTCCATTTATTTTTTTAGTACATATGTACTATATATGACAGATTACGAGAGTAAAAACCCATTTATATTTATTTGTAAGTCAAATGAACACACAAAAAACATTCAAAAATATCGTCATCACTAATTTTATTAGTCATAATTATAACTAAACAAAAGAGTAAACATAACCTAAACACCACAGACAACAATCAGAGCTGGAACTATCAGACGCTTGCAGATGACACAAGACACCGCGAAATTGTGAAGTATAGTTCATGGAGTAATAACATTTATTTCAGAACAAAATAATCCATGGAGTAGATAAAATAAACGTTAAAAGTAATAAGGAATATATAAGAAGCAAATAAACATAAAATCATTACATTATATTTAGTTTTAGCGCACTTCGTACGGGCTAAACGTCACGACGAGTATAGGTCGCCATTCGAGCGTTCGGGAAAATGGCGCGCGGCGACCTATACTCGCCATTCGACCGCAAAGGGTTAATATGCATGTATATCTTCTGGTAAACTGAATACATCTACTATAAAGTCATTTTACAGCATTGACAATATTTAGATAATAAGAAAATACAAAACATACACAAATCTAAAGTAAATATTCTCATTAAATTCTTTGCCATCTTACAAAGTAAAAGACTCACACAATAGAATAATTTGCTCATCAATTGAACAGGGGTTCAAGAAATCCTGGGTATTGTATAGTGAATTATAAACTGCTTCAGTTATTTATTAAAATTTATTATTAATACCAGTCTTAGCTACTTATTCAGTTATTTCGTCTACAGGTGACCAAGGCCAAGAAGGGCCAGACAGGGTCGGGCCTGAGCTCGCTAGCCATTGGTGAACGCAAGGCCACTCTCCGCCAGACCAACAGCATCATGCAGGACATTGTCAGCTTCCAGCCGATGATTCAGTCGGTGACCAGCAAAGCGGAGGACCTGCAGCAAGCGGCTCCAGCCAGCGAGATATCCAGCAAGTACGAAAGCCTGAGCAAAACCGCCCAGGAACTGTATGCCAAACAGAAGGTATGACTTCATGCATTTGACAGCAACAACATTTCTACATGACAACTTGTCTATTCCAATTAAACATATTTTTCTTCCTCAGAAACTATTACTTGAGTTGTATGAGGCTGATGAGTGGGGAGTCTCTGAACTTAAAAAATAGATTGCTCCCTAGAAATATTATGAGAAGGTAGAATACTGAAGACAATAAAACCGTTTTGTCCGACTGACTTTGTTAGAATGCAAGCGTTTGTATGTAGTAGATTTAGGAAAAAATCAAACATTTACAATTTTTCGTATTTGTCATTGCTTTGTTTCAAGCCACCGTGATAGTTTTTAATTTTTATTTTCCTTTTTTGTTGGAAACACTTCTGATAAGATAAAATAAATTTGAAAGGGGTTTTTACCTGCAGTTGCAGGTTTGTAAGCAGGTATTGAGAAATATTTAAAATGATCACATTGTTGACGACAAATGTTTGGTTAATGGCAAAAGTTTAAATTATAATCAGTATTTTTTGTAGTTGGTATATATTTTGTTGTTGAAGACATATGTGTAGAAGTAGAATTCTGCTGACAGTGTAAAAATATTTCCCAGACCCTTTTTACCTTTGAGAAGAAGGTAGGGAATTTGTTTAAAGAAAGTGGAACCCAGCAATTTGTTCACGTTATTGTGTAACAACAGGAAACGGTGGAGCAGCACCAGGCATTCATTGATGCAGGCAACGACTTCGGCCAGTGGCTGCGAGCAGCCAAGGAGCGGCTGGGGAAGTGTGCCGAGCCCACGGGCGACAAGGAGACCCTCAGCGGCAAACTGTCCCAGCTCAAGGTAACTCACGCGGTAGAGCACATGCCACATGAATATTTGAAAAACTTCTACGTTTAGGGAAAGTCCCTTTAAAGCTACAATGTTAATCTCATGGAGTTATTTGATTTGACCCATTGCGGGCGAAAGACACAATGTTTTCATCTGCCCTGTTAGTGTACTAAAAGTCACGGATGCTAGGTCACAAGTTTTGTTTTTACTTCAAACTGATTGTATTTTGATGTTCTCAAAATTGATTTACTAAATGTTGTGTTTTCATAACAATCTGGACGATTGTGGGCAGACGCTTACCTAATAGCACTGTTTTCAGAAAACCCAGTAGATCGAGTGTGGATGTGTACATCCTTTTTGTTTGTAAATGTTTCAAATCATGTGTTTTGTTCGCTATATTGGTGATTAACTTATAATAGTCAGAATTTGACAAATTAAAACCTGAGAGTTTGTGATAATTTACAAACTATTTCACCCTCTGACATCATTTTAGTAGGCTTACTTTTAATAATCCTACTTTGGTTGCGCACCCAAGTTTAGCTCCGCCTGTAAAGGTAAGTAAAAGTTAAGGAAGTTTTCCTTGACAATTTGGCAGTTTTTATACAGGATACACAGCATATACATGTTATATTGTTTGGAATGACAATAAATTATGAAACGTGGATGTCAAAAGTGTATTCACTTATGGTAATTTTGGTGTATTGAACTGATTTACAAGTAGGTAAACATGAATTTATTACCTTCCAGCCTCTTACAAATACATCATAATGCCTCCACGTTGACATTGCCAGGTCATCTCTCTGGCTACTCTATGCAAGCTTTTGGGCTGTTGTTTGCAAAATTAATATATGCAACTTCCTTTGTCTGTCCATTATGAAGTTTCAAAATCACCTAGTTCCACCATATTTGTAGCAACAAGTAATAGTCCGTGGTAGTCATTAGCCGAGCAAGGATTCCAATTAGCCTGTGATGGCAGGCTCTACCGACTGGTTTAAGGATGAAAAGTAGTCATGCCTCATCTAAGGGGGTTTAATTGGCTGTTTTATCCTGACTCACCTTTTTCACTCCTATGAGTTGCTTTCCTTTTGGTGGCCTGTCTAAACATTTTCACTGTGGAAATGTCTAGTGGCTAACACGTAGCGTGTGCCCGCAGGTGCTGCAGTGTGAAGTGCCCACTGGGGAGGAGAAGCTACAGAAGGCCCTGAGGCAGGGGGAGGTGACCTGCTCTGTAGCCGAGCCTGAGGACAAGGAGGTGATCGAGGAGGAGGTGGCGATACTGCAGGAAGAGTTTGACAACTATACGGACAGCCTACAGAGGACCAAGAGCCTGTTGGAGGAGGGTATCGTCAAGGTGAGCGGAGTAGGATGAAGCAAGAGTTTTTCCTTTAGTGATTCACGTGTTGAAATTAAAAATTCACTTACTTAAGGACTTTACTTACTAAAAGAACCGGACACTTAGTTCCTTAAAAACCTTATCTTGTTGATAATGTACAGTTAAATGGTATTTTTGTACACATTGCAGTCAAGTTTGCTAAGTATTATTTATTATCTTAGTATTCCCTGAGACTGGTACGTGAGCTTACCTTGATTTATATTATTAATACTAAGAGACCCATTGCGGCTTCACCTGCGTAAACTATGACTGTTGTTTGTGCTGCATTCTGTGGTCAGCCCGTGGAACTACTACGATTCAAGATCAGCTGTTTGAACTTTCATCAGCTGTCACACCAAAGTGAATGTACATATATGTACATATATGGTATCTTTGAAGCCACGTGGGGCAAAACCTTATTGTTGAAATGGTATGAAAACACTCTAACTTTCCTATTTTCGACCTAAAGAATCAATGTACCAAATTCCAACACTTTAGTATGCTGAGAATTCGTGATGAGTGAGTGAGGGCTTTGCCTTTTATAGGTATAGAATGTAAGGTTAAATGTCACCTGTCTTTAACATACTAGGTCAAAAGAACATATTTATAAACATATAAGAACATTATTTATATTTTAAATGAGGCTACATGATAAAATAGTTGTAAAAATACATTTATCAATTTGTCTTATTTATTTGCTTAAATATTTCTGTGGTTTTATCCAAACAGTGGACAGAGTACGAAGAACAACACAAGGAAGCTTCTGATTGGCTAAACCAGACGGAGACGCTTGTCCGGTCGTACAACAAGCTGCAAGACAGCTTGGAGGAGAAGAAAAACGTTTTGGAGCAATTCCAGGTCCACTTGCAGACTTTGTTTGACTGGCAGAAAGAACTTGATCGCCTCAACATGAAAGCCCAGGTACAACAACCATCCGACGATTCATAAATTGGATTATGACAATTTGTTATGTGCAAGGAGTAAAACTTGATTTTTTACATGGAATCAAACAGAATATTTTATATTAGAGCTAAAATATTCAATTTTTTTCTGTTACGAGTTTGAATATATTGACCATACCTTTAGTTAGTAACTTTACTTTAGATTTTGTTATTATCAATCTGACCATCCACAAAGAATTACCTTAATTTATGTCAGTGTCAAATCATTTTAAAATTGGATTGGTAAATGGTTCTTTTTGATAGTATAAATTTGTATTTCTTAGCCCACAGACACACATCAGACCACAATCTAATATACAGTACCTAATAGCGAAGAAAGTTGTGAAACTCATATGTGAGTAAATGTGTGTCACCCAGAACTCACTAGTGATCAATACGGTTGGTGGCCTAACCAAAATGAAATCACTAGCAAACCTGGTGGTTGGAGGCTAAAAGTGATTATAACACACTAAGATCCTGGCGGTTGGCGATGCAAACAGGCTAGTTATGTCCTGATTCCGAGCCACCAATTTGGATTCCTGAATTTCTCAACTGTGTATTATAAACTGTGCTGTCATCTGTCATTGAGCGAGTGGACATGCCAGTGGACAGAGCCTGGCAACTGTTACGAGCGCTTGTAAAACACTCTTCTGGCGACAACTTAGGTAGCTGAGTTTCAAGACTGTGTACACTATAAGTTATATGAGACTATGCAACAGATGAAAGTTTGGGTTTAAAACAATCTGATACAAACAGTTGTGCACATCTCAAACCTCCTAAAACAACAGCTTTAGCTCAGACTTCTTCTCTTTTTCTAGACTCTGCTGGAGACATGTGCGGACACTCGTATCTCCAACGCAGTGACTCAGATGACCACCAAGTACAACGCTTTGTTGTCCCTGGCCAAGGAGATGATGAGACGGCTGGAGCTACACTACCAGGAGCACCAACAGCACAGCACACTGTACCAGGAGTGTCAGGACTGGGTGGACCGCACCAGGGATAAGGTGAGTCTCAGGAATAGAAGTGTGAGCCACATAGATAGTGTAAGCCTCACGGATAGTGCGAACCGCAGGAAAATAGTGAGATGCATAGATAGTTTGAGCCACAAGAAAATGGTGATCTGTATGGCTATGAAAAAGGTATGAGTGCTAAGAGTGAGTTGCAGGAAAAGGAAGTGCTGCAGGGATAGTGTGGTCCGAAGATATAAGGTGTGGCAGGGATATGATATGGCAAGGTGACCCGCAAAATTATGGTGAGATAATTTTAATCCGCAGCCTGACCAAGACTAATCTCAACTCTGCTTAAAAAATTAAAAAGAGGATCATTTAAATAAAACATAGGACAGGCAGCTAATTTAGCCGTTCAGATGTATCCTCTGTTTCTCAAACAGCACTCAATTAGTGAGGACTTCTTGTCCATCCTAGTTCACTTGATTTAAGCTCAGGAAGGTGCCTCGTAGTGTCATTTCCCAGTTGTGAAGTAGGCCTACTGTTCCAAAGTGGAGGGAGGCTTGACTCAAGGACTGATAAGGCATTTAAGGTAGCACACTTTTCCTACGGACAGATGACAGCTTAATTTTGTTTGTACTGTTTGTCAACCTCAAAGCTGGCAGTATCCGTATGAAAAGATATGGAATGCTATAATATGATTGAATCAATTTTTTATTTTTGAGTTTTGTCACTTTATTGGTTTAACAAAGTGTTTATGTTTATTTAAATGTCATATACTTCCTCTTCTGACACATTCAAAATTACCCTCTTAGGACATTTAATAACTGCTTTAATAACTCTTGACTCAATGCTGCAGGTTAATGAGTGCATGGAGATCCCAACGACACTCACAGAGGTGAACAACAGACTGCAGAGCGTGAAAGCGATCCGGCAGACATTGGAACAGGGGCAAAACCGGCTCAGGTATATACAACCAAGTAAAAATCATCAAGTATAACAGTTAAAGTACATCAAGTTGAAACCTTTTTAGTTGAAACGTATATCTATTGTGCTGTTACTGCTTGGATGAAAGTTTTTAATATTTTCCAGTCACTGCTCATTGTGAAGTTTAATCTATAAATTTGGAAATACTCTGATTTCCTTAGCCACAGTCTTATTCCACTGAAGTAAATGGGCAAGCAATCATTTTTACCAAACCTCATTACAATATTTTTCTACTCACATTATTTTGTGACTACCTTCTTATTCTCTTGACAAATACAGCAAAAATATGATTTCTTTATTAATGTATTGTGAAGTTTGGTACTGTGTTAGTAGCTCATAAAATTATTAATTTAACAGGTATGCTCTTGAGCTGAAGGAGAGAGTGATCCTCAACACAGAAGTCAACGGGGCTGCGAAGATACAAGAAGACACAGACGCTTTACAGGCGGAACTGGAGAAACTGGTGTTGGATGTTCAGGTACGTTTCTAAATCACACACAAAACATTCCTAGGAAACACATTGGAGTTACATCTTTGATATGGTATAAGAAATAATCGTATGAGGCCACAAGGAGTCTTTTGAACATGGCTTGTGAAAGCTCTGTTTCCTTGTTTTTTACTTTTAAGTAGGGGTGTGCGAGTACTCGAAACTTCAAGTTTTCGGCCGAGTATTTTAATACTCGAACTCGACTAGAAGTTTTGAAAACTACTCGAAAGTTTGAGCGAGTATTTTCCGCCGATTTCAAGACGCTCGCTAACGATTGCGACCGGCCAAAATGCGTAGTAACGGCCACAAAAGGCAATCGCATCTCGTAAAATCGGCCGAAAATGACGACCGCGAACGATTGCGACCGGTCAAAACGCGTAGTAATGGCCGTAAAAGGCGATCGCATCACGTAAAATTGGCCGAAAATGACGATCGCTAACGATTGCGACCGGCCAAAACGCGTAGTGACAGCCTCAAAAGGCGATCGCATTACATAAGATTCGTTCGAAAAATGACGATTGGACCGCGTAATTTTGGCCGTAAATGATGACGGAAAACATAATATCGGCAGAAGTGGCAACCGTGCCACTTAATATCGGCCTTAATTAACGATTTCATAATCTAATATTGATTATAAATGATGTCTGGACCAGATGATATTGGCCAAATGACAACCAGACCGTGGTGTATCAGCCAGAAACAAAAGTTAAACCGTGTTTTGCTTGTCAATACGTAATCCAGTTTGATTTTACTGGCCAAAACTTTGTCTTGCTACTCATGTATTAGTTAGAAATCATGTTTAGATTATCAAATCTAGGGTGGTATCCAAATCCCATTACACTATTTTAAACTACCAACTGATGGAAAATACTCGCTCGAAAATACTCGAAACTTGAAAATAATTCGCAATACTCGACTCAACTTGATTAAAAAATTTACACTTCAGCTTGTTGTATCATTACGGCGTTCTGGAGCTGCTTCTAACTGGTGTCAGGTGGGAAACTTGACATTTTTTTCAGAGAAAAAGTATTAGTATTATATGATAGAACACAGTTTTTCCTGCAAAAAAGCGTCTCTAATTATTGTAGACCTAATAACGTTGGCTAAGCCAATATTTTTTTAATTGATTCTTTTAGCTGAATTTATTCAGTCTTATTCACTGACATGTGCTTTTTATCAGATTGAAACTTACATGAGTCCATACACAATTAAATAAACCCTTTAAAAGAATAGTTAATCCATTTACAAAAAGCTGTTGTTGAAGATCACTTCTAATCATTTCTTTCAATCAATTTAGCCACATTGATCATAAGTAAACCACAGAAATACCTTACCAGTTCCCTCTTGTATATAATAGCTTGACTCTTAAGTTACATTTCTTTACATTTTAATCAGGATGTGAGACAGAAACTGACCAACCGAGCGGCCCAGCTTGAAGAGATCCACAAGGCCAACAAGCTGCTCTCTGATTGGCTGAGGGAGCTGGAGGCCAAGGTGACCTCCGATGATAACAGCGACCTGCTGTTCAATGACCTCAGCGAGAAACGAGCCAATCTGGAGAAGTTCCGATCACTGCTGAGAGAGTTCACCAGTCACAGTGAACTGGTCAGTTGTGGTGTTGTGTTGTAAAACTGTTTGGGAAACTTAGATATTCATAATCATGATGGATGGATGGGTTATAATAGGTTATGGTAGTGCAGTGTTGCGAAAGTTTATAATAAACAAAAATAATGATCCACAATGGCCTGATAAATAACTGGCTTTTTTCTCTCTGGTCATCCATCACACTGTGTTTTGGTATTGAATGACAACTGTATCATGGTTTTATGAAAAGTATGTATGGTTTTATAGTGAAACTGAAAAGTTGTTTGTCCTGCATTCTTGATTAGGCTTCAACATTAGTTTTAGTTTAATTTTTAGTTGTTTATTAAATTCCAGACATCTATAAGTTTCAACGAAATTTTAGTTTGGAGATTTTTGTTTCCATATTTTACCTCATAAATAAAATACAACTTTATGCTTCTTCTTAGGTCGAACGAGTCAGAAGTCGGCTTGCTGATGATCCAACACTTCCAACCAAGGACTTCCAGCCTAACTTGGACAAATACAAACAACTTCAAGACACTGTGAGTTTTTGATTTTCTAGCAGTGTAAGAGGATATTGTGTATTCCACTGTCCGAATTTGGAGTTTGAGTGTAATATATACATTTTGATAAACATAAGATGGTTCCCCTTATTTTGTAATTTGCAAAGTGTGTCAAAGTATCTGTTGTTATTAACAAGTGCTCACTACTTGACTTTTCCTAAGTATTTCCAGGGTTCTTGTCTTTCTTGAAAACTAAAGTATCATGAATAAAATAAAATACTACTCAAGAGTACAACTATTATCAAGTCATGAAACTGGTAAAAAGGCTGGGAAGTGACTAATAAGTACGTGATAATCAAGATCAATTAGTTGATACAGTGAGTAAGTACAAAATCCTGATACAATTATGAGTATAGCTAGCAGAAAGATCCATGCGTGTGTTCAGATGAGATATTTTAATTTAATCTACTAGTCTGCCCAAATCCATTATAATATTGATATTGGGAGATAGAACAACAGGTATTTTTTCATTGTCTAGTGAACTAAAATGATAATTGCAATCCGTAGCAATAAATTTTCTAGTGGAATGGTAACTCACATGCACAGATCTTCTTTGCCGTTAGCTACACAAAGTATTCACTATGATGTGTTTCAGTATCACTTGTAGTCTGTGCCGGAACTAATCTATTATTCCTCTGCACAGGTGACCAGCAACGTGAGCCTGCTGGAAGGCTATGTGAAGGAGCACGAGGCCTATCACAACGCCCACCTAGAGGCACTGGACTGGGTGCGCAAGACCAGGATAGCCGTCCAGCAGTGTAGCGACTGTCATGGCGAGAAACAGGCCACCGTTGACAAACAATGGAAAATCAACGATATCGCCAACACGCTGCCTATAGGTGTGTGGAGTAGAAGGGTTTGATTACAAAGGGGACTTATGATTACAGAATTTTCCGTGAGAGAGAGTCTTAATGTAAAAATATCATATCTGTATGATCTAGTTTGACTTATAGTGCACTGAATATGGACATGAAACTACATTTATATTTTTGAGAGGTCAGTTTTACACATATTTATATTTTGTAATGGAGGAAAATTTATAAAAAAAATAATAAATTACTTTTACAGATGAAGATTATTTTAGCTCTATAGCATGCAAAGCTTATTAAAGACATCAAGGTGTACATTACGGGATTAGCATTAAAGAAGCTGTGCTCATTTCTATGTTTGAGTTTATTGATTTAATTTTAAGATATGGTAAGTGAAATCCGTGCAAGCAAAATTGGATGAAGTGCAAACTATTATTTAAACAATGCTTCTGAAAAGATATTAAACTGTTGTCAGCGTTTGAACTCAATTAGGTTATTCCTGTTTTTGACTTGTAAATTAAGCAAAATAACCGTCTAAACAGCGCACAAGCAACCTTAGTTTGTTGATTCTTAATCATTTACCACTATTCTACACCTGACTCTAATTAACATATTCAGTATAGTGTGCGTAATTTCCGGTGGTTGCTTGACAAGGAAAAAAATGTGATTATCAGGAGTAAACATGATTTTCACAGTGAACTTGTTAAATTGGAGCCATAGAATTCAATTACTTCAGTAATGGAGATTGTAACATTGTTTAACCTCTACTTTATTTACTGTAATTCTCATAATTTGTTTCCCCAACAGGAGAAGGTTTGGTCCAGACGGCGATCGCAGCCAGTGAGACAGTGTTCGCCTCAACGCGCCCCGAGGGCCAGGAGCCCCTGAAGCAAGAAACCCGGCAACTTAAGACGGACTGGGAGAGTCTACGGAACTTGATCACCGACACTCAGCGCACCCTCGGCAAGTGTCTTACAGCGTGGAATGACTTCAACGATGCCAGGGAACGCACCAAAACATGGCTTACCGAGTTCCAGAAGAAGGTTTGTGAAATTAAATGTTAATTAGAAGTGCCAAAGTACTCACTGTTTAGGAGGTTTTAATCAGTAAATTTCCTTACGTGAGTAGGTTGTGGTAAAAGAACAGTGCACAACAAAATACCCCCTTCGCACCAAACCTGCGTACTCAGCGAATTTCCAATGCAGAATATATGTCTTAATACCACATAAAGCCGCATACCAAGTTTCATAACAAAATATTCACAAATAAGCGATATATACAATTTTAATTATTCTCCATAAGAATAACATTGGGGATGGGTACGTAGGTTTGCTGAAATAAGGAACATAAACAATTGGTTTCTATGCAAATATCAATATAACTCAACTAGGTGAAGCCACATACCAAGTTTCATCAATATACATTCATAAATATTTGATATATCCCATTTTGATTAATTTTAAGAATAACATGGGGGATGAATACTCAGGTTTGCTGCAACAAGGAACGAAAAAATGAGTTTTTAGGCAAATATCAATATATCTCAACTAGGTGAAGTCATATACAAGGTTTTATTAATTATTAATTTATGATCATAATTAAGGGAGACATAGCATTTTAATTATTCCCGATAAGAATAACATGGGGGCTGAGTACGCAGGTTTGCTGCTAAGGGAACCTTTAGCAAAAAATTTTTAGCAAATATCAATAGACCACAACCAGATGAAGCCATATACCAAGTTTTGTCAGTATACGTTCTTAAATAAGCGAGATATAAATGTTGTCTTATTTTCCATAAGAATAACATTAGGAAACGTTCTGTGTTTAGCACTCTCAATATCTCAGTAACCAATTGACGTAGAGGAATGATCAAAATACCAAATTGTGTGTTTTTTTAAGCTGAATCTAATGGTGAAAACTAAAGTTTGAAATAATTATATGTAAAAAGTTCAAAAAAAATTTTTGGGGTACAAATCCCTCCCCAAAATTCCCCTTCGGATAGAGCTTCTGGCTGGTTTTCAAAAGTAAAGTCATAAATGTCACTTTACACGTTTATACCGAATTTCGTAAAAATCTGACCTTTTTTTACGAGATTTATCGCACCCACGGACACACACACACACACACACACACATATATATACGAATGGTGTTTTTGGGGTCTGGGGACCTCAATATATCAATATACCCCCGTCGCAGCAAACCTGCATACTCAGCGAATTTCGAATGAACATATAACATAACACATTAAAACACTTCACAGGATTCATAAGAAATGTATTCACAGACAAGCGATATTTAAAATATTAATTAATCTCCATAAGAATAAAATTGGGGATGAGTACGCAGGTTTGCTGCAACAAGGCACACAAAATAATGGGTTTTTATGCAAATACCAATAGATCTCATGTATGTGAAGTCACATACCAAGTTTCATCCATATACATTCATGAATAAGCGATATATAACATTTTAAGTATTTTCCATGAGAATAACATGGGGACCGAGTACCTAGGTTTGCTGCTACAGGAACCATAGGCGAAAAATAGTTTTTTTGTGCAAACAACAATAAACCACAACCATATGAAGCCATATACCAAATTTCGTCAGTTTATGTTCATAAATAAGCGAGATATACAATTTTTCTTTTTCTCCATAAGAATAACATTAGACAACGTACTGTGTTTAGCACTTTCAATATCTCAGTAACCAATTGACGTAGAGCAATGATAAAAATACCAAATTGTTTGTTTTTTTAAGCTCAACCTAATGGTATAAATTAAAATTTGATTTAAATTTAAATTACCTCTGAAAACCCCAAAAAAACACATTTTTGGGGTACAAAACCCCCCCAAAACCCCCCTTCGGATGGTGCGATTCATCTGGTTTTCGAACTCGTTCAAATAAATGGTACTTTACATATTTGTACCAAATTTCATAAGATCGGACCTTTTTTACGAGAGTTATCGTGCTTACGGACACACATATATATATATATATATATATATAAATATATATATATATATACATAAAAATTTGAACGAATGGTGTTTTTGGCATCTGGGGACCTCAAAATGAAAAGTTATCATGGTCTCGGGCTTAAGTCTTACCATGAGACCTACGGTAATAGCTTCTTCCCTATAGGGGAAATTCGCTAATACGGTAATAGCTTCTTCCCTATAGGAGAAATTCGCTAATAAATAAATACTGAAAAATAATGTATTATTTTGGGGGTATGAAGTAGGACTTTGCACAATCCAAACTCCCTTAACAAATTGTGTCATATTCCAACCAGGATTTAGAACTTTCTAAATGCATAGGCCTACAATGATATGGAATGGTCATTGACACCTTGTGGACAACTGCATACCGTTCACTGCTTTTTGAAACCGCTCAAAACCTCTCACTGACAATCGGAGATTGTAAAACGCTTTTGAAAATAGAACTTTATTTATTTGGTGGTGAGTTTTTGTCACTAAATTTCTGCAATTAAATTTCCAAGATATTCATTTAAGTATGTACTTTTGATTTAACTAATCAAACAATAAACCAAATATTTACACAAACAAAAAAACTCAAGCCATACACAATTAAATAAACCCTTTAAAAGTATGGTTATAATCCATTTACAAAAAGCTGTTGTTGCAGATCACTTCTAATCTGCATCATCGTTTGTGGTGATGATGTGAACTGCGCATAACTGGCATTAGAAAAACTGTTTCATATCTGACAGTTTTTCCTTTTAAATTGTAGCAATCACAAATAAATTTTGGAAAACAATTTTAAAGGTAAAATGTGTAACTAACCGATATTATAGAACAAGTCCAGTCTCCAGTAAATGAATTCACGAGGACTCTTCTCCCCAGGTGGACGCTGAGACAGACGACGGAGACACCAAGACCCCGGAGGACCTGCACCGCTGTCGAGCGCTCCTGGAGGAGGTTCAGGCTCAGAAGCCGTCAGTGGAGGAACTCAGCGACCGGTGTGAGGCGCTCATGGAACTCAGCGCGTGTCCCTGGGTGAGGGACCAGACTGTACAGGTGCAGAGCGCCTACACCAACCTGCTGACCAGCGTTCAGGGGTGAGTTGTAGTGTGTCAGTTTATAAGACTCTGACGCAATCTTGCAAAACCGCAAAACCAAAACACTTTTTAGGACACATTTTTATACATTTTAGGACATGTTTGAATTAGGTGTGAAATTCCTTGTGAATCGTTATGGATGAAGATCGACTTTTTTTAAACCAGTATATTTTTTCTTAGAGATTTCCTACTTATTTCTCTATTACTATTGTAAATATTATATTTGACTTTAGTTGCTGTGTCATGACGTAGTGTGAATAAAGCATAGAAAAAGCTTTTACTCAATGCTAACTAAATGGGAAAAACAAATTCAATTTTTCATTCACATCACCTTATTTTTTATTGTTTGCATAAATGTACCTATGTATTATATTTATTATTTATATGTGCTACATGAGTGTCTTGAACAGTGTAAGAGTGTCTTGATCAGTGTATCAATGATAAACATTATAAATTTATGACCTCTGCAATTGTCCATTCTTCGGAATATTGATATTTTTTTCTTCAAATAAGTTATACTTCTCGGTTTTTTATAACTTATCCTCCTCTAATGATTTAAATATAGGTATCAAATGTTATCCTCATTTTTATTTAATTCAAAAAGTGTTCTATCACACTATTTACATTATGACTAGCCCCTCCCTATCAAAATATTAATTTTGTTGATTTAATACTTCCTACCTTTATTGTCTAGTATTAAACAAAATTGAAGTTAGTTTTTGGAGTAATCAAGCAAACTTAGTTTGTGGATCATTTACCCATTGAATCAGAGTTTTGATTGTTTTGGGTGTTGTATTTGCTTTCAAATAAATATTGAAATAATTTTACTCATTCACCATTTTATTTTTCACACCTATTTCTAACAATAAATAAAAAAATTATAACAACATTATTGTTTATTTTTTGCCACAGATTGGTTTCAAGAGTGGAAAAGAACTTATCGGACCACACAGAGTTCCTGAAGGCCAAACAAGAAGTCGAGGATTGGCTGTCAAGAGCACATGGAACTGTCAAGGACTGTATCGGCTCTGGCGACTTGGTCTGGGCACGGGACAAATTGGATACCATCAAACTGGTCGCCACTCGCATCACAGAAGGTTGGTAATGTGCAGAAGTAGAAGAAAATTAATGTACAGAAATAAGAAAAAAGGCGAAAGCTGCAACCAGACACACCAAAAACTAAGTGGCTCTTCATTAAGAAACTCCCGGTTAAGGTTTCTTTTGTTTTAAATTGGTTCTATAAAACATAAATAGATTGTAAAAGACTTGCACAAAACAGTACCGAAACTCAAGGATTTGAGAAAGTTTTCAAGCAGCCTTCTGATCGCTGTAGTTCAATAAATACTTTCCTACAATATTGTTCACTTTATGATAAGTATGATGCTGATCTAGAGTGTAATTTCAATTTCAGAAATGGAAATGCTGTCTAGGAAGAGAGGTTTTCTTGAAATATTATATGACACTAAAATTGAAATATGGATTACCTCAAAACTTTCACTATAACAAACTAACAATTTATTCCATTATATATCCATTATTTGACTGTATTATCCGTTTAGAAGTTTTCGTGATGTCATTTTGCAAGTGCAACTTTTAATATTGATTTATTTATAACATTAGTTGAAATTATTATTCAGATGTTAATGTATTTTTTATTTTTTACTACTGGTGAAAGAAGCAATATATTTAGTGTAACAAATCAGATAAATCTTATAGAAATTTCACATTGAGTCTGACAATTTTAATTTAGCAATAAAACTAACATAAACAATTACGATATATTTTATGCAGTTATATTCAAGGCAAGAGTTTGTATGTGTCCAAGTGATGTGAAAGTAATCTGTTGTAATGTGTCCAGGCCAGCACCTGATGTCCGGCATGCAGGAGGTGTTCAGTCGAGCCGTCAACACGACGCCGAGTGACCAACAGGACTCACTGCGGGACGCGATGACAGCCCTGCGTAACAGCTGGGACCAGCTCAACATGGACCTGAACTGCGTGACGGCCCAGCTGAAGGCCCTGGTCGCGCGGTGGGAGGACTTCTACGACTCCAAGGGTAGGCTGGAGGCGTGGCTGGGCGAGACGGAGGGGAGACTGGTGGAGCGGCCGAACACGAAAGCGGAACTGGGCGAGATGAAGACGCTGCTGGAGAGGTAACACACATTACACAACAGACACCTTGAGGCCAAGATCATAGTAATAAAAGTGAAATGTGGCGGTTGCTGGCCAGAATGTGAAATACCCCCGTCGCAGCAGACCTGCGTACTCAGCGAATTTCCAATGCAAATATGTGGGTATCACTACTACCTAGAGCCACTTACCAAGGTTCACAAAAATACATTCATTAATAAGTGATATATAGCATTTGATTTATTCTCCATAAGAATAACATTATAAATGAGTACGCAGGTTTGCTGCATCAAGGAAGATTTTATATTTTTTTTTGTTGCAATTATCAATATAACTCAACCAGGTGAAGCTACATACCAAGTTCTATTAATTTAGGTTTATAACTAAGGGAGATATAAAACTTTACTTATTCTCCATATGAATAACATGGGGGCCGAGTATGCAGGTTTGCTGCTACCGGGAAAAATCAACAAAAAACTTTTTTTGTGCTATTATCAATATACCACAACTAGTTGAAGCCACATACCAAGTTTCATCAATATTCATACATAAATAATCAAAATATAACATTTTATTTATCCTCCATAAGGATAACATTGGACAACGTATTGTGTTTAGCACTTTGAATATCACTGCAACAGTTGGACGTAAAACAACAATTAAAACGCCAAAATGATTGTTTTGTAGAGCTAAACTGATTAGTAGAAAGAAATGTGGAGTTTTTAGTGAAATTATCTGAGGAAAATCTAAAAACCGTATTCCCATAAGATTAACATGGGAAATTTTATGGACACATTTTTTGACTTTTCTCCACAACCACTAAACCTAGCTTAATGATTCAAAATACTAAATTGTTTGTTTTTTTACGCTCTACAAAATGGCTATAACCAAAATCTAGTGTTTTCAAAATTTTAGGGTAAAAAGTTCAAAAAACTGATTTTTGGAAAATTTTAAACCTCCATAAAACCCCCTTCCCATAAACCGATCGAACTGGTTTTCGAACTTAAAGTCATAAATGTTACCCTCTACATTTGTGCCAAATTTCATCAAAATCGGGCGCTTCTTTCAAAAGTTATCGCGGTAACGGACACATATATATATATATATATATATATATAGATAGATAGATATATATATATATACATATATATAAATTTGAACGAATAGTGTTTTTGGCATCTGGGGACCTCAAAACAAAAAGTTATCATGGTCTCGGGCTTAAGTCTTACCATGCCACCTATGGTAATAGCTTCTTCCCTATAGGGGAAATTCGCTAAAAGTATTAAAATCATAGAACAATTGAAATAAATAAACTAAAAATACAGATAAATGAATAAATAATGAAATGAAAGAAATTAAAACCTTTTGACTCTTATATTTTTGTATAAGGCTTCCGTAGACTATAGTGAAAGAGGATAGAATTGTATACACACTACTTTTTGTATTGCCTGTCAAGTAGGCTACCACTTCTTCAATGTATTGTGTATTTTTTACCAAAAAAAGCATAATGTTCAAATAAGTTTATATTATTGGATCTTGAAGTGCATGTTTTACAGATTTTGTATTTTAAAGTCGGTTTAGTGTATTTCATTGAAACCTAGATAAAGGAAGCAAAAGTAAGTTGTGTTCTCTAATACAAACATTTGGCAAGTTTTAGCCTGAATGCCTTGTTAATTGCATGGCTTCCATTTTATAGCAGAAGGTTCATGACCCTTTGGTAGAACAAGGTTAAAATGTATGCTTGTGGGAAAAGCACATCCTTATTAGGAAATTTATCTCTCTTAGTTTGGATATTGTTTTGAATATGAATGAGTCTAACTGTGTAAGAACAACTGGATAGGAAACTTGTTATATTACTATACAAAACATTTCATTACTTTACCTGCATAATGTTTTCTGTTATTTTGTATTTGCTGTGTGTACTTGGATGCCTCCTATACCTCTCTCCTCCTCGGATGTAGCCGAGTGTAACCTAAGTAATAGCTTTGATAGTACTCGCCCACATACACACCTTCTTACTAAGTTTTGTTGTTGCCCAGGTTTAAACACATCCACGAGGAAATAGAGTCTCGCCGGCCGGACCTTGAGCATTTGTTGGAGGAAAGTGAAGAGTTGAGTCAGTGTGCCAAGAAAGACGATGTCAAGAAGGAGGTCAAGGCCTTGGAGACTCGCTGGGAGAAGCTGGATGCCGATTGCAAGGTATTTAATGTTCAATGCTCAGTTGTCTTTTAGTAGCCTTAAAACATTATTATTCAATGAGCCCGATTGAGAACTTGTTTTACCAAGTTGGTTTCAGTGTTGAGTCCTGTTTAGTGCTTCTCTAACAGTAATTGTGATATGAAATATATTAGCCTGTCGCCAAGAATATGAACATTTTACAGCATGAGGAATTATTTAAAGTCTCCCTTATTTCTCCCTTTGCCTGAGTTTGTTTATAATCATATTCCATAAAAGAAACTAAAAGACTTTTGAATTCAAAAACTCAAATAAGGTGGGATACACAGCTAACTCACCTGAAGCAACTGGTTCAACTGAGCAAAGCAACACTAAGAAAATATTTACACACACATTCCATAGTATTTTGTCTCCATTGGAGAAGTCTTCATTTTATAACCCTGTTTGTATTCTACAACCAATTTCATTTTAGAAAATGTCATCCTATCAGTTTTTATTAAATATCTAAAATCTCCTAAAGGTAAAGAGAGAGTCGGTTGAGCGAGAAATCCAAGAACACTCGACGTACCAGCAGTCGCTGCAAGAGACGGAGAAATGGCTACTGCAGATATCGTTCCAGCTGATGGCTCACAACTCCCTGTACATCACGAACCGAGAACAAACTCAGGAGCAGATTGTGCAGCACGATGCTCTGCTGGCTGAAATTCAGAGGTAATTTGTGATTGGTTTGTTAAAACCATTTATTGTGTTTCATTGCTGTATTAAACTAGATGTTACCCGGAGGCTTTTTCCCGCGAAAGATTTATAAAAAACTACGACAGATGTGTGTGCTGCATTCTGTGGTTAGCCCCTGGAACTACTACGAATCAAGATCAGCTGTTTGAATTTTCGTCAGCTCAAACAAAAATAAATATCCATAAGGAATTCATGGGAACTATAAACCCCAGTAGGGCAAAGCCCTATAGTATTTTCGCAACTTTTATATGCCTATATGTTACTCAGGACTATCAAGTACCTCTCTCCCAAATTTCAGCTCAATCAGTTCAGTGGTTACAGCGTGATTGAGCCACAAATATCTAAACAAACATACAAACTTACTAACTTTCACATTTATAATATTATAAGTAGGATTTATTGATTTATTTTTTTATTTTTTACTCCACTTGATCAGATGGGTTGAATGTGAAATTATTAACCGAAACAAAAAGTTAAGGTTTTATTTCATTGACTTGCTGAAAGTGCAATGATGTATTCTCCCAAGGAATAGCTTCATCGCCCCATAGATTTATTTTAACCGTTTAGTGTTCATAACACTTCATGCATCCACCTGAGAAGTGCCCGTGATAGATCTTATTTTTTTAAACAAAATAAAACTGGACATGATTTTAAACAGATCGTATATATATATTTCCTGCAACCTCGCCTAAAGTGTTTCTTTACAATCTAAAAACACATCATAATACCGCTAATTTCTGTTTATTGAGCGAACAAGTATTTATCCTTACTTTTCCTGCTCGCTGAAGTAATCAACAGCTGATTGATTGTCACTTTGAACCAGCTCACTTGGTGTTTATAACCTCAAACTCTCGAATTCAGCAACATTGGATGAGAGGGTATTTTTGTTTGTTGTGAGGTATCCAAAATTGCAGTTGTATTGAAAATTGTGTATGTAATTTAAGTGTGAAGTGTCTTTATCGCTTTTGGAAAATTACCAGTTAATTTTAATTAATTACACAGTTTCAGTTGATAAAAATCTACTTTATGCTCGTAATACATAAATATTATTTAATTTAATCCAAACTTATCCTGTATCGCCGCTCGATCCCCCAGATACCAAGCCAAGCTGGACGAGCTGAAGGCTAAGGGCCACAGCCAGATCGAGCGGTACCCCGACATCGGAGCGGTGATCGAACGGCAACTGTCCAACGTGCAAGATAGCTACAACTCACTGCTGCACACCGCTCAGCAGATAAAGGTACCTGGCCGTCAATGTTTGCCTTACTGTGTACTCAGGAGTGTTCAAGAATTAAATTATTCAACATGAAACTCCCAACTTTGGATATTTTTATTACACCCCTTATATTTATGGTGATAAATTTTACCAGATTACCACTTATCTACAGGCTTTTCAATCCTAGAAGTCTGTCATAAATCATAATTGTTAATTTAAAATGTATTACTGAACAAATTACAAACCACAACACAAAAATATATTTAAATAAAATTGTATTTTACAGAATGTAGAATTGAATTTTTAAAGAGATATTGTTAGTTTCAATTTATTCTGAACTTTTGCGAAAATTTAAAATTTTCAGCTTAAAGAGACAGCTTCTGGGAAACTATTTTTATAAGTTTGCAATCCCTTTGTTAAATTTAAATCCGATATCACCTTTTATATTTATTTTTAGCTAAGAAGAAAATTAAAGAAAGACTTGAGTTTGTTTAATATTTACATTTTCTATATTTTCATTGAAATTATCAGTTAGAATATCATCCCTAATCAAATGAAGAATCTAGTACATTAGTGAGTTAAACATTATGTTTTATGTACAAGTTGCACAAGTTTTGTCTTCTAGTTTTAAATAATAACGTACTGTACAGTGTTTGTGATGGGTAACTAGATGTGTCTAGTTTCTATTTGATATTTACCAGTATTTATTCCTTTTGCATTACTGATATAATGAGATGCTTCTAAGAACCTCACACCAACTCTGTAAAATGAGTCAAAGTGTTTATCTATTATTGTGACTGGTTTTATAATTTCTTAAACAACAAGAGCTGACCGTTAGCCACACTGTTTGTGCAGGCGCGGCTGGTGGACTCGCTGGCCAAGTTCCAGCAGTACGAGGACACTCTGGAGAGCATCATGGCCGGCCTGGACGAGTGTGAGCCTCTGGTGACCCGGGGGCTGGACGACGGACTGTCGCTGGCCGAGGCGCAGGACCAGCTGGAGCAGGCGAGGGTGAGTAGAGCTGTCAATACACAATAGATAAATCCTTTATTTATGGCAATTATGTTACAAGTTCTACATTCCAGGAGCTCGTAGAGCTTGTGTGGAAACTACAATTTAAACTAAAAAAACTATTATTATTATTGTTGTTGCAGTCTGTCTGATATCATATATAAATGTTTAATTCCAATTCTTCCTTGATCAGCAGATCCTTAATCCTAGCTGTGTCGGATAATCAATCAGCATATTATCTAGGAATTGTATTTGTAGATTTCTTGTATAAAGTATATATTGTATATGGGGGTCCTCTGGCACCAGTATAAGTTTTTTAGAGTGTCCTTTATGCGCATCAATGGTGCATTTAAATTTGAAAATTTGTAAAAAATAAAAATAAAATAAATTCTTTTGAGTTTTAATGTTTTCTCTTAAGGTGATAGCGACCAGCTAAATACATCACAACCTGTAGACAGATAAAATCAATCGATCATATAAAACCTGTTGTGCAGGAATCCTTCTAAAAAAAAAAAATACTAACCACTAAAAACCCTCTCAATATAAAAGTTAATAGAGCATTTACAAAAACTAAAGTTGTTTTTTGTCTAGGAAAGTACTAGTAAAACATGATGACTTTATCATTCATTTAAATGCTTTCACAACCCTCCATAGCTTTTGTAACTAATTTTATTTTATGTTTAAAATTTCATATACTATAATAGATAGTGAAATTACAAATAGAAAAGTAGAAACAAAAAAGTATTATATAATAATATGTAATGACTATTAATATATTATAAAATATAAAGTATTATATAATGACTTAAGAATCAAGACTTAATTCTTGTATCATGTGTTTGTAATGCAAAAAATTTAATTGATTTAGGTGCATGTTTCACTGTGTTATTGAACTGTGAAGCGTTTTTTAGTCTAAAGAACATAAACAGTTTTCAGATTTAAATGCATGTAAATCCAGCAAGCTACTTTAGACTGCTGACCATCTTTAGTTAAATATAATTAAATGTTTCACCTTTACCCAGTTGTTCAGGTACAATATCTAGTATCATTATCTAGAGACATTCAATCCACTAAGGGTAACCCATTGTACATCAGGTGGTTCACAACCGCCTGCAGGGAGAGAAGACCCGCCTGGCTGTGGCGGTGCAGGCGTGTGAGGCGGCGGCCGCCTGTATCTCCCGTCCCTCGTCGCCCCAGGATCCGGCCCACGCCCCCATACCCGACAAGGAGATCGCGGTCAGGGTCCGCCTAGAAGATCTTATCGATCAGGTATTTTCATTTTGTCTGTAACAGTTAGTACTGTGTTACTTGTGTTTTCAATATTGTTTTAGAACAGTGTAAATGTTTTGGATGTCTTTAAATTAGTTGTATACTATGGAAAAAATCACAGACATTAAAACCCTAGCTATCTGTAATAAAAATACCCCCGTAGCAGCAAACCTGCGTACTCAGCGAATTTCCAATGCATATATATGAATCTTAATACCACATAAAGCCACATACCAAGTTTCATCAATATACATTCATAAATAAACGATTTGTGACATTTTAATTATTCTCCATAAGAATAACATGGCGGCTGAGTATGCAGGTTTGCTGAAGGAAGGAAAACAAAAAATGGTGTTTTATACAAATATCAATATAACTCATTTAGGTAAAGCCACATGCCAAATTTCATTAATTTATTTTCATAATTAAGGGAGATAACACGTTACTTATTCTCCATAAGAATAACATGGGGCTGAGTACGCAGGTTTGCTGCTACGGGAGCCTTTGGCAAAAATTTGTTTTTTTGAGCAAATATCAATGGTCCACAACTAGATGAAGTCGTATACCAAGTTTTGTCAGTATACGTTCATAAATAAGCGAGATATAAAATTTTTCTTTTCCTCCATAAGAATAACATTAGACAACGTACTGTGTTTAGCACTTTCAATATCTCGATAACCAATTGACGTAGAGAAATGATAAAAATACCAAATTGTGTGTTTTTTTAAGCTGAATCCAATGGTAAAAACTAAAATTTGACTATTTCCAAAATTATATGTAAAAAATTCAAAAAACCCATTTTTGGGGTACAAAACCCCCCCAAAATACCCCTTCGGATAAAGCGATCTGGCTGGTTTTCGAACTTAAAGTCATAAATGCTGCTTTACACGTTTATACCAAATTTCATCAAAATCGGATAATTTTTACGAGAGTTATCGTGCTCACGGACACATATATATATATATATATATATATATATACAGTTTCGAACGAATGGTGTTTTTGGGGTCTGGGGACCTCAAAACGAAAAGTTATCATGGTCCCGGGCTTAGGTCTTACCATGCCGACTACGGTAATAGCTTCTTCCCTATAGGGGAAATTCGCTAAAAAACAATTTTGATAAATATATACAAATGTCCTTTATTGGACGGATCGAGGGAAATTGAAAATGATTAAAGGAAGAACAGATTTTTATGAAAGAAACTTCAATATTGAGTCATTTTCAAACATTTTTATTATTTGTTTTTTTTATATATTTAATGTCACATGCTGTTGGAGTGTTCCCCATTCATTTGTAATGGTATAAAAATGCCCGCTGCGTATGGGAAATTATATAAATTGCCACTAAATTCTAAAAGCACCATAAAAAGGGGAGGTTTGCGTAATCAAAGTTAAGTTTGCCTCCATAATAGAAAAAATGGCAAAGATACAACATTTTCAGTATTACCAAGTATTCAAAATTCAAAAGTCCAGGAAAATTTATATTTCACTTTTTATAATATCTCCAATGCTGAAAAAATAGGTGACACACTTATCTCATTTGTTATGCCATGTTTTATTTTTTCATCCAAACAGCCCTCAATCATATCCAGGAATAGATATTTAAATTTATGTTTGCATGTTTTATGTTTTTTTTATGAGCTTAATTAATTTCAAATATAAATAAACGTGAAGACACAATTTCAGTGCGCTTTTTCCCTAGATACATCCTGTGGTAGTTGTAGCTGTGTAAATAAATTTATCATTGTTGACTGCTTCCTTCTGTTGCGATTTACTTTAGTAATGCTTCCATGTTATTAAAAACCTTAGACAACTTTGTCAATAGTTTTTTATGTTGTTGTTTGCATATTCACAGTAATTTCAATCACAGCCACATTATAGGACAATCAAATATTACAAGTAACAGATAATTGTTGCTAGGAATAAAAACTTTATCTTGGTATAGTAGTGTATTTTTGTTGTTGCAAAGCAGTACACTACAGTAGTTTAGGTGTTATGATCACAATGAGACTAAGGATTTTTTTTGTTATAAATAGAAAATAAGGTAAACAACACAATTATTTTACTTTAATAAATAAGTTATTAAAATAATGAAACACACGTTTTTGATCTTCAAGGTACAATTTAAGAATTTATTTCAAATTTTTTTTAACATTTATTGTAAATCCAGTTAAAAAGTTATGTTCAGGTTATGTATGACCTTCCAAATTGTTTTGTTTTGCATATGTCCTCTAGACAAATTTAAAAAGTTTAACTGTTTCAAACAAATTGGTTACCAATTTGTTTCAAGTGGTATAGAATTTTAAAATGCCTCCAAGTATTTATCCAGTCTCTATTTTAATTCCCCAACTAATGAAATGGAATATATTCAGTGCACACGCACACTTAGAAAGTTTTACAGCTCAGTACACTAATTTCAAACATTTTTCACTAAGCTTTCATATTAGAACACCTGTGAGTTATGGTTTCTCTCAGTGTGTTTCTTACTTATTTATTTTGTTTGGTTATTTATTAATCGCATGTTTTTATCATTTTCGTTGTGTTGACCTTTGTGTTTTGCATGGTGATCTGAATGTTAGAGTGAAGTAAAAGATGAGGAGCCTCACACAATACGACTCCAAAGGCTGCTCAAGAGGTTGAGAGATGAGGGATTCCTTGACAAAGTGAACGTTGAAATTGAGAAGGTGAGCTGGATTCAAGCTTAAATTACCAGTTACAGTTCTTTTTTATACGTTGCTGAGAATCTTTAGACGAAATTAGCAAGACTCCAACATAACTAAATAATTTCCTTCTTAATGTGAATACATTAAAGATCATAGATAGTTAGTTTATTATCTTATTTAATCCCCGAGAAAGAATTAATATTTATTTTGTTATTCGTCTTTTTAGGTGTTGAATACAAGTATTTTCTTTTCTCTTGAGCTGATAAAATTTAGTAAATTTTCTGTCTCATAATGTTATTTGGTTTCCCGCACTTAAATATCACTAAATGTGTTATTACTGCTAATGTTTTGTGTAAAATGTTATGATTTTTTGTAGGCACAAGTTCGCCTTTCGGCATTGACTGCTGCTGTCTCAGAGTTGGAAGAAAAAGATCGACAGCTCGCATCTTTGGGACAATGGGTTGCTGATCAAAGAACACAGGTCAGTTTAAAAATCACGCAAACAATGTACTGTATTAAAATGATTGTTCTGAGGCTTGACCACATTTCTCATAAATGTGACACTTAACAAATATAATTTAGAGGAATGATGTTAAAGAAACTAATCGGCATGTTTAAAGTTGTGTAAAATATACGTTACATATTACATATCTTGACAAGCTGACTGAAACCTGACAATAGTTTAAAATTGTCCATCCTCTCATGGTATTTTTGACAAAAGGTATAACATATCTTTTAATTTATCAAATAGTATAGCTTATTCAAGTTAGTTCATTACAGATAACAAGTACTGGATGTGTAGAATCACTGTTGTATGATAACTGTTGTACGATGGCTGTTGAGTGACTGTTGTACGATGGTATTCTATGATGTACTATTGTGGACATACCCAGAATTCGAAGCATGTAGAACTAAAATCCAAAACTATCAGGATAGCAATATGTCCCTAAATAAATGTCTCCGAAGTAATATTAGTCACTATGAGACTGCTAAACCTGATTACTAGTTTGTAACCGCATATTAATGCAAACCGGTTCTAATCCTGCAATCCCGGTTAGGTGACGGACTGGCGAGCAAAGCCAGCCAAGTTGAAGGCGGACACGGCCCGCTCGGAATTGGCAGCAATGCAGGAACTGTTGGCTACACTGGGCGACAAGAAGTTGAAATTGGCAACAGAGATGTCAGGAACTCCGCCAGAGATAGAGGCACAGCTGGATAGCTTGGAGGAGTTGGTGAGTGAAGTGGTACCGTAGTAGGTAATTAATACCATGGTATGAAGTGGATGTTGATACAGGATTGTGGAAAGTGGTTTTGTGTGTATTTTTTACACCACCCTGAAAACATGTCATAACTTTAAAGGAGTATGACTTTTTTTGCGTATGATATTACAGAAGCTATTTGTTTTTCCATCAACGTGGTGATACATGGAAGTAGTTTGCTGATATTGTCATTTAATGCTCATTAACACTAATAATACAAAAAACCTGTTCGGGGTAAAGTTTGTGACATTAAACTGGTATAATTTGCCAGATCATATCACCGTAACGAAATTGCATGTATTTTGTCCTTTAAGGGAAATTTTCAGAGTCTACTGTATTGTAGAGAACATAAAGGGAGGAAAAATTAGAGTAGGGAAGACAGTCTTTAGAGGGATTTGCTCCGGTATTCCTATGTATGCCAGACCCCTTAGCCATTTCTGAGGATGCATGAAGCCTTGATTTATCTCCAAGACACTGAAGAGATTTCCAAGTTCAGTCATGTGTCAACCAAAGCCATGCTTATTTCAGAGACATAGGCCAACCCATTTGGGTTAGCCTAAAATGTTTTTGTTACAAGTTTTAATACCCAATATTAAATTTTGAGTTGATGTAAACTAGATAATAAGCCAACTTAATGATGGATTAACAATCCAATGTTGAGATTAATTATCCTCGCTATATCATATTTTCTGTGTGTTCCTCCAATTTAACAATCAATCATAAATCTTTATTTGTCTTTGTACATATGATACAATAAATGGCGTCATACTTATATTTAACATATACATAGGACCAGGGCCCACCAACCCCAAAGCAAGCACATGCTGCTCCCAATACGATTTAAATCTAATTTTTATTGTAAAACTCCTGGAAAGAATATAAATGTTTGTTTATTATGAAGGATTTTAATTTGGATTTAAATTTATTTAAATTGTGTTCTAATCTTAGTTCATCTGGGAGTGCTTTAAAAAATTTGTTCCCCATGTAGGTAGTTTTTTTGTGTAGAATTCTAATCTATGTTTATCAAGATTTTTTTCCATTTTTCTTCTTGTGTCGTACTGATGTGTTGTAATTTTGATTTGTAATTTCGTATTCGTTTTAAAATATAATATACATTCAAAAATATACTGACCATATACTGTTAAGATTTCAAGATTCTTAAAGTATTCTTTGGCAGATTTGTCACGTTTTAGATTACAAATAGATCTTATGGCCTTTTTTTGCAGTTTTAAGATTTTATCAAGATTTAATTTTGTTGTTGCTCCATACAAACAAATACCATATGATATATGTGAGTGTATGAGGGCAAAATAGATTTTTTTTAGGATATTAATATTACACAAACAGGCCATACGTTTAAGTGCATATAAACCGGAGCTAATTTTACTAACTATATGTTCAATATGATGATCCCAGCAAAAGTTTTCATCAATATTCAACCCTAAGAATTTTGTCTTGTTAACTTGTTCAATGATTTTTTCTTCAATAATTATATTTGGGGCTATTTTTCTCCGGTTTTGCTTTGTTGAGAATACCATAAAGTTTGTCTTTTCAGAATTCAACAATAGACCATTTGTGTCTAAGAACTGTTTGACATTGGACAATTCCAAGAAACTTAAGAGTTCAATATTATCCTGGTTTACTGCTGAGATTTTTAAGTTTGCATCATCAGCATATAGGCATGGATTATTTTGCGTGACATTTTGAAGAGACTTTGAAAAACCGGTTAGGTAGCACAGAAACAGCAGCGGACCCAGAATAGATCCCTGTGGAACACCACAAGAGACCAAACACAGGTCCGACGCTACACCTGCGACCCTATTCTGATGAAAAGTATTTATTTCAACATATTGATAGCGCTCCGATAGATATGACTCAAACCATTTGTACGAAATTCCTTTGACTCCAAAACCTGCTAATTTTTGTAATAGTAGGTCATGGTCTACACTTTCAAAAGCTTTTGTTAAATCCATAAAAATACCAATGACTTCTTCACCGTTATCTATTGATTCTATTATTGATTCAATAAAATTTACTGCTGCACTTAGTACTGATCTCCCTGGACGAAAGCCATGCTGGGTATCATCAAGAATGTTATATTTTTCCAAGAAGTCAGACAACCTTTTGTACATGATTTTTTCATAAATTTTTGAGAATGATGGCAAGATTGATATTGGTCGATAATTAGACATATCCTTTTCGCATCCCTTTTTATGCACAGGGATGACTTTAGACAGTTTCAGTTTTTTTGGAAATATACCAGATACTAGGGAAGAATTCACCAGATGAACTAGGATTTTACATAAATGAACATTTGCCCCCTTTATGATAGATACAGGAATTTCATCAAAACTATATGAATGCTTATTCTTTAGAGAATCTATAATTTTACTAATTTCTTTTTCATTTGTTGGTTCACAGTGTAACAATTTAGTATGAGGAGAAGTGCAGTTTGTGGTATTATTTTCTGGAACATCATACATCATATTAACATTTCCTTTCAATTGTTTGATTCCATTAACGAAGTAATCATTAAATAATTTACTAATAGCTAGCGGATTAGACACAATTTTATCATTTATAAGTAGTTTTATATTTGTTTTATCTTTAGGTAAGATTCCAACTTCATCATTTACAATTTTCCAAGTAGTCTTTATGACATTTTCAGAATTTAAAATTTTGTTATTATAAAATTCACTTTTTGATTGTCTCAATCGATTTTTATACTGCCTATTTTTTTCTTTTACATATTTTTTTAACTCAGTATCTCCCTTTTCCCTAGCTTTTTTTTCTAACTCAATAATATTCTGTCTCTCTTTTTTTATTTCCTTTCTATTCTTTGCTAATTAATACATTTATTTTGCACAGACAAGTATCACGTTAAACATTGTGCTGAGCAGATAAGGCGAGAACACCGCTCTTCCGAATGCATTGACTCCAAAAGTATCAAGTTGTATCAAAAATCCAACCCATGTTTCAGCTGATGGAGACCCTAGCCAAAAAGCAAGGAGAGCAGGCTTTGATTGATGAGTATCGCAGCACCCTGGCTGGCACTCAGGCTTACCTAGACTCTCTAGCCAAGAAAGTGGACACTGCAGAAAAGGGCAGCGGTCTAGACTGTCAGCACAAACTCGCTGCTTTGGCTGAGGTGAGTATCTGTTTTTTTTTGTTTTTTTATTTCTATCCCAGAGATATTTTTAATGTTTTGATAAAGAACAGTTGAGACCTTGGTACTATCTGAGGTCAGTCTTTACTGATAAAACATAATTAATTAACAGCTTGATGACAAATGACAACTAGGTCTCTTGGATTCAAACTCTCATAAGATATACTGCCACGAGTTTTCAGTCTGTCTCTTTGATCACTCTTCTAGATACTCTCATATCTTCTCAAGGGATTGTTTTGTAAGAGTTTATATTATTTCTCTGTGTTGCCACTAATCTTTGGTGATTTACTTTAATTTAAAAAATAAATAAAAACAATTAAAATCCTGAATTTTAAGCATAGCTAATAATGGAAAAACTCACTGGAACATTGGGTCATGAAAACTAAATTTTCCAGTACTAACTTCATTTGATCAAATTGAATTAATAATTAAACATTTTTTGTTAAAACTCACAACAAATCCAGTGACAACTTTGATACTGTTGCTAGGTTGGCAACGAACTGCAGGAAAGTGCATTGCCCAAGGTGGAGGAGGTGAAGTCATTGGCCAACAACGTGATTGCCGTTGTCAGCAACCTAGACTCTCAGCAGATCGAGGATCAGGTAGTTACCAATGTGACTGATGATCAACCAATCAAACAGTTACAGCACCAACACAACATATAACACCAGCCTTGGGTTTCATGGTGTGTCGTATGTTTAATAGTCATGGTGGTGTGACATAGAGTATTTTGTGTTTCTGTTTAACTCACCAAGGTGGTGAACTCGTAATTACAGGAGTACATGAGTGTTTTATTTGCTAGCTTTTTCATTAAAGAATTTGATATGGATTTTTGATATTGAGGCTTTTATAGAAAATCTCAGAAGGCCTTAACAAAAACACAGCTAGCTCACTTTAAAATTCAGGAAGAGTGATAAGTTGTTTGAAACTGCAAGAAAACAATGAAAGTAATATTTTTTGTGAGTTTTATCTGCACTTAAACTTAAAAGAGAACTTCATATATTTGAGTTAAGCCTCCAAATTACCTTATCGTCTAGTAATCCTATTTTTCTCAAAAGGTGAACGGTAAAATTTAGATTTGTTTGAAACCTGTCGCCTTTCGAGAATAACAGGATCACTTGAGGATAAGGTAATTTAAACCAGTACGCATATTTTAAAAGAGAAGAACAATTTCACCTTAAATTGAAAAAGACATGACATTGTTGAAACATTTGCTTGTATGTGTGTTTTAGGGTCTAAAAAATTCTTCATTCTTTCTCTAGTGGTGCTCTCATAACTTTCTTCCCTGCTATTATGTGACTGTTGATAATATAAACAAAACAACAAATATTGATTATGAACAAATTCAGTTTTTGTCAAGTGTATGAATTTGATTCTGATATTATATTTTAGAAAAGTATAATGGGATTAAAAATACCTTCACTCGACTTCACTGCAGGAACATTGAAAAAATCTATTGCATTACCAAACTGTAATTCTTGTACAGGTGAAGGCAGTGGAGCGGCGTTACAACGACATCGCTAAGAGAGTACAGCGCAAGGCTCAGGTGCTGGCGACCACTCACAAGGGGCTGGAGGCTGCCCAGGGAGAGATCGGGCAGGCGAGGGAGTGGGTCAGGGAGAAGATGACGTTTGTTGCAGCTCCTCCGCCACTGGGCTACGAGAACAAGGCCACAGAGGAGCGCCAGCAACTGCTCAAGGTATGTTGAACATTAACGGTAGCAATAGTCTCTGGTACAATTTTTTTTAACAAATTTATAAATTCAAGAATAATTTGATGAGTTGTTTGTGTCCAAGGCGACGGACTCCGGATGCATGTCAGTGGCCCTGTTGTGGGGTTGAATCCCAGTCTTGGCATGTACATTTTATCAATACTGTACAACTTGTACTGGAATGGCTCACCTCTTTGCTAGATACGTTACATGCACAGATCTATAGTCTTTGTGGTCAAATATAGGCTGCCAACCTCTAAGCAAAAGAAAAATCAAATTAAACTTGTTGCAAGTTTTAGCCTGTTATTAAGCACTTCTGTCTGCCACAGTTTGTTAGCAAATGAAGACACAACTTCAAAGGTTAACAGTTCTATCCTGACTGTTAGTTCAATTCCTCTAAGAAAGGGATGAAGTGAAATGTCAATGAACATGTGTGTATTGTTTTGTTTAGATAGTTCTTCTTTTCAAGGAATTATCACGTAGCCTGACAGTGAGGAACCATAAGAGCATTGGGACTGTCCAAAGACCCATACAAATTTACAAGGCATTAAAATAATGGGGTTCGAACCTCATACCTAACGAGGCCAGTTTTAAGCCGATTGAACTACCTGCATCAGTTTCATGAAAATCCTCAATTATTTCTTTAATGTAGCTCAGATTATTTTACCGAGCAAAGAAAACTGTAAGAATATGGTTTCAAAGATATAGACCGTGTTACTTTTCTACAAAAAATGAAGTAAAATAGCTGTGCTATTTATTAGAGAAATTAAGGAGCTGAGGTAAAATATCATGCAGTTTTGGTTCACCCTTAACTATTACAGGACCGACTAGCCATGGACAAATATTAGTTATGCTAACCATTTTTGTTGTTGCAGGTTTTACTGAAAGAAGCCGAAGGCAAGCAATTATTAGCCGAGTCAGTGGACAAGCGATTGCAAGCTCTAACAAGCGAATTAGAGCCTAGCGAAATCCAGCAGCTTGAAGGCAGTCTTCGCCTGTTAGAGACAGAGGTATGTTGTTAATTGTTATAGTTTATACTAACTAGCTCGCATCTTGTCAAGTACTTGGTAGGGAACTGAAAAACCTCAATCTTATTTATTTATGCAGGTTGACATATTAAATAGAATAATACCAGTTGTAATTTGTCTGAGTCATAATTTGCTCTTTGCGGGATAAATTAGGAATGTTAGAGGTATTTAGGACAGTCAGAAATATGATTGTGATGTAATATGTATAGATGAACATTGATTAAATCTGGTTGGAAAACTATTGTATGTACCTTCTGGGTTTAAGTTAGGAGATATTTATTGCAGAGAGGATAGCTTTGAAGAGGGAGGAACTTTAATTTTCATTAGAGAGCATTTTTAGCGAATTTCCCCTATAGGGAAGAAGCTATTACCGTAGGTGGCATGGTAAGACTTAAGCCCGAGACCATGATAACTTTTCGTTTTGAGGTCCCCAGACCTCCAAAAATAATTTATATCTATATATATATATATATATATATATATATATATATATATATATATATATATATATATATATGTGTGTGTGTGTGTCCGTTACTGCGATAACTTTTGAAAAAAAACACCCGATTTTGATGAAATTTGGCACAAATGTGGAGAGTAGCATTTATGACTTTAAGTTCGAAAACCATATCGATCGCACTATGGGAAGGGGGTTTTATGGGGGTTTACAATTTTCCAAAAATCAGTTTTTTGCAAATTTGACCCCCACTCAATTTTGGTTATAGCCATTTTATAGAGCTTAAAAAAAACAAATAATTTAGTATTTTTAATCATTAACCTAGGTAAAGTGGTTGCGGAGAAAATCCAAAAAAACGTATCCCATGTTAATCTTATAGGAAAAAGGTTTTTAGATTTTTCTCGGATAGTTTTACTGAAAACATCACATTTATGTTTATTAATGTGTTTAGCTCAACAAAACAAACATTTTGGTGTTTTAATCGTTGTTCTACGTCCAACCGCTGCAGAGATATTCAAAGTGCTAAACACAGTACGTTGTCCAATGTTATCCTTATGGAGAATAAATAAAATTCTATATCTTGATTATTTATGAATGTATATTGATGAAACTTGGTATATGGCTTCAACTAGTTGTGGTATATTGATATTAGCACAAAAAACAAGTTTTTTTGTTGAGAATCCCCGTAGCAACAAACCTGCATACTCGGCCCCCATGTTATTCATATGGAGAATAAAGTAAAGTTGTATATCCCCCTTAATTATGAACCTACATTAAGAGAACTTGGTATGTAGCTTCACCTGGTTCAGTTGTATTGATAATTGCAAAAAAACACATTACTTATCTTCCTCGTTGCAGCAAACCTGTGTCCTCAACCCTAATGTTATTCTTATGGAGAATAAATAAAATGCTATATATCACTTATTTATGGATGTATTTTTGTGAAACTTGGTAAATAGCTCTATGTAGTAGTGAGTCACATATATATGCATTGGAAATTCGCTGAGTACGCAGGTTTGCTGCGACGGGGGTATTCCTTTAATGTACTAAATATTGAAAAATGTTGTATCCGTAGTGTATTTGAAGTTGTTGCAATCGTCATGAATGAATGTAATGCAGTTGTTGTTAGTGTGTATCGTACTCCTCAGTCAGATGTAAATCTCTTTCTTAGCAGTTTGCATAGTTTTAGAGATGTTGACAACAAAGTTTGGCACGATATTCAACATAATTATTGCAGGGGATTTTAATATTAACATTTTAGAAATGAACGCTAAGTCACAATATTTTTTAAATATTTTACGATCTTATAATCTGTATTGTTTAAATGATGAACCAACAAGGGGGCTTGCATGTTTGGATAATATAGTGACAAACATGCGAGATGACAGAACAAAGTGCACTTTGATTAAAGATGGTCTTCAAACCAATCATGGTTTAGTAAGCTATATAAATGGAGGATCAGACACAACTGAGCCAAATACAGAAAGAGAGATTGAAATTAGGGATCTCTCTCCAGATGCAATGAGGCTATTAAGATACAATTTAAAGAAAGTGAAATGGGAGGATGTTCTGAATGAAACATCAGTTGATTTGTCTTTCAGTATATTTCTAAAGGAGGTAGGTAGTATTTATGATGAAAGTTGTCATGTAAAAAAGAAGAAAATAAAAACTAAAGAATTGAAACAAAAGCTAAATTGGTATAGTGATGAACTAAGGAAAATTAAACAAAGAGTTATGTTTTTTTATGAAATTTATATCAGATGTAAAGATAGAGACAGGAAAGGAAAACTTAAATGCTTGTATAAAAATTAAAATAAGTACTAAAGGTATAAAATAAACGAGGCAAAAAGTTAGCAAATGATAATTACATTAAGTCATTCTCCAGTCAGTGTAAATCTGCTTGGAAAGTAATAAATTAATAAACCAAGAATGTGGAAAGAAAAGTATTGTCAATTCTGAGGTAGGGTCTACTAAGATGAATGAGTATTTTATAGTTGCTCCAGAAAAAATACATGGTAATATACAAATAGAAGAATCATGTGCAATAACATATGTAAGTAACGTTTGCAAACAATTGATGGAATTGAACAAAGGTTACCAATGAGTTGGAATGAAATAACTAGAAGTGAAATAAAAAATATTGTCAAAAGCATGAACAATTCTAAAAGTAAGGATTTGTATGGACTTTCAAATAAGGTGATTGAAGAAGGATAGATGTATTATTAAATCCATTATACTTACTATTTAACAGAATTTTAGCAGAAGGTTTATCCTAGTTCATTGAAAAAACCAAATTAATACTCATATAAAAAAAGGGCTCAAGAAAAGACCATCTAGCTACCGACCTTGTGCAGAAAGATGGAGAAGTTAAACGGAATTTAGATTGTGGAAGTGTGTGATTATTTTAAGTTAATTTAAGTTTTAGAGGATTGTTTGGCAGGAATTAAGTTAAATAAATAGTCAAATAAAACATTTTATAGTTGTATTTTTATATTTCCAACAAATAATAAAGTAAACAATTGTAAAGTTAAAGTTAGTTTTAAATAAGCCAAAAATTGTGATTCATTCTTAAGTAATGTTTACCAAAGAATAATATTCTTGATAATAACAAACATCTGTTTTTTATGTCATATGTAAACTTAAACCATGTCCAAATGTTAAATTTCAGTTTACAAGTTTCACACTTATGGCTTAGCCACACTCCCACAGGACTTAAAATTCCTCGATTTGCGAACAGAACTGATTCTAGTTCTGGTTGTTCACTTCTAGTGGGTAGAGTAAACTTATTGGGCGGACTATCTTTTTGTTGCTGCTGAGGATTACAGTGACACTTCTTATCTTCTTGTCTCTGCTAGTATGGAGTTCCAAAACTCCTGCCATTTCAGAATATTGCCATCAAAAGAAGGAAGAGTTAGTTTAGGCAACCTCATTGAAGTTAAGTTAATTGAAGTTGTTGGGAAATGAGGGGGAAGTTGACTAACCTGGAATGAATCAGTTTGATCATTCGAACCATTCGTTGTTGGATGAGTTTCCTTTTCCAAAAACGCGATACTGACCTTCAGTTTCTCGCTAATTTCATCGAAGTCCAGCATCAAGGTTATGTGATCCTCAGTTACCTTCTCATTTTCCTCTTCTTCTTCTGTAGAGACATCTTCTAGTTCGGCAATGCTTTTTTCTAGTTCTTCCACCCTTCTTGCATAAGTTGTAAGGACGTTCAGTGCTGTGGCGAGTTTCTTCGAAGTAGCAGTAGTTTCATCTTCGGATAATATCTTGGATTCAGTAATTGTACTTCTTAGCCTTTTGCTCGACTCCAGATAGTTCTTCCTCAATCGTTGGGAAGACATCAATGTTCTGCTTTTTCTTTCAGTATTTTGTGGAACGTTAACCGCGCTCTGCTACCGTGTGCAGATGGAGAAGTTAAACGGAATTTAGATTGTGGAAGCGTGTGATTATTTTAAGTTAATTTAAGTTTTAGAGGATTGTTTGGCAGGAATTAAGTTAAATAAATAGTCAAATAAAACATTTTATAGTTGTATTTTTACATTTCCAACAAATAATAAAGTAAACAATTGTAAAGTTAAAGTTAGTTTTAAATAAGCCAAAAATTGTGATTCATTCTTAAGTAATGTTTACCAAAGAATAATATTCTTGATGATAATAACAAACATCTGTTTTTTATATCATATGTAAACTTAAACCATGTCCAAATGTTAAATTTCAGTTTACAAGTTTCACACTTATGGCTTAGCCACAGACCTTTATCTTTTGTTGCTATTTTCAGTAAAATCATCAAAACATGTATTCAGAGGCAGCTACTTAGGTATTTTGAACAATTTAAGTTATTGTGTCCAGAGTAGTTTGGGTTTTTACCAGGCTTATACTAGCAAAGCAATAGCAATAACTGAAGTTCTAAGTAATTTTGAAAACAAACTCACAACAAACGCTACTCTTATTGACTTGACGAAAGCATTTGATTGCATCCCCCATCAGATTTTATCAGAGTTAGATAAATATGGTGTGCCAGGTAATGAGTTAAAGTTGGTAGCATCGTATCTAAAAAACAGAAAACAGATGGTGGTCCAGAACAGTAATGTATCCAAAACCAAGTAATTAAATATGGAGTACCACAAGGCTCAGTGTTGGGTCCCTTTTTATTTATTGTTATAGTAAATGACTTCTCGGGAAATATGCCTTGTAAATCTATCTTATATGCAGATGATACGACTTTGTTACAAGCTGGTAGAAATTATGATTGTGTCTCACTTAAAGAACAACAAGTTATGAATGAAGCAGTGGATTGGTTTAAAGCAAACAATATTAAAAGTCAACGAAAGCAAAACAGAAAATATCACTTTTTCACTACATAAATCTCATAAAATAGAAAAAAAGTAAAATTGCTGGGAAAATTTATTGATAGCAAATTAAGATGGGAGGAACATGTACAGTATTTATGTAAGAAGCTAGCTAGGATAAATTATTTGCTAAGAAAACTTTGAGAGAATGTAAGCCTGAATATGTTAATTAGTGCCTACTACGCGTTTTTTAATTCACATATGATTTATGGTATTACACTATGGGGAAACAGCCCATACGCAGAGAAAATTGTTAGTGGCAAAAGAGCAACTAATGGCCTAAAAAATAGAGACTCATGCAGAGAGGTATTTAAAGAGGGGTATAATGACTTTCCCCTGTCTCTATATTTTTAGCTGTTTGATCAAGGTAAAAGAAAAGCTGCACCAGTATAGTCAGCGTTCTGATTTTCATGACTACAGTACAAGGCACAATTACAAATTAGATGCAAAACAAATAAGATTTGAAAAGACTAATAAAAACATAATCTGCATGGAGGTAAAACTTGTCAACATGCTGCCTGAAAGTGCACTGCATCTTGAGGTTAGAAAGTTTAAGATAATTATGGAAAGATGGTTGAAAGAAAAAGCTTTTTACTCAGTCAGTGAGTTTCTAGAATGGAACAAAAAGGATTTGGAAATATTATTCAAATAATTGCAGTTCTTGTTGGTTTCATTGTTTTTTATTTGTTTATTTTCATGCAGTCATTATTTAAACATTTATTTTAAACAATTGTTACTAATGTTGTTTTATTTTGTTATCTTTGTCTAGTAACTGTTAATAATGGACCCGTAAGAAGTTAAACTTGTTTTTGATAAAATTATTTGATCTCAGCAGTTAATTGTTGTATATATTTTAGATTTTATATATTTATTGCTTGCGGTGTTATTTATTCTGATAGTTTATAGTTATAATTTAAACATATTTAACCTATATTATTGACTATTCTACTTTGACTATATTCACACTGTTTACTATATTATGTGAGTTTTTTAATGTTAGTTTTAGTTATATAAGTATTAAGAGCTTGACAATGTCTCCTGTGTCACAATTTGTATGCCTTATAGACAAATCAAAATCTTGGGCATGACGAGCTGTTCACTAATATAATTTTATAGGAAAAATGAAACGAATAGTTACACTTTTTTAATGCCACAACCCTTACAATAGAAGCCATCTTATACACTTTTGCCGCCATACACAAGGTTCCAAGGCTTGATAAACCGTCAGTGTGGTAGACTAGTATTAGTAGCCAGCTACTGATGATACATGATGAATTGTAGGAATTGCCAGCCTCTGGCTGTTTTGTTATTTACCGTGTGAAATAAATTTTGTAGACTGAACAGTTATTTGTCTAAAAGTTAAGTGATTATTTTTGTTAGTAAAATTAATAGCAAATTAAAGTGTAAATTTTACTGTTCAGGTGGGCGAACTGAGCAAAGGCTTGCGAGGAGAGATTGATAGAGTGGGCAACGCAGCGAGTCAACGGAAGCAGTTCGAAGATAAGTTGGCCACTGTGCAGTCAGCGTTGCGAGATTTGGCGTCTGAGGATCTCGACCCGATAAAAGAACAGCCGCTAACAGCTAGCGGTGTTGAGAAAGAACTGAACCATTATAAGGTGACGACTCACATTCATACTTTATGGATTAGGGACCAATTCTGGATTACTTTTTTTACTTCATTGGGAACATTTTCTGAGTGATGTTGTTTTCTAACTTTTTTGTGGGTGATGTCAAGTCCAGCTCCCTGAGCCAATCTTATATTCCAAGTTTACAAGTTTACTGGAACAAATTCACAGAGGCCGGTTATCATCTGAGTGTTACATTATTACTTGTTTCTATTTGTTTTTCACAGTTCTGAAATATTTATTACTGCTACATTGTGGTTAGGCTTTGTGGTTACAAATCCTGTTGTTTTAAGTGGTCCAGCTGTAAATTTAGAGATTTGTACCTTAATTTTTATTTTCTCGTCGTTAAATTTTGTTTAGTGAAAACTATAACCCAGTTTTATTGTCCTGTTGAATTCTTATTAGAACCAGGATCACAGGCCTTCACTGAACCGTTCATTAATATCTGTTTCAATCTACTATAATCTTTAGTTGAAACACATTCTTTGTTTTAAATTCTGTTTTGTTTTTTATTTAGAACTATGAAAGCTCATTGAAGAAGTTTGGCGAAAATGAGCTCGGCCCACTGCAGAAGCAAGCCAATGCCCTGATGAAGGACTGTGATGAAGCTGACAAAACAAAACTACTTGCTGTCATCCAAGGTGAGTGTTCAAAAGTATTTCTCACAGTATGTTTTATCATCTGACACCACATTATTACTTTATAGCATTTTAAAATACAATCCATTTGGGAAAATAATGTATTAAATTTATTATTGAAAGTTCATAGATTTATACTGCAAAAAAATACAATTTTCTTGCTGTAAATATTGATGATTTGTTTTGCAAATCATTAGAAACAGTAAAGAATCTTCTTCAGTCGAAGAATTTTTAAAGTCTACACACAGAGACAATATTTTTATAATTTTTTACCAGTTCAAGTTCACATTCCATTAAGCCTTTTTCAGCCATAAAAATGGTGAATAGCCTGGTACGTACATTCTGTAAGGCGCCATCAGGTCAACAAATTTTACACATTAAATATTCAAGAAGTTCTGTCGAAACTTAAGGGTGACAGTGCCCTATGGGTCTTGTGATTTTTTTAAATGATGATAGGTACATGAAGCTACTTTTTCTTTTTTACTATAGGTAGGCCTATATGTAGAAATTATAAAGATCATATTGACGTAGGGGTACAACAAACAATGTGGGAGGTCATAATAACTACCTTCAAATTTCTTCAGTGAATTTCTCATTTGATTACATGAATGTCGAAATCACCGTTTAGAATGTAGCTGTGAAATTTGTTTATTTATTTTTTTTTGTTAACAGAAAAATTAAACAATTACAATATTTATATTCATGCTACAAAAGCCAAAGTAGGCTTGTCTTCAGCTCTTAAGTAACACACACACTTTTCTCCGCTCTTTTTGTCTACCAGTCAGTCTCTTTAAAGGTAGTTAATTATCATCCATACAGAAAATTACTCCTATATATTAATTTGTATGAAATTGGTGGTACTAGTAAAATTACATGAAACTCAATTAATATCCAACTTTCTACTTGTAGGTTTGGCAAAGGAGCACGAAGGGTTGCAGAAGAAGTGTCGCAACAAATTGTCATCGCTGCAAGACTTGTTGGCGGCAAGACGCAAGTTTGAGGCGGACATTGAGGCTTGTCAGGCGTGGATGAACGAGGCAGAGGTGGCACTGTCCGCGGAACTGAGGACCGCTAACCTGGAACTCATCCAGGAGCAGCTTAACAAGGTCTGTAAGAAGCTCTGAGTGGTTAATTAAGTTGATAAATATTTTTAATAATTACCCAATTGACTTTTCAAGTTTTATTTTATTTTTATTGTACAGTCTATATAAATAAAATACAATAATCAAACAGTTTCTGTTAGACACCACTGAACTAGATTATTTTCAAGGATCTTTTGGCTGGTAAATCACAGTGGTTATCGTGCTCGCTTCATAATCTGAAGTTTGCCAGATCGTTCCTGAGAAAAATCCTGAAAAATATTTAAAGGTTCGATACTGGATCCAGCTGCCATTTGGTCTTTGGGCTATTAATAATGATCCTGGCTAAAGAATCAGTTGGTCTAAGTCAGTAACAAGGCTACACAAGGCATCTCACCCATTCTACACTCATCATTCTTTCATATATCTTCTCGGCCTGTTGGCTAAGATATTCGCCTTAAAATCCGCCCTAGTTGCGTCGGCGTCTTACAATCAGGTATAGAGAGAAAGAGATAGAAGCTTTCTATTAAAAACTAGAATATTTTTCATATTTTGTATATCTGATTTGTTTTAAAGTCTGATCAAAAATAATTATAAGAGAAACACCTGGTCTGCCAGACTCTTTCTTAACTTGTTGAACTATTTTTGCGACGGAGATCTTTATAAAAATACATTTTGTATTTGTCTCATTATTGAAATGTTGTTGTATAAACAAAATGAAGTCTGGGGTTAAGTAAACCAAAACACTGGTCTCTGGTCTCTGCTATCTTCCACTTCACAATTCAGTGCACAAAGCTCATGGCTTTGTATTTGACTCTCAGACTGGTAGTGTTACAAATAATTTATTTTAAAAACATTCTTGGGAAAATTAAACATAAATTGAATGATAACTCTTTATAAGAGGGTTTTGGGAAGGTTCTGTTTAGTTGATATTTTTTACCCCATTAGAGCTGACAAATATAAAAAATCTAATGTGTGCCAGACTCTCAGATTGGGTATATATATGCGTAAGCCTGTAAATTTTACGTCCTGGTAATTGTGGTTTTCTTCTTGTTTGTTGCAAATCATTACGGATGTTTAGACTGTAAGTATTGATGTTATCAGAATTTTGAAGTCGTAAAATGTTTTTTTTAAATTGTTACTACTTTGTTACTACTTTTTTATCTCAGTGTTTTGTTACTAGACATGCAAAATATCTCTCTTAAGTACATTATTATAAGTTTACTATTAAAATGCTTTATTGCATTGCATTATTAAAGGGTGATATCTCAAAACAGAGTTAATCTTTTTCTCCCAGTGTCTTGTTACCCCTCCTGTTATGAAATCAATTACCATTGGCTTTGTTGTAAGTGAGTGATATACTCACCATATTACCAAGATAGGAATAACACTGCTTTTTACTTATAACATTCAAAAATGTATTTTTTCTGTAGGTACTACCCTGTATTGGAAATCTAAAAAAAGGATTTGCTTGTTGTCTGTTTTACCCTTAAACTTGTGATTTTAATAATTTTCTATTAAAATATTTTAGGTGTTACAAGCACTAGAAAAGTGTAAACCCTGTGGAAAGAGACCATGTTACCAAGCTTGTTATGTTACAAATTCTAGGGCTAAATAAGGTACTGCCGAGACAGTTGGCCACTTTTCACAGTAATCAAATATTCATGCATAAAATAATAGTAAACAGAGGCAAGCTGTGTTTTATTTAATTTTTGTATGAAGCTACTATATGTAATTAAAGATGTCTTACAATACTTGTAAATATATTTACACTTAACTGTATTTACATACTAGTTGGTTAATATAAGGTGATATGTGGTAATCGATTTGGACCAGTCACAACAGACATCCTCAGGCCTCAGGCCTCATAAAAGACTGACAGAATCAAAATGGCGTACCTACTTTTTTGCTGTTGGCTACCCTGGCTACATTTAAATAAGGGCGCCATTTTGATTCTGACATTCTCTTATTGGGCCTGATGATGACCGTTGCGACTGGTCGAAATCGATAGCCTTGTACCATCTTTAATTTACTCCTTACTTACTATTACTTATCCTCTTGAACCACGTTGACTCTTCCAAGGAGCATGTGTAGCGAGTAGGGGTGCGAGTAGTGATTTTTTTAATTGAGTCGAGTCGAGTAGTGCCAATTATTTTCGAGTTTCGAGTATTTTCGAGCGAGTATTTGCCATCAGTTGTTAGTTACAAATGGTTAATGAGATTTGGATACCACTCCAGATTTGATAATCTAAACATGGTTTCTAACTAATACATGAGTAGTAATACAAATTTTTGGCCAGTACAATCAGACTGGATTACGTATTGACAAACAAAACATGGTTTGGAATTAGTTTCCAGCCAATAAAAGACAGTCCGGTTGTCATTTGGCCAATATCACCTGGTCCAGACATGGCTTGTTGTCATTTGGCCAATATCAGCTGGTCCAGACATGGCTTATAATCAATATTAGATGACGAAATCGTTAGTTACGGCCGATATTAAGTGGCCCGGTCGCCACTTTGCCGATATTATGTATACCGTCGTCATTTTCGGCCTTTATTACATGATCCAGTCGTAATTTTTGGCCGATATTATGTTTTCCATCTTCATTTACGGCCGTAATTACGCGGTCCGATCATCATTTTCGGCCGATTTTATGTGATGCGATCGCCTTTTGCAGCCGTTATCGCTACGCGATTTGGCTGGTCGCAATCGTTAGCTATCGTCCAGTAATCAGCAGGAAATACTCGCTCGAAGTTTCGAATATTTTTCAAAACTTTGAGTCGAGTTTGAGTATTAAAATACTCGGCCGAAAACTTGATGTTTCGAGTACTCGCACACCCCTAGTAGCGAGTCATCTCTCTTCCTCTTGGTGTAGCCATGAGAGTTCTTTAAACAAATTTAATTTGGTAGGCTGTAGTAGCAAATATCGATCAAGTAATCTTTCAACGTAAGTTTAAACTTCTTTAAGTTTGTATTATATTTAAAATGTTCTGGCAAGTTGTAGAAGAATTTCTGTCCCATGTATTCCGGTTTGGTTTCGGTGAGAGTCAGTCTTTGATAAATTGCGTATCTGATCCTATGTCTGGTATTATAGTTATGGGTAAGTATGTGGGTTTAAACATATTTGGACTTTTTACATACATTATGGACTCAAAATCATATAATGACCGCACACTGTCTTGTATGTAAAATACAGTGTATTGTAAATATATTTGGAAGCGTAATAAGTCGTCTTTAATCACATCACGTAGTTCTAAGAACATGTACTACTCTAATCAACAGGTTATTTCGTAAGGGAATAACGGATTTTTATGCTAATTCTAGTACGCCAAGCTGAATGAGGAGTGTGTCCGTGTGGGTGAAGACCTCTCCAAGCTAGACAAGGCCAGTCGCCAGATGGTGCTCAGCCCCCCAGACCTGCTGCAGTTGACGGAGAACCTCAACAATCTCCATGAGCGGCACGGACGGATAGCTGCCAACATCAGGTACTGGTTGGCTGGTGGGATGTTGTGAGGTGTCAGACGATGCTGTTGTAGTTGGCGGTGTTTAAACGTTTCTAGGATGAGGAGGTTTCTAGATGGAACATAAAATGCAACTAAATGTCAGGGGTTTTTTATATTTGGGAAAAGATTAATAATAAAAATAATAATAATAAACAGAAAAACCATGTGTTTGATGGAGGACTAGTATAAAAACCGCTCCATGAATCATGAGAGAATGTTCTAAATATCATTGATCGCTACAAATATAAAAAATACTAATTACACTATCCTTGAAAATTGAGTAATTGTTGTCTAAATAAACTTTTGGTCAGGAAAAATCCTCGTAATACCAAGAAAAGTCTGGGAATTTTTGCTTGTTGTTTGCTATATTCCCGGAATCAAGTGGGTTAGGAAACCGGTCTTGGTGTAGATAAATTCCAATTAAAATAAAAGATTTTGTTAACAGTTTGATGCTAAATTTCTAAGTTATAATTTGACAACAGTATTATTTTCGTTCCCAGAGCTTTTTAATTGTGCATTGCAGTTTTCTTAGTTGGTTTTGTAAGTTTATACTAATTTTAGAAGGGTTTTCTTTACTAGTCAAAACTTTGTCCATACTTAATCTCAACTGTAAGGTACATCTCTTGAGGATAGTCTCTCAGTATTTGCCAAATTGAGACTTTTCAAAACCATAAAATGTCAGGTAAAAAAAATAAATCCAATTTATAAACTCCAAATGAAGCTTTCACAAAATATCGATACTATCAACTAGTTGCACACCTCTTAAACATAATTTTACAAATGGTATTCTTTCGAAGAAGAAATCGTTCAATGATTGGTCGCAGGGATCGCACGCGAGCGCTGGGCGAGGCGTTGGACAAGTGTCGGCAGGCGCAGCAGCGCGCGGACCAGAGTCTGGCAATGTTCGCTCGGATACAGGCCGAGCTGAAGGAGCTACAGCGGCCCGTCGGCAGCAAGGTGGAGGATGTGCAGGCCATGCTGGACAGCTACCAGGTCGGTTGCGGTCATCAGTCTTGTATTATGAATTTATGTTGTTGTGTTGAAAATACTACTATTACTGTAATTTGTACACTGCTTACAATTCAAATTCAGATTCAAATCACTTTATTCAAAAGTACATACATTGTGTGTGTACATGATTGGCATCAACATAGTACATAAATCTGCCTAGGTATATTTTAACATAATTCTAAGTTTGGCGTGTAGAATAAGTTTCAATATCAATCTTAATCTAATAACAGTAATGATTATCGAGTTTTCTGTATTCAAAGTGATGAGGAACCCTGTATTTTTTAACTTGCAGAAAATTATTTAAGTATTTTGATGATATACAGGAATCCGATCCAGTGAAAGTATTTGAATCCTATACTCAAATACGAGCAATGTCTGTTGGTTTGTTCGTTTGCAAAATTTATCTCGGAATACAGCAGAAGAATTTCGCTTAAACTTCGGGATTAGAAGGTTTTAGACCTCAAAAATCGATTGGTAAAAACCTCAACCCCGGGAAAGCTTAAATTTAGTTGAAAACTCATTTGAAAATTGGAAATGTTAACATTGGGCTCATTTAGTTTAAAATCAAAATCAAAGAATCATAAAAGCTGTGAATAAATAACCAGTTTAAACTGTTAAAGTATATATCACTCAAAGCATATAGTAAAGTATAGTAGTATATAGTAGGGTATCAAGTGATTTATTGAAAACAGTGACTAGAACCACTGACTGAAGATTTCATGTAGAATAGAATATACAAATGAATCAAGTGTATATAGAAGATTTCTTGTAAATTGCATAACAACACTTAATTCATCTGTTACGTATTTTTACCCCCACATATAATCAAACATTACCATTGAGCATGACTCGGTCCCCCCAATACTCCTTATTATCGAAATACTTCATTTATTAAAGAAAATAACTCAGTCCTCATAGGCTATAATATACCTTGTGGTTACAAACTATACATTTTAAATTTAATTTATAACTTCAATTGAAAAATTGTCAATTTTATATCAACTGGTTAGAGCTAGATTTTTCATTCTTAACTCTATTTCTGGATAGCTAGGTCAATGAATAGAATAGTAATGATATAGTCAATGTCAATGTATAGAATGAATAGTCAATGTTTCAATAGTCAATGAATAGAATAGTAATTTATTCTTTAAACAATACATTATTGCAATGGACTTTGTGCATTATACATGTTCAATTAACCCTCTCGGTATCCAGATTCTGCTGATCCCCAAATACTGTGGATAAACAGAATACTTTTCAATTGGAATTCAGATTACTTTTGAGATTCGGAAGGCACGTTAAGCCGTTGGTCCCAGTTACATAAGTAGTCATCTGACCATGTCAGAGGCATTTGTGTGACCTGAAAACTCTGACAACATATCTTGGTCAGAAGGTTAGATGAACTTTCCTTTTACTTTATCAGAGAACTAATGCATTATATGAGGTATGAAGTGGTATATTTTTAAGTTATTGCTAGTTAAAATGCTGTGTGTTCAAAATTACTCTAACACCATGCAAATATGTCAATATACTCTAAAATTGTTAATTTGGCACTTTAAATCTTTTTTCAAAAATTTATTTTTTGAAGATCGAAATACAAAAATTGTTATTAGATTTTTAATTATATTGTAATTGGTTTCAAATGTTCCAATTGTTTATTGTTGTAATTGACTTAAAACGTAGAATGAGGAAGCCATTTTCTAGTTTAAAACAAAAAATGAAATAGTGATACTAATTGTAATAAAACAACTGTGAACCATTTCATCTCTATATACCTTGCTTAATTAAAAATCCCATGATTTGCAGAAACTTCTGGACGACCTTAAGAACTGGAAGAACGACGTCGGCAGTCTGGAGGGTATCAGCAACCTGCAAGACATCGTGAAGCAGCAGGAAGACCTGATCAGAGCCATAGAAGACCAACTGGACAGGTTGAGACAGCTGTTGCTGCTGAGGGAGCAGTTCATCGCACTGATCGCCGATATCACCATGTTCATCACTAGATACACCGAGGTTATCAGGGATATCGAGACCGGAGGACATTCCACACAGGAGAAGATCAAGAAATACGATGATGTAAGGGGGCCATTTTGGTGTCGTTGTTGTTGTTTGCCGTTGTAAAATAGATGTATAATATAGTATATTGCTTATTTACTTAAATGATTATAATTTATTTATATGTAATTGTACATTTGGGTTGTTTGGTTTAGAATTAATGCTAAATTTGTCCTACAAAAAATATACGATATTCAACACTATTCCTCACCTTTACAAAGTATGAACAACAGTAAAATGTTTAAAAGTTTTATTTTTTATATTTTTAATTCAAATTGTTGTATATTTGATTTGCTGATATTGTTCACAATTTTTTTTAAATACACTCGGTTTATCCTCTCCATGCCCAAACTTGTTACTTTGATAATTTAACAGTTTGTAAACACCACTGGCTAAAAATATTGATATTGTGTTAATCATTCCAGAATACTTTCTGGGGTGATTAGGTGAATCAATTTAAGCCATTTATTAATTTAATATTAATAAATATTTTATTTTTGTATATCATTGATCATATTCAGGAAGTGCATTTGTGAATTCTACTGATATTTGACGAGCTTAAAATAAATCAAAAACAAGTTGGGCATCTCGCTAGCGTAACGGTTAGCATCTTAGACGTTGATTGAAAAGGTCACAGGTTCAAATGTTCACGGTTTGGGGAGTCCACAACAATTTGAAGAGGTTGGACCGCTTTTCCTAAAAGCATTTGTGTGTCCTCTTAACTAAATGATGTTGACGTTGAAATACAAAAAAAATTAAACTGATTTTTGTACATGTGTATAAGTATAATAAAACCTCATGTATAAGAATTTGAAACTACCCAATCATCAAGCTACTCCTTTTCTTACAAAAAACACATTTTCCCAGGTCATAGTGAAGATCCAAGAGTGTGAGGCGTTGCTGGCCGCAGCCACCGACAAGGGGGAGCAGATCGCTGCAGAGGGTTCGGCGGCCGACCGCAACATGGTGACAGAGCAGCTGCAGAGTCTGAAGCAACAGCTGACGGCGCTGCGGCGGGCAGTAGAGCGGCAGAGGCAGCAGCACGAGGCGGCGGCTGCAGAACATCTGAAGCTGGCTGCGGAGCTGGACGCGGTACTGGAGTGGCTGCACGGTCACGAGGCGGAGGTCAGGTCTCGGCCGGTGCTGAGCATCGACGTGGCTAGTGTGCAGGTGGAGATGGAGAAACACAAGGTGAGTGGTGAGATTTAGAATAGAATAGAATGCGTTTATTGCCATTGAACACAAATAAAAAGTGTATTAGCGTAGATTCTGAAGTAGACTTCTCATTGCCATTGTAAAAGCTGTTCCTACTTTTGTGTAAGACAGGATTTAAAGAGGATGTAGTTACACTAATCACCAACAGAATAACGTCTGTCAACTATTACTTATCCTCGCAGGAGGAGATAATACAACAGTTTGTGTTTCAGGAAGCAAACATAAGTTGATTATCACTTGCTTTTTGAGGTGAAAATGTTGTACAAGTCGACGTAAGTAACTAAAATAAATAGTTGACAGCAGCACACTCTGTCGGTGACATAATCAAACTATGTCCAATTCAAATTCTGGCTAACACTAATAGAGGGACAGCTTGGCCATATAGATCGGATGCCTCTTTCAGTATTTATATAGTCAATGGTAATAGACAAAGTCAACTTAAACCTAAAGCAACTTTGGTTAACTGTAAAAGAAAAATATAGAACACAGACTTAAACCTTGTTAACAAATCTTTCCTTCAAACCTTAAATAATCGTCTACAGAGTAAAATACACTAGCTTATAACCACTTTGAAATTTTTTGACATAAAAGAGTTAAAACTTATGCCATGTACATCCAGGGGCAATCTATTAAATATCTTTACCTGAAAAAGTTTACAGCTTTTTAACAAACTTATGGTACCTCAAGATCGTTACAATGCCTCATTTGATAACTGTAAACTCAAGTTCTTTCTGATAACTATATCAAATTCTGTTTCACATACATCAGATTTTGAAATATGAAAATGGAAGACAAAATCATTACATTAAATCTTACAAAATACAGCCTACAACTCTCCCTACTTGAGATACCTGCAATGATCTCACCAATCACCTTCGTTGGTTTTGATTGGTACACATTTGGATAGATTTAACACTTCAGTTGGAACCTGATGGCTCTGATTAATTTATTGTTGTAATATTTGTTATCTTGCTTTAAACAAAAATTTGTAGCTACTACTTTTATTTTTGAATGTTTACCATGTTTCCATTTTCTTATTAATTGGTGACTTTAACTGTATTCTTTTAACCTTGATTTTGAATCAATTCTCTAAGCATTTAAAATATTTACCGAATTTGTTGTTTTTTTTTTTGTTTTTTTTCTTAAACCAAAACAGTGAGCTCAAAGATTTCTAAAAATATTTCTCTAAACATCACTCTGATGTGCTACATAAAACCTAGCTCATTTGAAATATTCTAATGATTATTGGGTAGGACAATAAAGGTTTATCTCATAAATAAATAACCCCTCTCTGAATAAATAATCTCTGGGTGGTGTAATAACTGTCAAGATTTAAATAAGTCAAAAAGGGAAATAGTCTCAAGGATAGACTCCAACTTTACCAGTTTCTCCAGAAAAAATTTAAGTTTCTAGTTTGTTGTACTGCTATTTGTAATCTGCTTTACTCCTTTGCGATACCTAAGTTTATACCAGTGGTAACAGGGAACGTGTGGAGTTGTGTGACACAAGCTAAATGACTTCTCTTATTTTAAAATGGTCTGACACGGTGAAGATTAGTCATTGATAGTACAATTTTTATAACTTCATTAATTTTAATGTTTCAGAAACTGGCTGCGGAAGTGGAGAGCCACTTGGCGAGGATTGCCGCTGCTCAGGAGTCGGTGAGGCACGAGGAAGGGCTGCCAATGGAGTTGACGGAACGGCTGAGTGAAGCCACCCTGCTGCTGTCCACTTTGCCTCCCCAGCTGGCGGAGCGAGCCAAGTATCTGGAGGACAATAAGAGGTAGGGGCGTAGAAATACAATGGTTTAGGTGAAATGACTAGATTGCACCTATCTGGATATCGGTTTTTGCAAAGGGTTTCTTGGCTCTGTCATAATTACTTGATTATGCACAGTTCACACTTTCTGAAAATTCAGAGAATTTGAAAAAAGTCAAGGAAAAAGTTGTAAAATGTCAAAAGTCAGGGAAATCTTTTTATTTAATTGTAAGCCCAAAGCGCCATTGTGTGAAAAAAGTTAATCATAACTGGTGAAGCAATAAATTTATTGACAACAAAAAACTGTAAACATTAAAATAAGAATTAAATAGGAGAGCTTGGACAAGTAAGGGGAAGGTGGTGGCCGATACAATATATTTTTCTTTTAATGTTACCTTTTATAAAAAAAGTGTGCATTCCGAGTCGTGAGTCATGGAAAATTTATTTTTTTGGTCAGGGAAATCATTAACCAAATAAAAGTAAGAACCATGTTATACCAATTGGCAAGCTTAGTTTTTGACTTTGAGATTGGCCTTTGGTAGTTTTAAAAGACTTAATTTTCCTATTTGCGGTCTGGGGTTAGCTCTTCTTGAGAAATAATTAGGGGTGTGCGAGTAGTGATTTTTTGAAATCGAGTCAAGTAGTGACAATTATTTTCGAGTTTAGAGTATTTTCGAATGAGTATTTGCCATCAGTTGGTAGTTTCAAATAGTGTTTGGGATTTGGATACTACTCCAGATTTGATAATCTAACCATGGTTTCTAACTTATGAGTAGTAATACAAAGTTTTGGCCAGTACAATCAAACTGGATTACGTATTGACAAACAAAACACGGTTTGACATATGTGTCCAGCCGATAAAACACGGTCCGGTTGTCATTTGGACAACATCACCTGGTCCAGACATCGCTTGTAATCAATATTATATAACGAAATCGTTAGTTACGGCCGATATTAAGGTGGTGCAGTCGACTCTATTGACAAGCTATTCCGCCTAGAGGTCAGGCCAGTCGCTGCTCACTCACACACATGCAGAGTCCCGGATGCTCACTCACACACACGCAGAACCCTCCCCTCAACTACCCCCAACCCCCAACTTCCCCAAGCGGTCAAACCACTTTCACTCAGCTGGGCTTGCTACTCGCCTTCATCGGGCACCAAGATTCTGGAATGGCAAATAGCAAGCAGCACAGCGGGAACTCAACTCAACCAGCCTCTCCGCATGTGTTATAAACATATTTATTTGTTATACAATTTTCAGCGGTTAATATACCATTTAAAAATGTCATATTTAATGAATTCAGTCAAGTCTCTTAAATCTATGATATCGTAGATAAAATTAATTATAAAACGTATTTAACAAGTTGGAAACGCTCTACTAACATACAAATAACCCCGTCGCAGCAAACCTGCGTGCTCAGCGAATTTCCAATGCATAAATATGTGCCTCGCTAACACATAAAGCCACTTACCAAGTTACATAACAATACATACGTAAATAAGTGATATATACTATTTTTATTATTGATTTATTTGGACTTTACCTATCACTTCTAGTGTTTAAAACAATAGTTTTTAAACCCTAGAAGCGATAGGTAAAGCCCAAATAAATCAATTATAAAATTCAAATCCATCGCTATTATGAGTTTCAAAAATACAGTATAACATTTTATTTTAGGGCTGAGTACGCAGGTTATCGCTGAAACAAGGAAGATAAGAAACTTTTTTTATAAATTATCAAAATAACTCAAGAAGGTGAAGCTTCATACCTTTATTTATTTAATTTAGGTTCATAACTAAGGGAGATAGGCCATATCAAACATTAACTATTCTTCATAAGAATAACACTAGGGCTGAGTATGAAGGTTTGCTGCTTCGGGAAAATAAAAAATTGTTTTTTATGCAAAGCATATAAATAGGCCAGAACTAGGTCAATTCACATACCAAAGTTTCGCTAAAATATGATCACTTTAAAGAAACTGGAAAGAGTATTTTTTATTTGAATTAAACAACAGATAATTTTAATCAAATATTTGTTTACAAAAATCGAATTAATACAGTTCATATGATAACGGTTTTTAACAAGATCCAGTATAAAATACGATTGAATCACGGATAAAATATCTGATAACAATTAAACACATTAACTTTGAAACAAAGTCTAAGGCATCAGTAAACTACTGGTAGTAATCCTAACAACATATTAAAATATCAGAACTAACCGTTTGTTTGCGATTTTAATGTACTCTTTATATGATTGGCCTAAAAGAGCAATGGTTAAATATTTTTCTACCATAGTGAAGTTTGTAAACTTCAGATGTGCCCAAAAAACGGGTGGCAGTTTGGTAGTACCCAGATAGGGAGGGAGGCAAATGGTTTCCAAAAGTATACATTATCACCAAGAGATATCCTGGTAAACCATTTCAGTCAGGTCCCAAATTTTGTATTGCTTGAATTCCTTTACAGCAACTTTAGAGACTCATGCGGACAGTTAACATAAAACCAATAGACACGGTCTGAGACAGTCCGTAGAAACCACAATTCCCCATGTTTAAGAGTAGGACTGGCTGTCTTTACCCAAAAACAGGCTGTGAGAGTAAGAGTATTTTTTTCTGTTAATGTGCAAGTGTAAAAACTTTAAAATGACACATCGATTGTCCAAATCGGTTGAGAAATAACGACGTAGCGGGCCAAAAACTAAATTCCTTAGCGATTTAATATGTAAGACTGGGCCGTATTTAGGACCTCTAGGGCCCCGGGCGAATATGAAAATGGGGCCCCCCTAACATACAAGCATGTATGAAGGTATACATACAATAGATATTTCTCTATTCCGTAATATAACCTTATTAATTTTAATTGTCTATTCTGTAATAAATACACCAAATATACAAATAATTAACAAATTTTAATTTGTTGTGAAAACTTTAAAAATTTTCATAATAATAATGTTGTATTTAATTTTCTTTACAGGATTTAGTCTGGTTTTAGCTCTCAAGCCTATATCCAACAAGTTACTAATATATTAAGTTAATATACAATAAAAAACATTATGACTAGTTAAACCAACAACTTATAAATTTAAAAAGAAATATCTCGTGTAATTGCTTTACCACAAAAATCATCGTACTAACATGAAAACAATCAAAATATAGCACATATGAAATGTTTTGTTATGTTATGTTTTGTTATAATAAATGTTATATTATATGTTTGAATTCAATACACATTGATTTGGAACTCTTTAAAAGGTCGTAGATCAACATACTGCTGGATAGACTTTATTAAATAGTATTTCATGCAGTATAGATGGTAAAAACTCCTTTCTCGGTATTTCTTGGCTGAAAAATCATAAATTATATGTTCAAGTAACATAGGCAACGCCAACGCAAAATATAATTTTCTAAACTCTGGTTTAATGCTAATTCAAAGGTAACATTTTACATGTTTAAAATTTAAAACATGTTCTTATTCCGGATGCATTTGATATTATCGCACATAAAAATATTCTTAAAGAGATTTAAATATTTGGAAATGTAGTAAAAAGTCAGTTATATTGTAGACGTCTGTACATTATTTTCGAGATAAGTTTACGTGATTTTGATACAATGAAATATTATCTTTATCATTGTGATACAATGAAATATTATCTTTATCATTGGGCCTTGTTTCTTCCTACGTTAAACTTGATGTGGGGGGTAATCGCAGGACTCAGTGTTGGCAACAATGATAAGCATACATCCCGTAACACTCACTGATACCAGGGCAGTGCTGATCGTATTGAGTAATAATTAAAGTAAACAAAGCAGACGTTTTTAAATCCCCATGCTTTTCTTATGGGGGATGTTTTACATTGATGTTTGTTTGCTGGTAAATATTTAGAAATACTGTTATTTTTCCCGAGTCCTAGGGATCAAGACCTCTCCATTATCCTACGATTAGCCAAACTCCCACAATTTTGACTTAAAAATTTTGCTTACAGAATTATATATAAAGACGATACGAACAAAATAACAACAACAAGAAATAGGCTAAAAGCTACCGTACCATTATTATTATCATCTTTATTATTAATTGTATAATCATATTTAGGATAACCTCAAACACTTATGACTACTCAGTGTCCTACGTTAACTGACTTTCGTAACCAATTATAGTTTTGATACTATTATTTAATTACTTTATATTTGGCTGTTTGTTCCTAATAATTTATAATATATCAAAATTAGTTTTGTGCAACAATAACAACAAACTTAAATCGGCTTGAACGGAATATGCAACTTCCAAATACGGCAGAGCATGGCTGTTATAATTTATATTAAACAATACAATACATACAATCTATGCTCAGCAAAATAAGTGCTCTTCAATGCCATCAGTAGTTATGTTTCAAATCTTACCTGGCCAATAATTTTAGTTACTGGATTTGGGCAAGTTTATCAAGTCCGCACATGGTATTAAAATGATACAAATTATTGAATGACTTTGGATTTGATACTTAGTTTGAACGTACACCTTTTACATCTTAAAATTATTTGTATTGTTTTCAGTTAAGAAATAATCAACTTTTTCAGAACAAATTTTAAAAACTGCCTCCTTAGTGGTCTGAAGGGTCCCACTTTCGTGGCCTGGGGGCCCCCCTCGGGCCCGGGGCCCTGGGCGCTCGCCCCGTGCGCCCTTACGGCCCTGATATAAGGCTAGTTTTGCCCAACAGCTTCTATTGTCCACCCTGAGTTATGTTTTATAGTCAAATCAAATCACACAGCTGAACAAATTGTAATTCATTGCTCTTTATAATCAAACATGCTCTTTATAAGTGCGTTTGTATTTTAAAATATGGTTGGCAACTATTTAATGTGAAATTGAAGAGTCATAAATTATGTTTAACTTACATAGAAAAAAGCAAAGAAAACTGTGTATAAACAACTTGATTATTAGCTAAGAAAAACCCTCTTCACTAACAGAAATAAAATGTGGCGTTTTTGTCTTAAGAATAAATTTGTAGGGCCTAATTAACAATTGTAAAAATATATTAAACATCTTTGATGGGCATAAAGAAATCTGACTTCAGGCCTACATACAGCTTAACACAACCTGGCTTTTAGACCTTTGTTTTATTTGCAAGGAAGATACCTCCTCTGTCACGGGGTGACGGTGCCGGCAGTCGGCGCGGCGGGCCGATGCGGGGTAGTGAGAGAGAGATTGAGAGAGAGAGGAGATGTGTGAGAGAGTAAAGGGATGTGCGAGTGAAAGAGAAATATGGTGCGCGGGTGCCTGCACGTGCGAGTCGGGGCGATATGGGCGGCTCAGGGGTAGATAGGTGTCTGGCGCGGGCTAAAATTAAATAGTACACAACTTTTTTATGAAACCTAATTTTTACATATTCTTGTGTAAAACTGTCTTTGTACACCCTTGGCTTGGGTTAGCTGAAGTTTTAAAACCACTTGAATAAAATACAACCGAGATACAAACTTTATTTCCTGAAATAATAAAAATTTTACTAAAATCCATTTAGGTGTATTTTTTGTAAATACATAAACCAATTTTGAAACATTTGTGATTGGCCGTTTTCAACTGGTGTATAATTCAAAACACCTCTAAAACGGCACTTCAAAGGGTAAAAAAACCAACATAACGGAAATATTTTTCCAAAAAAATGTGTGTTCACGGTTTGTATAATCGTAATAAACAAAAAACAGTGAGAAAAAAAATTAAAATTTGTTTGACTGCACAGCCTTAAGTGGCCCTGTTGCCACTTTTACCGATATTATGTATACCGTTCTCAGTTTCGGCCTTTATTACATCATCCAGTTGTAATTTTTGGACGATATTATGTTTTTCCATCGTCATTTACGGCCGAAATTATGCGGTCTGATCGTCATTTTTCTATCAATTTTGCGTGATGCGATTACCTTTTGCGCCGACTACGCGATTTGGCCAGTCCCAATTGTTAGCGATCGTCCGGAAATCGGCGGGAAATACTCGCTCGAAGTTTCGAGTACTTGCACACCCCTAGAGCTTGGGGTGATAAAAATCATGCATGTCCTAGGCTGAGTAGTGACGAATTTGACCTTTTTAAAGCACATTTGTAAACATAGCATAGTGGTTAGAGTGTTAATCTTAATCTGAGGATCGCTAGATCGACCTTAAAAATTAATGTTAATGTTCAAAACTTGGTTCAGCTGTTATTTTTCTTTGGACTAATAATAGTGAAGATTTCTGAAGATAGTTGTATTTATGATAAATATCAGGTGTTTATGATAGTTACCTGGGTTTAAACTACTCACTATTAAAACAAATGTCACTGGTGATTAACTACAAATTAAATAATCTTGAGCTTAAAAACTCAACTGAGTAAGTCTGTTCTTAAGATTAACCATACAATTTTTAAGTACCTTGACAAATTGAATATATTTAAAAAGTTGATAACAAAAATCAAAAACATTAACTCTGATTCTTTGACATAGGTGAGAGTTTTTGATGGTAGCCCCTACGTACTTACCTACATCTAACTGATTAACTGATAAAAAGTAATTGGTTCAAGTTTAAAATATATTCATTTTTAAAATTTTAGTTGTAGTCATCACTCTCCTGTTTAAAAGTCGGTGGCAGTAATGCCACATTTATGAATTATTAAAATTCCTGAAATGTTGAAGCATCCTATATTCAAAGCAAACTGATAATAAATTAGTAGAACTAACATTTTCAATGTCGTTTTTCAGATATCGGGAAGATTACGAAGCATTGGTCGAGAAGTTACATGTGTGGGTCCGAGAGGCTGAAGCAAAACTAGAGGCAGGAAAAGATGGAGTGGACTTCGGAAATATCGCCCATGATCTAGAAGATCATAAGGTATCAACTTTATTTCTTAGTCTCAAATGGTAAAAACATGTATACAAACAGTTACCAATTCATTTATCATGTATGAAACAGTTTGGTCTTGTTTTACATGCATCCTGATCATAATGAATGCTTTTAACTGTATAAAAAGAAACACTACTATTGCTTTACATTAGTTTTTGTCTATTAACGTTTTGATCAAACTTTGCTTTACATCTGAGCGATTATGATTAGGTACAATGATCCAGATCAGAGTTGTGATTGGCTACTTTAAAGTCCCTCAGTGAACACATCAACTGCAGGTGAATCACCATTAGATGGGTATTTTATAGGGCTGATTCCAGACTATTGTTTTTTAAGACTTATACAAATATATGCCATAAAGCACTTTTGTTTACTTTTATTATTTACTATAATATGATATTCATTATTAGTTTTATAAATTAAAAGTTAAAGTTAGTTACGTTAAATTATCTACGAAACTTTCCTTTTAATGATTAGCAAAATAATAATGAGAAAACACTGAAAAGATCTAGATTTCCTAATGGATAGTGCCTAAAATTCTGTTCAATAGGTGTAGAGTTTATAACTAATACCCTCGTCACACCAAACCTGCGTACTCAGCGAATTTCCAATGCATGCATATTTTTCTCACTACCACATGAAGCCAGTTACCAGGTTTCATAAAAATACATAGGCTAAATAAATAAATGATCAATAGCATTTTATTTATTCTCCATAAGAATAACATTAGGGCTGAGTACGCAGGTTTGCTGCAAAAAGAAAGAAGAAATATGTTTTTGTGCAATTATAAATTTAACTCAACCAGGTAAAGCTACATACTAAGTTTTATCATGTTCATAATTAAGGGGGACATAAAACTTTACTTACTCTCCATAATAATAACATTAGGGCTGAGTATGCAGGTTTGCTGCTACGGGGATGATAAAAAAAATGTTCTTGCAAATATACGAACCATTACTAGGTGAAGCCACATACCAAGTTTCATAAATATCATTCATAAATAATCAAGATATCAAATTTTTTTATCCTCCATAAGGATAACATTGGACAAAATACCCCCGTAGCAGAAAACCTGCGTACTCAGCGAATTTCCAATGCATATATATATATCTTAATACTACATAAAGCCACATACCAAGTTTCATCAATATACATTCATAAATAAACGATTTATGACATTTTAATTATTCTCCATAAGAATAACATGACGGCTGAGTATGCAGGTTTGCTGAAGCAAGAAACACAAAAAATGGGGTTTTATACAAATATCAATATAACTCATGTATCTAAAGCCACATACCAAATTTCATTAATTTATTTTCATAATGAAGGCAGATAACACGATACTTATTCTCCATAAGAATAACATGGGGCTAAGTACGCAGGTTTGCTGCTACGGGAGCCTTGGGTAAAAAATTGTTTTTTTTTAGCAAACATCAATGGTCCACAACCAGATGAAGCCGTATACCAAGTTTCGTCAGTATACGTTCATAAATAAGCGAGATATAAAATTTTTATTTTCCTCCATAAGAATAACATTAGACAACGTACTGTGTTTAGCACTTTCAATATCTCGGTAACCCAATTGACGTAGAGAAATGATCAAAATACCAAATTGTGTGGTTTTTAAGCTGAATCCTATGGGAAAAACTAAAATTTGACTATTTCCAAAATTATATACAAAAAATTCGAAAAACCCATTTTTGGGGTACAAAACCACCCCAAAATACCCCTTCGGATAGAGCGATCTCAAATTCCATCAAAATCGGATAATTTTTACGAGAGTTATCGTGCTCACGGACACGTCTCACATTTATCTATATATATATATATATAGATATATATATACAGTTTCGAACGAATGGTGCTTTTGGGGTCTGGGGACCTCAAAACGAAAAGTTATCATGGTCCCGAGCCTAGGTCTTACCATGCCGACTACGGTAATAGCTTCTTCCCTATAGGGGAAATTCGCTAAAACGTACTGTGTTTAGCACTTTCAATATCTCTGCAACGGTTGAGCGTAGAATCACAATTTAAACACCAAAATGATTTTTTTGTAGAGCTGAACTGATTGGTAACAGCAAATGTGAAGTTTACATTAAAATGAACTGAGGAAAAGCGAAAAACCTTCCCATAAGATTAACATGGGAGATTTTATAAGCAGTTTTTTTTTTTTTTTTTCTCCGCAACCACTTAACCTAGGTTAATAATTCTGAATACTATATTATTTGTATTTTTAAGCTCTACAACATGATCAAAACCAAAATTAAGTGTTTTAAAAATTTTAGGGTGAAAAATGCAAAAAACTGATTTTTGGAAAATTTAAAACCCCCTTCCCTTTGTCCGATTTTTCTGGTTTTCAAACTTAAAATCATGAATGTCACTTTACACATTTGAGCCTAATTTCATCGAAATCGGACGTTTTTTACTCAAGTTATCGCATTCACGGACACATATATAGATATATATAAATTTGAACGAATTATGTTTTTGGCATTTGGGGACCTCAAAACAAAAAGTTATCATAGTCTCGGGCTTAAATCTTACCATGAAACTTACGGTTATAGCTTCTTCCCTATAGGGGAAATTCGCTAAAACTCCAAAATAGTATGGGTTTGGATTTCCTATCAGTTACTTTAGTCTCAAGTCTCCTAACAGAATGACACTGGTAAGGAACATAAGGAATAACAAATTACACAACAAAACCACTCATTAAGTTCTGTCTCTGTAATCGCAAAGCCAGGTACTTATTGGGCTGTCAACAATGTACAATTTTTCTCATACACTCGGTTGACCACCCACTCAATTCAGTTTGTTTTAAAACTTTGTGTAATCAGCAGTATTTTTTGTTGCAGCTGTTCTTCAGCAGCGAGCCTGCAATCAGAGAGCTGGTGTCACAGCAGATACAAGCCGCGGGTAACGAGATCTGGCCGTCGCTGAGCCCTGCAGAACAAGAGGAGATGAGTCTGAAGCAGCAACGGCTCACGCAGCTGCTCAAGAACACGCTCAACTTGTCCAAGAGCAGGTCGGTATATACATAGTATGGTTTTTAAATCCAGTTTGGTGGTCATAAACTAAAAAATAAACCTGAAGTGAAATAGATATTACTTTCCTGGAATCACATTTTAAATTTGGGTCTATACTAATCCATACCTTTGTGGCTTTCTGTTATTGTCTTTAATGCTAGGCAGAGAGCAAAATAAACTTTAACTATTCAGTCGTGGATTCTGTAAGGTACAGGATTTCTAGAGACATGAAATGCTGTTAGAGGGAGTTGGGGAATGGTTTTGGATTAGAGAAATTCTGGGCAAAAATTTAAATACCAGTCGGGAAAAGTATAATACCTCATTATACCTCATTATGAATAAGTTATCAGATTCATAGTTTAGCGTTTTACAATCGTACTCAACTTGTAAAATGAAACTGCTGATGTACTTACAGACAAGCACAACTCGAACAAGACGCCGAAGTCTGGCGAGACTACCAGCAGTCTCTGGACAAAGTCCGAGCAAACCTGGCGAGAGCACAGTTCACTGACGAACCAGTCACATCCCTGGCCGGAGTCCACTTTAACATACAGAAGATAGTGCATGCCGAGAACGACACTGAGGTTGGTTACATGTTCACTAAGTTTGCAAGTTTATTTTGTTATGTTTGGGGTCAGTAAAGATTAATTTTGTTGTTTAAATATGATTTGTTCCAACGTAATGTTTCATCTAAGAAACACCTGAAAATAATGTATCTCTTAAACTTAAAAAAATAAGAATTCCCATATGTTGTGCAACACAAAAGTTGTTGTTAGTTCTCTAAATAAATTTATAAAACTTTCAGCTTAATATGAGCTTTTGTATATTTATCCTATATATATCCTATTAACCAAGCAATCTTTTTTGTATGCAAAAATCAATCTAGGAATCTCATATGGGAATTTCAAAAAAAAAAACTTGAAATGAAGGGGTTTTGGGGCTCATAAATGATTAGCAAAATCCTTAACCCTGGTAAACGTATTTGAATAGCCTAACTGAAAATTTTAAGATCGGCATTAAAGAGTTTCAAAGTTTAAATTATAATAAAAATAGTAATAACAGCTGATCAAGAACAACCTGTGAGCTGTCCAATTAACTCTCATGTGATAATGTATCAATATGTGATTTTTCCTCTGAGCAAAGCTCGGCCCCTACGTACTTTTCCTTGATATGGTCATAGATCCTTGACCAAAGATGTATACTTATACCAAAGATGAAATTTATTTAGGGGCTGAAACAATGTTCCCAACAATGGAAACCAGTTTTCCATCTCGTGAAATTATACTAAACGAATTTGTATGTAGTTTCATCAGAAGACTGTGAGAGAGTTGTAATAAAGCAGACTCGAGAAATGCTCTGCATTAATTGAGTAGCCTAGTAATAGTTTATTGTTTGAGTAAAATGTGTACCACCATAGTACATTGGCTTTTTAAATGAATAAACTCGAATAACTGTCTTATAACTCTAATTTACTCTTGTCAATTGTGTAATTTGTTAATGACCAAATAATCCCATTATGCCTGTAAAGTAATGACATCTAATTAAATTGTCCCGAATTATTGGTACATTAACACCACATCTTTGACCGACAAACTCACTTTTTATGGTCCACAAGTAAGTTCAAGTCTGTGTATTGAGCATGTTAGACTTGTCAAAAAGCGATCCTATTACATTAATGTTTTTTCCGCAGCACCACCAGCCAGAGATGGACTTGTTGACCCAGCGGGCGAGTGAGATACAAGCCAAGTCGGACAGCAAGAACAAGGCAGCTGTGGCTGCTGAGGTGGCGGCGGTGACTCAGCAGTGGGACAACCTGCTGGCGGACCTCAGCAGCAGGAGGCAGACTCTGCAGAAGCTGGCGGCCCACTGGGAGGTAACGTGGGGAATGCAACGATTAGTGTCGTAGAGTAGGGTGGCAGAAGGGTGTAGGGTGGCTCATGTGTGAGCCAGGTGTAAATATACACAGCCCACCATTGAAAGGAAAAGTTCTCGCTTGCAGACCATATAGCCAGAGACAAAGCATCCAATATGTGCCAGAATCCCTATAGACTGTTACAATAATCTCGAGCATTAAGTCATGTTGCGACACCGTCCCAAATATGAGTTGCTGTCCATTTTGACGGAACCAACCGCCTCATAACTGAGTAGCTGGTCGGTAGTGATGGTCTGTACGACTCTTGTGTGAGTCAGTGGGGAAATATTGAAGGGAAATATTTTTAATGGAGGTAGCAGATTCGTTAAAATGTAACGATATTGATACTTTTTCTAGTAGGCCTTCGCTTTTTAATAGCATAGTTTTTCACTCTTTGTATTAGTGGCTAGTATATTATTTCCACAGATTACTCAATGGGCATTGCTAGCTTGACAGGTAGTCTCTTGGACTTCAGATATCGATGTCCACTCAAGTTCTGGCTAAGCCCACTTGCCCCAGAGTGTTTAAATGCTCCCATTACCAATTACTGGTTGCAGGGTTTATTTTTGGCTCGAAGCATGAAACCTATTATGAGTGTTCACCACTTAAGTGTGTAATTGATCGGATCTTCTTCAATAAATGTATAAAGACAGTTTTAAAATATCTTATTAAAAGTATTAATATTCTAAATATTAGTATTTTGTTTAAATGTTGTGTTGGTTTTTTTTAGGAGTTCGAGTCCAAAATGTCCGAGTTTGAATCACTGTTATCCACTACAGAGGAGAAAAACAAACACATAGACACCATTGTGCGTTCAAAACCTCAAATTTCTGAAGTCAACCAGATGATTCAGGTTTGTTTAACGTTTATTTGTACTATCATATAAATTAATAGATAAAGAATACATTTGTTTTTCATACTTGTATTATATTTTTGTTCAAAAACACTTGCTATACAGAGATTGACTAGGCTCTTTTATTCTTTAAGGCTACTTTAAGGCTCTTTTTGTAAATAACAAAATTGTTGTAATTCATTTGTTGTTGAAATAAATGTGATCAAGCATATTTCTTATTGTTTGTTGACATCGCAACACATTAATACTCAGTAGATGGTGCAACAAAAGCCAATGTCAAATTTCTGAATATTTGGCTGTTTCTAAAACTTTCAATATACGTTTGAGGATGAGTATTTGATTTTTCCCGAAATCAATAATTTCCAAACATCGATTTACAAAAAAAATTATTGTGAGTATTTTAAAAGTTGAAAAATATATAATTAATATTTTAATAGTCTGAAACAGCCATCCTTTTCAGTTAGGTTAAGCAGTTTTGCTTGGTTAACACTGACACATTAATTTTCAAATAAATATTTGTTTGATTCATCCTTAGGAATTTAAGCCTTCTCAGTATCTACCTAAAGAAGGAAATAATTTTGACTTGTAATCAAGTTAAGACAAGACAAAAACTATTCTCAACTTATATGTACATTCAATGAATGGTGTCACATCGGTCAAAAAGACAGCTTAATGTTATTTACAAGCGATATATTAATAAAATACACTAATACCGTAAACTACTTGTACAACAAATACCGTCGTCATTGACACAAACCCAGTATAAATACTCAGTACACTACAGTATTTTAATATTTTAACCCTCCCAGTCTATTTTATTTCCAACCTCCTTCTCATCCGCTAATCCACGACTCGTTGCTTGCAGGAGTTCCTCACAGAGGTGAAGGGCTTCCAGCCACAACACGAGGAGGTCTTGTTCCTCTCGGGTTCCGTCCTGCTCTATCTGGACACGTTCTCTCCCACGTCTGCCGCCACTCTCAAGGACAAACTGAACAACATCACTGAAGCTTACAAGAGGTAAGGCTTTAAGATTTAATTTTGGCATTGATTTAACTTACGTGCTCTCAACAAAGTTGATGTATTTTGAGGTTTATCTTCACTCTCTTGTAAACTACACAGTAGACGTATGCTTAAATAGTTTGCTGCCTTAATACTTATAGGGTAGATTGAACTGATTCCATGCCAAAGGATGAGGTACTAGTAAGATATACTGGAGTTCTATGTTCACTGACTTGCAACAGGAATGCTATGCTATGTGAATAATTAAAAAAGAAAGACCAAAATTAATGACAATCGGCCGATTTGTAAAATCACTATTTCATTGTACCATTGTATAATGTAAAAACAATCTCATGCTGAGATTTAAGGACTATAGTTGAGGTCAACCTTTAGTTAAGCATGTTCAGGAGAGCGAAGTTTTCGGGCTCAGTGGGCCTTTCGTCCAACATTAACTCATGTTTCTCCCTAAACATCCAGATCTATGGAGAATATAGCATTGGTATTCGTTCAAATTTATTTGAAATGTTGTCAAAATACTCAGTGATTGGTGCAATCACTTTTATACATGTTTGTGGAAAGTTGCATAGTTGAGCTTAGTGGTGCTTTTTCAAAAGTATAATGAAAATGTTCATTCGGTTGGAAGTTTTCTGTATAATTGTTTTATTTACCAAGAAGTTGTTTTTATGAGCTAAAGTGTTTAAATGATTTTGATTTACCTTCTCCAACATTTCTTGTTATGAATTTACACAAATCATGTTGCTTGAAATGCAGAAATTTTGTATCCTAGCATGTATTTTACACTTACACCGCAAAATAGTTATGCTAAGTTACAGTCACTGTTGCCATCATTAAATCAATGAGTCTGAAGTGTTAACACCAATGCTAAAAATGGACTTTCAGTATAGACCGGCTTCATCTATACCTATAGTTGACGCGCCAGTTTTCCTGTCAGACCAGCGTCACGTATAAGTGACACGGAGTGAGCTACTGAGAGACCGGCATCACCTATAGTTGACGCTCGTACAGTTGTCTTAAATAGGCTCTCATAGCCAAACGGTTTTATTTTTCAACTTCTGTTTGCTTGTCAGTCTGTTGGAAAGCACGTCACATATTGGGGTTGTGTGGTCTGGACAAGGGAGTTTTATTTTTATTTTTCCCCTCAGTGAAAGTTGGCAGTTCTGTTGTTACATTCTGCTCAGTCAGACACGTGTCTAGTGCTACCCTAAAAAAAAATAGGTAGTAATGAAAAATAGCTTGCTGCTACAATGGTAATTCCATTCTTTACTACCGTAACTAAAAAATACTATTTTATTTTATAGCCTATCATTATGAACACTGTGTTTTCAAGCAGGCCCACAAGTGTGGTGGGAGCTGCTTACAAGCACTGGACTTGAAAATGGCGAAAACAAATTATTAGGTGGCTTGATCATTTGTTTTAAGAAATAATAATTCCTAAATAAGAAGTAATTTGGTTTTGCGTTACATATGTGGTGACAAATGGTCTAGTTAAGTTTGTCAAAAGAAGGTTTGCCACAGACCGGCGTCTCGCATAAGTGACTCAAACAAAACTTCTTAAAAAGTGTAAATTAGGATTTAAACAAATATCAGACATTGCATATAGTAATTTCCAGTCATCATTGATAAAAAAAACTATAACATCTTCTGGTCTGTGGGCAAGTCACATCCATTAAGCAATTGTACACAGTGATGGATCGGTTTGTGTGAAAACACGTGTGTGACGCTCAGTAGCCAACATGTTAAGGACATTTTTTCATCTGAATATATATATATATCACAGGGCTACTTATTTATATTTAAAATTGAACTATGTTTAAATTTCTTACCTAAATCAAATGCTTATGACTGTGAAAGTGACGACTTGTGTAATTTCTCAGTTTATGGCCCACAGCAACTCTGCTCTGTATGGCAATGATAATCTTCAAATATATTTAAAGCATGGCTCTTAAATAATCTGAGAATTAAATCTGGCAAGAATCCAAACAAGTGTTGTACAAAGTAGAGAGTGTAGTACAAATATGAATCGCTGCCAGACTAAATTTAATTTTGTGATTGTGCTGTTTCCAGAGATCTGTGGTCACATGATTTATATACATAGAGAACTTTGATGCTTTACTCTGCTTCTTACATCACATCTAAAGACATTTCTTCTAATCTTTATCTTGTTTAAATTTTATCATGAATAATTCAGTAATGCAATGAATAGTCAAATAGTTAAGGACTGCTAAAAGTTAAATAACTCTATTTGAAATAGTCCGTTTAAATCAGTACTTAGAAAAATATTGCTTGAAATAACATTTCCTTTTAACACTTGAGAGAAAAGGGTTAACTTATTCTGGTGACTTAAAAAGCTGATTACAATAACTGAAGAATTAGTCTTTAATCTATGCGAATCACACACATAAGCGATTAGTTATTAACAGTTGATAGGTAGATGAAGGGTTGAAATGTTGTTGTCATTGAGACTTCACTTTGCGACACTTTAGTGCATGCTTGAAATTCTTAACAAGCAGCTTTTATAAAATCACAGGAATAAAATTGTTGTTGGAGAAGATGGTAGAAATTAATATTTGTCCATTAAAATCAACAATATTCATAAATAATAATAATAAGTATATCCATACTGTGAGGTTTTTTAGCATGGATCGAATATACTAGATGCTAAGGGGTAAACAGGTTAGAAGAAGACCGATATGGTGATTTCTCATGTAGAACCATAAAAAAGCAAAAAAGGGTGTAAAACTTGTGTATTTTATTTCAATTAAACTATGATATAATTTAGCTTGAGCTGTTCTGTAGACACTCAGATACAAACTTTAAAACCAAACTGAAAAATATAAAGTATATTAATACTAGGGATGAGTCGATTCTCGATTTCACCGATTCTCAGGCTTAGAATCAAAATCTATAATCGATGTTCCAAAGTTCCGATTCTATCGATTCCAGGCTATCAGTACAAAAAAATACCCCCCGTCGCAGCAAACCTGCGTATTAAGCGAATTTCCAATGCATTTATGTCTCTCACTACTACATAAAGCCATTTACCAAGTTTGACAAAAATACATTCATAAATAAGTGATTTATAACATTTTATTCATTCCCCATAAGAATAACATTAGGACTGAGTACGCAGGGTTGCTGCAACGAGGAAGATAAGAAATGAGTTTTTATGCAATTATCAATATAACTGAATCAGGTGAAGCTACTTACCATGTTTTATTAATTTATGTTTATAATTAAGGGAGATATAAAACTTTACTTATTCTCCATAAGAATAACATTAGGGCTGAGTATGCGGTTAGCTGCTACGGGGAAAACCAACAAAACATTTATTTGCTGTGCAAATATCAATATACCAGTACAACGTGAAGCCACAAACCAAGTTTCATCAATATACATTCATAAATAATAGAGATATCAAATTTTATTTATCCTCCATAAGGATAACATTGGACAACGTACTGTGTTTAGCACTTTGAATATCTCTGCAACGGTTGGACGTAGAATCACAATTTAAACACCAAAATGATTGTTTTGTGGAGCTGAAGTGATTGGTAAAAGCAACTGTGAAGTTTAAAGTAAAATTAACTGAGGAAAAGCCAAAAATCTTTTTCCCATAAGATTAACATGGGAGATTTTATGACCATGTTTTTTGGATTTTTTCCGCAACCACTTAACCTAGGATAATAATTCAAAATACCATATTATTTGTTTTTTTAAGCTCTATAACATGGTAAAAACCAAAATTAAGTGATTTAAAAATTTTAGGGTGAAAAATGCAAAAAACTGATTTTTAGAAAATTTAAAATCCCCATAAACCCCCCTTCCCATGGTCCGATTTTTCTGGTTTTCAAACTTAAAGTCATAAATGTCAGTTTACACATTTGAGCCAAATTTCATCGAAATCGGATGTTTTTTACTCAAGTTATCGCATTCACGGACACATATATAGATATATATGTATATATATATATATATATATATATATATATATAGAGAGAGAGAGAGAGAGAGAGAGAGAGAGAGATATATATATATACATATATATAAATTTTAACGAATAGTGTTTTGGACATCTGGGGACCTCAAAACAAAAAGTTGTCATGGTCTCGGGCTTAAGTCTTACCATGAGACCTACGGTAATAGCTTCTTCCCTATAGGGGAAATTCGCTAAAACAACTTAGCATGGGAAAGCAAACAGAGATAAGTTAAACAACGTTTAACAAAATAAGTGGTTGAAATAAGACTCCTCCCGACAACTAATCACTTCCTTACCAGGCTCAAAACTACTCTTAGCTAACACAAAATTATAATTGACAGGAGTAATTGACACGAATGAAGAAAAGAGAATAAGGAAGCAGTGGCCGAGTCAGTTGCTGAGCGACCCTATATTTGTTGTCCCATTCTTATTGTTCGGTATCTGGTCGAGGGTCTCGGTAATTCATTCAAGAGATAATAGTTTCTAGTACAAAATGCTAAAACTGAAACTAATTGTCATACACAGACAAATGTTGGCTCATTTTTTTCGTCTGATTGCCACAAATTAAATTAAATGTCAATCAAAGTTGTGTGACGTTCCGATCAAGAGATACGGGTAATACAATCACTGTTCATCATTTTTATTATTTTTCCCGACTATTCAAACTTTTCGATGTAGATTTCCTTCTTTTCAGACATTTTATTCCTTTATATTCAAATTTCCCACTTTTACAGCTTTTTCGACTGATAGACATCCAAAAATGTATTGTTATTAAATTTATTTAAAGTAGGAATTTAATATTACAGTATATTTAAAAACGTTGATCTACAATCATTAAAAATTCATTATTTTAAAAACAAATTTTGCTTTTTAATTTTTATACAAAATTTAAAACCCTAAATTTAACATTAACATTACAGATTTGTTTGTATTGGTTAAGAATAGTTATCAGCCAAAGTGATTGTTTTATAACACAACCACAACAAACCAATTTCAAAAATATCATGGGAGATTTATGTAACTTAAAGCATAACAATTTTATGAAAAATAAACATGCAATTCAACTTATTTTTTATTTTTGTAAGTTTATTTTATTTTATTGAAAAATAATCACTAACCAACTGATTGTCTCAATTTATTAAATTAAATTAAATTATTGACTAACTTGTTGTCTTTAAATAATTTTTGAAACATTTCTTTGCTATTTCATCTGTTATTAGGAATCGATGGAACAGGAATCGAAAATTGATATTAAAGAACCGAAACCGGAATTAAAAAAAATTGAAATTGACTCATCCCAATTTTTAAAATTGAACTATCTCATTGAAAAAATCTTTATGGAAAATCAATCAGTGTTTGTATTAAAGAATCCATGTTTTATTAACAATTAGTACATTGACTCTGAAGATTTTGAGCAATCTTTTTTTATAAATTAAGGACCTTCAAGTAGGCCTAATCAATAAAACCAAGGAGGTTATCTGTGAATTTCATATATATTTATTAAAAGAATAAGCCGATTTTTGTGCAGAGACTACCGACGAAAATATATTGTGATAAATCATTCATATGTTATTTGCAAGCCTTTAATGTTCTTTTGACGTTTTTAAGTTTATGTAATGGCAAAATAATTTTCGGGAAGCCCTTAATGTACATTTTTCTCCATTTAAATTATGTTTACCAGCTGATTTTACTGAAACTATTTCATGATTTTGTAATATTATTCTATAATCTTATATATTATTTCTCTAGTCTGTTTTTCTGTCACTGCGCGAGATCTTCCTTATTCCTTTATCAAATTCCATGACTTACCCCTCATTTTAAAGCTTATCTGCCGACTATTGACGAAAAATAGACCCACGGGCTAAAAATGTACCGCTTCTCTGAAAGTTGAATAAAATTAAAGATAAATAAACGGTATCAGGAAACTGACACATACTTTCTCCCTTATAGCCAAATTTTAATGAATTTTTTTTATTTACTAAATATAGAATATGAAGTACAGATAAATGTACAGAATGTTATCTAAAATAGTTGTTTCAGAAATATCCACCCAAATCCTTTTTTGGGTTGCACTATAGAGTCCTTTGCCACACTCAGTGGTTTTGAGAGGGGAAATGCCCCCTTGTCTCCCCCAGGGTTAAATGGCAACATATTTTGAACATCGATCCTATGTTGGTCAATGCTAACTTGACCTGCATATCAAGTTTTAATGAAATTGATAAACAAAATACACTTGTCATTAAAATTAGTTTAAAAAAATGATTTTTCCATGGCAAATTTGACATTTTATAAACAAAATTCTGAAGTTTTACATCGGCCAACACATTTCTTGGTGCAGTTCTGAGGTGGCATGAATGGGGACAGTCGAGGTGGCGTGTGTATGGTCACCCCAGATGTGATGAATTGACAGACATTTCCCAGTAGTTCCTTCCTTTCCTGCATGAGAGGGGGATACATGTCATGGAAACATCGGTGACGTTTAAAAGCATTCTGTGCTAAATATACCACCATTCGATTTTAGAGTTATATTTTTATCAACAATTTTAAAGAAAACACAAATTTATACAAAATATTGTTTTTTAGCGAATTACCCCAATAGGGAAGAAGCTATTACCATAGGTCTCATGGTAAGACTTAAGCCTGAGACCATGATAACTTTTTGTTTTGAGGTCCCCAGATGTCTAAAACAATATTCGTTCAAATTTATATATATGTGTATATATATATATGTATGTATATATATACACATATATAAATATATGTATATATATATGTCCGTGAATGTGATAACTTGAGTAAATAACGTCCGATTTCGATGAAGTTTGGCTCAAATGTGTAAACTGACATTCATTACTTTAAGTTCGAAAACCAGAAAAATCGGACCATGGGAAGGGGGTTTTATGAGGGTTTTAAATTTTCCCAAAATCACTTTTTTGCATTTTTCACCCTATAATTTAAAAAAAACTGAATTTTGGTTTTGACCATGTTATAGAGCTTGAAAAAACAAACAATATAGTTTTTTGAATTATTAACCGAGGTTGAGGTGGTTGCGGAGAAAATCCAAAAAACCTACTCATCAAATCTCCCATGTTAATCTTATGGGAAAAAGGTTTTTGGTTTTTCCTCAGTTCATTTCAATGTTAACTTCACATTTGCTTTTACCAATCAGTTCAGCTCCACAAAACAATCATTCTGGTGTTTCAATTGTGATTCTACGTCCAACCGTTGCAGAGATATTCAAAGTGCTAAACACAGTACGTTGTCCAATGTTATCTTTATGGAGAATAAATAAAATTTGATATCTTGATTATTTATGAATGTATATTGATGAAACTTGGTATGTGGCTTCACATAGCTCTCGTATATTGATATTTGCACAACAAAAATGATTTTTTGTTGATTATCCCCGTAGCAGCAAACCTGCATACTTAGCCCCCATGTTATTCTTATGGAGAATAAGTAAAATGTAATGACTCCGTTAATTATGAACATAAATTAATAAAACTTGGTACGTGGCTTCACCTTGTTCAGTTATATTAATATGTGCATTAAAACCCATTTTTTGTTCCTTGTTGCAGCAAACCTTATGGAGGATAATTAAAATGTTAAATAGCGCTTATTTATGATTTAATATTGATGAAACTTGGTATGTGGCTTCGCCTAGTTAAATTTTATTTATATTTGCATAAAAAACAAGTTTTTGTGTTCCTCGTTTCAGCAAACCTACGTACTCATCACAAATGTTATTCTTGTGGAGAATAATTTAAATTGTATATATCGCTTATTTGTGAATATATTTTTATGAACCTTGGTATGTGGTTTTATGTGGTATTAAGACATATATTATGAATTGGAAATTCGCTGAGTTTGCAGGTTTGCTGCGAAGGGGTTATTTTTAATTTAGCTTTTAATTTAAAGTATAAAGTTTAACATTAGCTACCGTACCAAATTTGTTTTAAACTATAAATTTTCAAATAAATTAAGTTTTAAAAACCTTGTAAATATGAATAAATGTAATTTATTGGATAATTTGATATAATTTTAATTATATTTTCTCTAATAAGAAGAGAAAATAATGACAAAATCTTACCTTAACATACTGAACTACCAATTTTTTTACTCATACTGACTTATGATATTATGTCCATTTCAAATTGACAAAATATAAAAAGGTATTATCTTTTATTCATTGCACATCAATCGGTTCAGTCAAATTGTACTCCCCCTGTTAAATGTTATTATAATGTTTTGTTTGTTTTAATGGTAAATGGAATAGTAGAAAAGTAAATAGTAAAAACTTAATTTCTTTGGTGGTTATTACAATTGAGCTCAGGCGTTACGATCGCGATTGCGAAACACTATCTCGCGATACTGTTGCGAAGGCTAAACATTATCTTGCGATATAGTAGCGATCGCAAAACATCATCTCGTGGTACGGTAGGATGACAAACATTATCTCGCGATACGGTAGCGATTGCAATACATTATCTCACGATACGGCCACGATGGCTAAACATTATCTCACGATTCGGTACCGAACGCAAAACAATTTCTCGCTGTACTGTCGCGATGGCAAAACATTATCACGCGGTATTGTCGCAATCGGAATCCGTTTCAAATTGACAAAAAATTGAAAGGTAATACAGGATCTTCTATTCATTACAAACTGCAAGTCAATCGGTCTAGCGATATTATATACTCGAGATATGTAAAGAAAATTTCCCCGTGTTAAATGATATTATAATTTGTGTTTGTTTGAATGATTAATGGAATAGAAGAAAAGTAAATACGTTTTTAACTTCCTTGATGATTCGTGTTATTGTATCAACATACATGAACATAAAGATAATACCCCCGTCGCAGTGAACCTGCGTACTCAGCGAATTTCCAATGCCATAATATGTCTTAATACCACATAAAGCCGCAAACCAAGTTTCATAAAAATATATTCACATACAAGCGATTTTAATTATTCTCCATAAGAATAACATTGGTAATGAGTACGTAAGTTTGCTGAAACAAGGAACAGAAACAATTGGTTTTTATACAAATATAAATAGAATTTAACTAGGCGAAGCCACATACTAAGTTTCATCAATATTCAATCATAAATAAGCGCTATATAACATTCTAGTTATTCTCCATAAGAATAACATGGGGGCTGAGAAAGCAGGTTTGCTGCAACAAGGAACAGAAAAATGGGTTTTTATATAATTATCAATATAACTCAACCAAGTGAAGGTACATGCCAAGTTTTATTGATTTATGTTCATAATTGAGGGAGTCATTACATTTGACTTATTCTCCATAAGAATAATATGGGGCTGAGTACGCAGGTTTGCTGCTACGGGAATAATCAACAAAAAATCAATTTTTTGTGCAAATATCAATTTAACAGTACTACATGAAGCCACATACCAAGTTTCATCAACATATATTCATAAATAATCGAGATATCAAATTTTATTTATTCTCCATAAGGATAACATTGGACAACGCACTTTGAATATCTCTGCAACGGTTGGGCGTAGAATCACAATTTAAACACCAAAATGATTGTTTTGTGGAACTGAATAGATTGGCAAAAGCAAATGTGAAGTTTACATTAAAATAAACTGAGGAAAAGCCAAAAACCTTTTTCCCATAAGATTAACATGGGAGTTTTTATGAGTAGGTTTTTTGGATTTTCTCCGCAACCACTTAACCTAGGTTAATAATTCAAAATACTAAATTATTTGTTTTTTTAACCTCTATAACATGGTCAAAACCAAAATTAAGTTTTTTTTAAATTGTAGGGTGAAAAATGAAAAAAAACTGATTTTTGGAAAATTTAAAACCCCCATAAACGCTAAATTTGCTGAAATGAAATTTTTGATTAATTTATGAAGAGGAAATCCTTAAATTTACTGCTATACCAAGTATGTTCAAGAATTACTTGTATGATTCCATTACTTTCATAGTTTATTTTTTTTATAACAGCCAATTTGTACTATAGAATTAACCGTACATAAAGTGGTTTATTCGAACTTTAAATTTTATCTTGAATAACAACACATTTGGCTTAAGTCATGAACATATATTGTTGTGGAATATAGGCAGCAACTCAAACAATATTACATTGGTGCAAAATATTACATTGGTGCAAAATATTGCATTGGTGTACATTGGTGCAAAATATCCTTATTAAGTTCCATTTGTTCCCTGGGAGATTCGTACTATCTACCGAAGTAGTTAGACTGGTTATTCAAATGTGCTTGGGCTCTTTAAACTATCACCAAGATGCATCCCAATCTCTTTTGGGCAAACATTTTTTTGATTGAGGAAGATGTTTTTTGAACTAAATAACTGGTTTGCAAGGCTATACACAATTTCTCCAAATTTCTATAAGGATTACTTTTACCTCTTTGAAGACTTGTCATAGAAAAATAATAAAATATAAACTGTTTTGTAATGGATAAAACGTTGGTTTGAAACTTCTACTTTAGAGAGAAATCGTGTGTGGGATTGTAAAACATAATCGCATAGCACGATCATGATTGTATACATGATACTATAGAACGTCATCGCACGTTACGGGTTCGATCGCGGAACATTATCTCGCGGTAAGATATTGTGGCAAAACAATATCACGCTGTATAATCGCGATGGCAAAACATAATCTCACGGTTCGGTCGCTGTAGAAAAACATGATCCTGCAGTAGGGCCCACGGCTGCTACGAAAAAACATTATCACGCGTGACGATCGAGATTATACACACAGGAATAAAATTGTTGTTGGAGAAGATGGTAGAAATTAATATTTGTCCATTAAAATCAACAATATTCATAAATAATAATAATAAGTATATCCATACTGTGAGGTTTTTTAGCATGGATCGAATATACTAGATGCTAAGGGGTAAACAGGTTAGAAGAAGACCGATATGGTGATTTCTCATGTAGAACCATAAAAAAGCAAAAAAGGGTGTAAAACTTGTGTATTTTATTTCAATTAAACTATGATATAATTTAGCTTGAGCTGTTCTGTAGACACTCAGATACAAACTTTAAAACCAAACTGAAAAATATAAAGTATATTAATACTAGGGATGAGTCGATTCTCGATTTCACCGATTCTCAGGCTTAGAATCAAAATCTATAATCGATGTTCCAAAGTTCCGATTCTATCGATTCCAGGCTATCAGTACAAAAAAATACCCCCCGTCGCAGCAAACCTGCGTATTAAGCGAATTTCCAATGCATTTATGTCTCTCACTACTACATAAAGCCATTTACCAAGTTTGACAAAAATACATTCATAAATAAGTGATTTATAACATTTTATTCATTCCCCATAAGAATAACATTAGGACTGAGTACGCAGGGTTGCTGCAACGAGGAAGATAAGAAATGAGTTTTTATGCAATTATCAATATAACTGAATCAGGTGAAGCTACTTACCATGTTTTATTAATTTATGTTTATAATTAAGGGAGATATAAAACTTTACTTATTCTCCATAAGAATAACATTAGGGCTGAGTATGCGGTTAGCTGCTACGGGGAAAACCAACAAAACATTTATTTGCTGTGCAAATATCAATATACCAGTACAACGTGAAGCCACAAACCAAGTTTCATCAATATACATTCATAAATAATAGAGATATCAAATTTTATTTATCCTCCATAAGGATAACATTGGACAACGTACTGTGTTTAGCACTTTGAATATCTCTGCAACGGTTGGACGTAGAATCACAATTTAAACACCAAAATGATTGTTTTGTGGAGCTGAAGTGATTGGTAAAAGCAACTGTGAAGTTTAAAGTAAAATTAACTGAGGAAAAGCCAAAAATCTTTTTCCCATAAGATTAACATGGGAGATTTTATGACCATGTTTTTTGGATTTTTTCCGCAACCACTTAACCTAGGATAATAATTCAAAATACCATATTATTTGTTTTTTTAAGCTCTATAACATGGTAAAAACCAAAATTAAGTGATTTAAAAATTTTAGGGTGAAAAATGCAAAAAACTGATTTTTAGAAAATTTAAAATCCCCATAAACCCCCCTTCCCATGGTCCGATTTTTCTGGTTTTCAAACTTAAAGTCATAAATGTCAGTTTACACATTTGAGCCAAATTTCATCGAAATCGGATGTTTTTTACTCAAGTTATCGCATTCACGGACACATATATAGATATATATGTATATATATATATATATATATATATATATATATATATATATATAGAGAGAGAGAGAGAGAGAGAGAGAGATATATATATATACATATATATAAATTTTAACGAATAGTGTTTTGGACATCTGGGGACCTCAAAACAAAAAGTTGTCATGGTCTCGGGCTTAAGTCTTACCATGAGACCTACGGTAATAGCTTCTTCCCTATAGGGGAAATTCGCTAAAACAACTTAGCATGGGAAAGCAAACAGAGATAAGTTAAACAACGTTTAACAAAATAAGTGGTTGAAATAAGACTCCTCCCGACAACTAATCACTTCCTTACCAGGCTCAAAACTACTCTTAGCTAACACAAAATTATAATTGACAGGAGTAATTGACACGAATGAAGAAAAGAGAATAAGGAAGCAGTGGCCGAGTCAGTTGCTGAGCGACCCTATATTTGTTGTCCCATTCTTATTGTTCGGTATCTGGTCGAGGGTCTCGGTAATTCATTCAAGAGATAATAGTTTCTAGTACAAAATGCTAAAACTGAAACTAATTGTCATACACAGACAAATGTTGGCTCATTTTTTTCGTCTGATTGCCACAAATTAAATTAAATGTCAATCAAAGTTGTGTGACGTTCCGATCAAGAGATACGGGTAATACAATCACTGTTCATCATTTTTATTATTTTTCCCGACTATTCAAACTTTTCGATGTAGATTTCCTTCTTTTCAGACATTTTATTCCTTTATATTCAAATTTCCCACTTTTACAGCTTTTTCGACTGATAGACATCCAAAAATGTATTGTTATTAAATTTATTTAAAGTAGGAATTTAATATTACAGTATATTTAAAAACGTTGATCTACAATCATTAAAAATTCATTATTTTAAAAACAAATTTTGCTTTTTAATTTTTATACAAAATTTAAAACCCTAAATTTAACATTAACATTACAGATTTGTTTGTATTGGTTAAGAATAGTTATCAGCCAAAGTGATTGTTTTATAACACAACCACAACAAACCAATTTCAAAAATATCATGGGAGATTTATGTAACTTAAAGCATAACAATTTTATGAAAAATAAACATGCAATTCAACTTATTTTTTATTTTTGTAAGTTTATTTTATTTTATTGAAAAATAATCACTAACCAACTGATTGTCTCAATTTATTAAATTAAAATTAAATTATTGACTAACTTGTTGTCTTTAAATAATTTTTGAAACATTTCTTTGCTATTTCATCTGTTATTAGGAATCGATGGAACAGGAATCGAAAATTGATATTAAAGAACCGAAACCGGAATTAAAAAAAATTGAAATTGACTCATCCCAATTTTTAAAATTAAACTATCTCATTGAAAAAATCTTTATGGAAAATCAATCAGTGTTTGTATTAAAGAATCCATGTTTTATTAACAATTAGTACATTGACTCTGAAGATTTTGAGCAATCTTTTTTTATAAATTAAGGACCTTCAAGTAGGCCTAATCAATAAAACCAAGGAGGTCATCTGTGAATTTCATATATATTTATTAAAAGAATAAGCCGATTTTTGTGCAGAGACTACCGACGAAAATATATTGTGATAAATCATTCATATGTTATTTGCAAGCCTTTAATGTTCTTTTGACGTTTTTAAGTTTATGTAATGGCAAAATAATTTTCGGGAAGCCCTTAATGTACATTTTTCTCCATTTAAATTATGTTTACCAGCTGATTTTACTGAAACTATTTCATGATTTTGTAATATTATTCTATAATCTTATATATTATTTCTCTAGTCTGTTTTTCTGTCACTGCGCGAGATCTTCCTTATTCCTTTATCAAATTCCATGACTTACCCCTCATTTTAAAGCTTATCTGCCGACTATTGACGAAAAATAGACCCACGGGCTAAAAATGTACCGCTTCTCTGAAAGTTGAATAAAATTAAAGATAAATAAACGGTATCAGGAAACTGACACATACTTTCTCCCTTATAGCCAAATTTTAATGAATTTTTTTTATTTACTAAATATAGAATATGAAGTACAGATAAATGTACAGAATGTTATCTAAAATAGTTGTTTCAGAAATATCCACCCAAATCCTTTTTTGGGTTGCACTATAGAGTCCTTTGCCACACTCAGTGGTTTTGAGAGGGGAAATGCCCCCTTGTCTCCCCCAGGGTTAAATGGCAACATATTTTGAACATCGATCCTATGTTGGTCAATGCTAACTTGACCTGCATATCAAGTTTTAATGAAATTGATAAACAAAATACACTTGTCATTAAAATTAGTTTAAAAAAATGATTTTTCCATGGCAAATTTGACATTTTATAAACAAAATTCTGAAGTTTTACATCGGCCAACACATTTCTTGGTGCAGTTCTGAGGTGGCATGAATGGGGACAGTCGAGGTGGCGTGTGTATGGTCACCCCAGATGTGATGAATTGACAGACATTTCCCAGTAGTTCCTTCCTTTCCTGCATGAGAGGGGGATACATGTCATGGAAACATCGGTGACGTTTAAAAGCATTCTGTGCTAAATATACCACCATTCGATTTTAGAGTTATATTTTTATCAACAATTTTAAAGAAAACACAAATTTATACAAAATATTGTTTTTTAGCGAATTACCCCAATAGGGAAGAAGCTATTACCATAGGTCTCATGGTAAGACTTAAGCCTGAGACCATGATAACTTTTTGTTTTGAGGTCCCCAGATGTCTAAAACAATATTCGTTCAAATTTATATATATGTGTATATATATATATGTATGTATATATATACACATATATAAATATATGTATATATATATATATATATATATGTCCGTGAATGTGATAACTTGAGTAAATAACGTCCGATTTCGATGAAGTTTGGCTCAAATGTGTAAACTGACATTCATTACTTTAAGTTCGAAAACCAGAAAAATCGGACCATGGGAAGGGGGTTTTATGAGGGTTTTAAATTTTCCCAAAATCACTTTTTTGCATTTTTCACCCTATAATTTAAAAAAAACTGAATTTTGGTTTTGACCATGTTATAGAGCTTGAAAAAACAAACAATATAGTTTTTTGAATTATTAACCGAGGTTGAGGTGGTTGCGGAGAAAATCCAAAAAACCTACTCATCAAATCTCCCATGTTAATCTTATGGGAAAAAGGTTTTTGGTTTTTCCTCAGTTCATTTCAATGTTAACTTCACATTTGCTTTTACCAATCAGTTCAGCTCCACAAAACAATCATTCTGGTGTTTCAATTGTGATTCTACGTCCAACCGTTGCAGAGATATTCAAAGTGCTAAACACAGTACGTTGTCCAATGTTATCTTTATGGAGAATAAATAAAATTTGATATCTTGATTATTTATGAATGTATATTGATGAAACTTGGTATGTGGCTTCACATAGCTCTCGTATATTGATATTTGCACAACAAAAATGATTTTTTGTTGATTATCCCCGTAGCAGCAAACCTGCATACTTAGCCCCCATGTTATTCTTATGGAGAATAAGTAAAATGTAATGACTCCGTTAATTATGAACATAAATTAATAAAACTTGGTACGTGGCTTCACCTTGTTCAGTTATATTAATATGTGCATTAAAACCCATTTTTTGTTCCTTGTTGCAGCAAACCTTATGGAGGATAATTAAAATGTTAAATAGCGCTTATTTATGATTTAATATTGATGAAACTTGGTATGTGGCTTCGCCTAGTTAAATTTTATTTATATTTGCATAAAAAACAAGTTTTTGTGTTCCTCGTTTCAGCAAACCTACGTACTCATCACAAATGTTATTCTTGTGGAGAATAATTTAAATTGTATATATCGCTTATTTGTGAATATATTTTTATGAACCTTGGTATGTGGTTTTATGTGGTATTAAGACATATATTATGAATTGGAAATTCGCTGAGTTTGCAGGTTTGCTGCGAAGGGGTTATTTTTAATTTAGCTTTTAATTTAAAGTATAAAGTTTAACATTAGCTACCGTACCAAATTTGTTTTAAACTATAAATTTTCAAATAAATTAAGTTTTAAAAACCTTGTAAATATGAATAAATGTAATTTATTGGATAATTTGATATAATTTTAATTATATTTTCTCTAATAAGAAGAGAAAATAATGACAAAATCTTACCTTAACATACTGAACTACCAATTTTTTTACTCATACTGACTTATGATATTATGTCCATTTCAAATTGACAAAATATAAAAAGGTATTATCTTTTATTCATTGCACATCAATCGGTTCAGTCAAATTGTACTCCCCCTATTAAATGTTATTATAATGTTTTGTTTGTTTTAATGGTAAATGGAATAGTAGAAAAGTAAATAGTAAAAACTTAATTTCTTTGGTGGTTATTACAATTGAGCTCAGGCGTTACGATCGCGATTGCGAAACACTATCTCGCGATACTGTTGCGAAGGCTAAACATTATCTTGCGATATAGTAGCGATCGCAAAACATCATCTCGTGGTACGGTAGGATGACAAACATTATCTCGCGATACGGTAGCGATTGCAATACATTATCTCACGATACGGCCACGATGGCTAAACATTATCTCACGATTCGGTACCGAACGCAAAACAATTTCTCGCTGTACTGTCGCGATGGCAAAACATTATCACGCGGTATTGTCGCAATCGGAATCCGTTTCAAATTGACAAAAAATTGAAAGGTAATACAGGATCTTCTATTCATTACAAACTGCAAGTCAATCGGTCTAGCGATATTATATACTCGAGATATGTAAAGAAAATTTCCCCGTGTTAAATGATATTATAATTTGTGTTTGTTTGAATGATTAATGGAATAGAAGAAAAGTAAATACGTTTTTAACTTCCTTGATGATTCGTGTTATTGTATCAACATACATGAACATAAAGATAATACCCCCGTCGCAGTGAACCTGCGTACTCAGCGAATTTCCAATGCCATAATATGTCTTAATACCACATAAAGCCGCAAACCAAGTTTCATAAAAATATATTCACATACAAGCGATTTTAATTATTCTCCATAAGAATAACATTGGTAATGAGTACGTAAGTTTGCTGAAACAAGGAACAGAAACAATTGGTTTTTATACAAATATAAATAGAATTTAACTAGGCGAAGCCACATACTAAGTTTCATCAATATTCAATCATAAATAAGCGCTATATAACATTCTAGTTATTCTCCATAAGAATAACATGGGGGCTGAGAAAGCAGGTTTGCTGCAACAAGGAACAGAAAAATGGGTTTTTATATAATTATCAATATAACTCAACCAAGTGAAGGTACATGCCAAGTTTTATTGATTTATGTTCATAATTGAGGGAGTCATTACATTTGACTTATTCTCCATAAGAATAATATGGGGCTGAGTACGCAGGTTTGCTGCTACGGGAATAATCAACAAAAAATCAATTTTTTGTGCAAATATCAATTTAACAGTACTACATGAAGCCACATACCAAGTTTCATCAACATATATTCATAAATAATCGAGATATCAAATTTTATTTATTCTCCATAAGGATAACATTGGACAACGCACTTTGAATATCTCTGCAACGGTTGGGCGTAGAATCACAATTTAAACACCAAAATGATTGTTTTGTGGAACTGAATAGATTGGCAAAAGCAAATGTGAAGTTTACATTAAAATAAACTGAGGAAAAGCCAAAAACCTTTTTCCCATAAGATTAACATGGGAGTTTTTATGAGTAGGTTTTTTGGATTTTCTCCGCAACCACTTAACCTAGGTTAATAATTCAAAATACTAAATTATTTGTTTTTTTAACCTCTATAACATGGTCAAAACCAAAATTAAGTTTTTTTTAAATTGTAGGGTGAAAAATGAAAAAAAACTGATTTTTGGAAAATTTAAAACCCCCATAAACGCTAAATTTGCTGAAATGAAATTTTTGATTAATTTATGAAGAGGAAATCCTTAAATTTACTGCTATACCAAGTATGTTCAAGAATTACTTGTATGATTCCATTACTTTCATAGTTTATTTTTTTTATAACAGCCAATTTGTACTATAGAATTAACCGTACATAAAGTGGTTTATTCGAACTTTAAATTTTATCTTGAATAACAACACATTTGGCTTAAGTCATGAACATATATTGTTGTGGAATATAGGCAGCAACTCAAACAATATTACATTGGTGCAAAATATTACATTGGTGCAAAATATTGCATTGGTGTACATTGGTGCAAAATATCCTTATTAAGTTCCATTTGTTCCCTGGGAGATTCGTACTATCTACCGAAGTAGTTAGACTGGTTATTCAAATGTGCTTGGGCTCTTTAAACTATCACCAAGATGCATCCCAATCTCTTTTGGGCAAACATTTTTTTGATTGAGGAAGATGTTTTTTGAACTAAATAACTGGTTTGCAAGGCTATACACAATTTCTCCAAATTTCTATAAGGATTACTTTTACCTCTTTGAAGACTTGTCATAGAAAAATAATAAAATATAAACTGTTTTGTAATGGATAAAACGTTGGTTTGAAACTTCTACTTTAGAGAGAAATCGTGTGTGGGATTGTAAAACATAATCGCATAGCACGATCATGATTGTATACATGATACTATAGAACGTCATCGCACGTTACGGGTTCGATCGCGGAACATTATCTCGCGGTAAGATATTGTGGCAAAACAATATCACGCTGTATAATCGCGATGGCAAAACATAATCTCACGGTTCGGTCGCTGTAGAAAAACATGATCCTGCAGTAGGGCCCACGGCTGCTACGAAAAAACATTATCACGCGTGACGATCGAGATTATACACATTATACATTATACACATTATACGCGGTACGGGACCAATTATTTCAGAACATTATCACGCTGTACTGTTGCGATGGCAGAGCATAATCTCGTGTTGCGGTCGCGATCGCAAAACATTATCACACGGTACGGTAGCGATATTAAATCACTATCACGCGGTATGGTAGCGATCGCAAAACATTATGAATCGGTGCGGTAGCGATCGCAAAACATTATGAAGCGGTGCGGTAGCGATCGCAAAACATTATGAAGCGGTGGGGTAGCGATTGAAAAACATTATGAAGCGGTGCGGTAGCGATCGCAAAACATTATCACGCGGTGCGGTAGCTATCGCAAAACATTATCACGCGGTACAGTCGTGATCGTAAAGCATTATCATTGTGCACGGTTGCGATCGCAAAACATGACCACGTGGTACAGTCGCGAACGCAAAACATTACCACGCGGTACGTCGCGATCGCAAAACATTAACATTCTGTATGATTACGATCGCAAAACATTATCATTCTGTACGGATTCGATCGCAAAACATTATCACGCGGTACGGTCACGATCGCAAAAAATTACCACACGGTACGTCGCGATCGCAAAACATTAACATTCTGTATGATTGTGATCGCAAAACATTACCACGTGGTACGGTCACGATCGGAAAACATTATCATTATGTACGGTTTCGATCGCAAAACATTATCACGCGGCACGGTCACGATCGCAAAACATTATCATTCTGTACGATCGCGATCGCAAAACATTACCACGCGGTACGGTCGCGTTCGGAAAACATTATCACGCGGTACGGTCACGATCGCAAAAGATTATCATTCTGTACGATTGTGATCGCAAATCATTACCACGCGGTACGGTCGCTTCGCAAAACATTATCACGCGGTACGGTCACGATCGCAAAAGATTATCATTCTGTACGATTGTGATCGCAAATCATTACCACGCGGTACGGTCGCTTCGCAAAACATTATCACGCGGTACGGTCACGATCGCAAAAGATTATTATTCTGTACGATTGTGATCGCAAATCATTACCACGCGGTACGGTCGCTTCGCAAAACATTATCACGCGGTACGGTCACGATCGCAAAAGATTATCATTCTGTACGATTGTGATCGCAAATCATTACCACGCGGTACGGTCGCTTCGCAAAACATTATCACGCGGTATTGTCACGATGGTAAAACATTATCACGCGGTATTGTCGCGATGGCAAAACATTATCACGCGGTATTGTCACGATGGTAAAACATTATCACGCAATAATGTGGACGCGGTCGTTGGACAATATCATGCCTCCTCGTCGCTTTAAAATCAAGATCGTCTAGTGATGTTTCGCATTATGGTAGTTTACCATCTATAGTACGGACCAGTTGCGTTTTTTTTGTTGTTTTTTTTTGTTTCGAGTGTTCAGATACATTGAATAACAACTTCCATGTACTATGATAATGAGGAAAACACCTATAACATAATACCTGTACTGCAGGCTTCTATAACGGACAAAAAGAATAATTTACATATGAGAATCATATTTCTTGGTCATGGTTTTACTTAGCGGAATAAAAAAGTGCAACTCAGAGGTTGTCTGAAATCCAACTTTTATTTCCTGGGGTAAAGTAACCAGAGAAGACGTTAGGGTTCAAAATAGAACGTGAAGAATATTATTACTCTGTTTAATCAGTCAAGCCATGCAATACACTCATGGCCCCACATTCGATTGCGGGCCCTGTAACCAGGATCAGGCTTGGCCCCCCCATATGTTCACGTGCTATGCTATGTTTAAAAAATTACATGGTAATTGTTTAATCCTTTAACATTTTTATTTAAACTGATAATTGATAATAAGGTATAATTAAGGCTATCAGTTCAATCTAAAAACCAAACTTTATTGACAAAATTATTGCAAACATAAATTAAAGTACATCATTCACTTTTATTTTACTGAAAGTACATTTCCATTTTGAGATTGATTTCCCTTACTGACCAAGATTAAAATTCAAGTTGACAAAATAATAAGATTATGACAAAGTTAGGAGCTAAACAATTAAAATGTTTTTGAAGTTTTTAATACTCTGATTACAAAAAGCTTACTTTGATGATTGTTTGATAGTACTAATATGCAAACAACAGTAACTAGCACGTACGCACCTAATTAAATAGTGACTAACCTAGAATCTAGAATTAATATTATTTTACCAAACTTTGACTTTGTAATAATTATATATTTGCATTTTTAATCTATGATCCGCTGTAAAATATTCTGCAATAAATATTTAAAAAAAACTAAAACAGGGCTAGGCCCGGGCCCCCCGGGGACCTGGGCCCTGTGACCAGAGTTGCACCAGCCCCACCCTTGTGGGGGCCATGAATACACTGCATGTATACTTGTTATGTTCTCGTGTGCCTATTATGTTCTCGTGTTTCCTGAATCGGTTAGTATGCATAACGTGTTACGGAATCTATTAAATTACAGGAAATTACCGAACTCATGGTATAAACAATATTTGAAGAATAAAAATACAGATTTTAAATGGAGAAGAAAATGTTTAGACGTTTTCTTAATAAATCGCAAAAGCCAATGTTTGAGTTTTATCATTTCTTTTTTAGTACATTATTTGTGACCATAATTTGTGTTGTTTCATTTCTGAACATAATTGTCAACACATTTTTGAAACTTACAAACTAAAAAACTGAATAACTAATTAATTGTTGTATCTTGCATTTTTACAAAAATAAAATATGTAATATCTTTGTTTACATAAGTTGAGTTTTGTAATTTGAAATGTAGAAAGTGAGTTTATTTTCGTTGTTTTTGCTACAACGAAACTGCAAGTCAAAAGTCAGTGTGAGATATTTACAACTTTATAGCATAATCTGATATCTTGCAATAGTTGTTTGCAAAAAAAATAAGAATGACTAATATTATTTTAGTATTGTAAAAATCGTTTATTGATTTAATCTGCAAGTTTCTAAAACGTGTTTTTTTAACAAATAATTCCAACTTTGGAATTACCAAAGCGCTTTTCGCTTACTAGTTAATCATTTCGTACGGTTCAGGGCGTGGCTAAAACGGTGAAGCGCGTTGGGGTTATGTTTTTGACACCAGATGTTTTTGGCTGTTTCACGTTTGAATGGGTCACTTCCCCTCCGCCCCCACGCTTGGTGAAGTGGACAAAAAACGCCCTCCCGGGCTGTCTGTCGAGACAATTTGTAACAACCCTCTTTTGAAACTGGCGCGATTAGAGAAAACCAGACGGCTCTATTAGACCCTCGGCGTTGGTATAGTCAGGTGGAATTATCTTGTCAGAAGTGCGCACAATGTTTAGGGTTTCGTCAATGTAATTTTCAGCGATAATATTATGGGTTTTTGCTGAACAAAAATACTCCTGTTTAATGTTATATAATGTTTATAATATGCCCTAAACACGTTTAACCAATATTTTCATTTTTATTTTCATCTTATGTATTTTATACGTACCAGCTTGTACCAGCACCACTGGCCATAGTTAATTAATAATATGCGATCATTGGAATGGGTTTCGTCATAAAAAAACTACTGACAAGCTTAAAAACATTATTCTTTATTTGTGAATTTCCTATGGAAAGTGAACTATTAGCATGACCCGCACGGTGAAACTTAAGCCCGGGACCACCATAGAACTTCCTAACGTGACCCCCTGAACACTTTTTGGGGTGTCGTTCAAAATTATATATATATTTTATATATATGCGACCGCTAGAGTACAAACACATATATATGTCTATATATATATATATATATATATATATATATATATATATATATATAGACATATATATATGTGTTTGCACTCTAGCGGTCGCATTTTTTTCCGATTTACTTCAAATTTAGTAGGGACGTTCTGTTCTATAATCAGTTGGACAAGTTCGTTGGGCAAAACAATCGGAAAACTCTAAACCCCTTTTTTGAGGATTAATCTTTCAAATTTCGAGTTTTTGGGCCCAAAAACGGTCATAAAAGCCCCAGATGTATAATCAATGCATGTAAAAAGATGGGAATTAGAGAGGCAAACGTTTTAAGCCCTCTCTCGTCATTCTAGCATAAATATTTACCGAGTTATTAAAGAAAATGTATATCGACTAAACACAGTACGTTGTCTTATGGGGGTTTTACACTAGAAAAGCCTGTTATTCCTTTGTTGGAGTACTTTATCATCCCCAGCAACCTCACGCCTACTTTCAAGCCTGTCTGGACCTTCTCCTAACCTTATAATGCGCAAAATTGTATTCCCAGCTTTGCAAGTAAATGAAACCAGGGGTATCAGAACAGCCAAAAAATCAATGTTTTCAGATTTCAATAAAAATTGGACAAATGTATGTTTTTACACTTATTTTGAGTTTTAAAAGTTGTTATGTGGAAATTCACTTCCCTCATGTCAGCGTGCTGCGTGCGAACTCGTTTTATTTTACATCAGGCGCTGCAATTTCTCAGTTGTTAAATTATTTACAACGAAATGTTTTAAATCGCTCAAAAACCGTTATCATAAAACTAACATTGTTTTTGTTAATATTTTGAAATAGTTCATCTTAAACTGGAGAATTGATATTAAAAATTGCTATACGCATCCTACAAATTGTAGATCACGACGAGTCTGATGTTTATCATATTATAGTACCGGTGCAATGTGCAAGTTTAGCAGATTGCAACGTCCCTAGTCAGCATACAGCAGAAGTGAGTCCAGAGAAAGATGGAGAGATACGGAGAGAGTGGGATAGTGATTCAACGTTGTGCACCTTCCAGGGTCAAACCATGCCGGGTGTGCGAGGTTTAGGTTTATGTAGTCGTTCGCGCACCCGTCGCCGTCGTGGTCGAGTCTGATGTGTGCCGCTATGCTAAAATGTGTCCATGTTAGGCGTTTTGGGAGTCGAAAATTTGTTCAGTGATGGCTCGCAGGTATTATTTTTTAGTGTAATTAATTTTATTACGTTTAACAAAGTAAGTTCCTTGGGTTGTATTTATTCATAATTTTAGGTGATTAATTTATATGTAGTTTTATTTTTGTATTTGGGTTATTTATTCTGCAAATTGTTGATACCCAAACTCGATATTATCTTAATATCTCAGTTAGTATTATACACACTGAAAATAAGTCTTATTTCTTCTCTATATATTAACGAGGCGACGTCTAATTTCGTGTTGATAAGACTATCAAGAAAATTGCCACTATAGTATCACTGACGCATTGTTAGGGATCTAACTCCTTAAGCCAAAATTTTACAATGAAATTGTGACCGGACGGGAGCTCGTAGAAAGCTGGGAGAGGTGTCATTTTAAATATCTGGGCATTATATTTTGGAGAAAATTATTCATTTGGCTTGATTATACACAACAAATTTGTTTCGGAATAAAATCATCTCCATTGAAATAACATGGAGGTTTAAAAAAACATGCTTTGTTTACATTAAAACATGTGATTTTATACGAACTGACATGTGTATACTCCTGTGTTTTATACGAACTGACTTATATGGTTTTATTTTCCTCAGCACGAAGCCTAAAGAGTAAAAAAAATCAGATGAGGCAGAGTATTGGAACAAGTTTAGGGATTATGGCCCCTTCAAGCCACTAGTATTTTGAGTTTTGGAATATTAGCGCTTTTTTAAATTACTGAATTATATTACCAGTATCTTTAAATAATGTCCCCCCTGTTGAATGAACCCCGCAGAAAATTTGCTAAAAATAAAACAAATATATGATGAGAGATGAATGATGTGCTGCGTAAGTTGGTAGTCCTGATTTACTCTATTGGTAAACAAACGTGTGTTTAAGTAATTATCTGATTAAACTAAATCAACGTCATAAGATTAACAAGGGAGCATTAGAGGTTAATCATGGGGAAAGACCCTTAGGAAAACTAAAGTTTAAATTTCAGGTGATGTAGCCATTTACATAATATCAGGCCTATATATTAATAAACAAATAACTAAGCAAATTTATACGCACCAGATAGAATTTATTTATTGTTCAGGTAGAATGGTTTGTAGGACTTTAGGTTAGATAATTGTTTTAAAATATGTGATATTATACTCTCACAAATGGATTACTCTCTATAACAAACCCTAGAACAACAAAATTTCTAACGAAAAATGTTTTAGGTATTTCATTATGTTTCAAGTAGAGTGTTTCACATAAAGAAATATTTTAAAATGATCTGCTTGAAATTTGCCCTCGAATACTTACTATAAAACCCCTTTACATCCAAACTGATTAACTTCAACTTGCTTATAAAAAACGTAAACGTTTTTAAAGAGGGCGATTACCCGCTTTCATGACTGGCTTCCCGACAAAGTAGTTTCCGAAATGTGAATCTATTAATAGTTGGTCACGCGGGGTGAGCTCTGATTGGGGGGAGGGGGTGGTCGATCAGGTAGGCAGGAAGTTTACTACAAACACTTATCGATTTTGTATCACATTGTTTGAAGACTCGGCGTGGAGTGCTGCATTGTTCTGTTTTATGCATAATTTTTATTTTTTGTTGAGTGATTTATTTTAGGTTATTTTAGGTCTGTATACATTAAAAATGGATAAACTCACGATATGGCAGTAAGTATTTTTCTCCTTGAATACTATGATTTGTTTTCCCAAGTCAGGGGTGCTTCCAACGGTGTAGTTCGGCGCGTTTTTTAACAATACTTAATTTCAAGTCGTTGTCATATCATGCACTTTTTGATAAAATCTGTTTTAATTAGAAACTTTGTTTATTAATTTATGATTTTTTTATCAGACAATCCTGTAAACGATTATGCACTTAAAACTGTTTCCCACTCCAACGTTGATAAGTATAATTTTGTGAAAGGTACTGGACCAAAATAAATTCATAACGAATTTTTAAAATCTCCCATTTTTCTTTTAAATTTGTGGAATTGAGGTTCTCCCAAGAAAATGCTTGCATTATCACAGTATTTGCAAATTAAAGTGGAAGTAATGCGCACCTCACTTTATAGTGGTGATAACATATCTAATGCGTTAATCACTGCACCACGAGCTATGCCGGTCGCCTTCTCAACCGTTCGTCTCAAAATCCCCAAGCCTGAAAATGGTGAAAAACGTTCTCAAAATTCCCAATAAAAATGCAACCGTAATAAGTACGCTAATGAGTTTAAAAATCCCCGAGAGCTACGATTGAAGTCGCTTTACTCACCCGCACTAACGAGCCCAACGCCTACGACCCGTGCGGAGTAGATATACAGCTTCATGATTCAGCTCATAGCTCTGAAATTTGTGAATGTAATAATAACTTCAAATAAGTTATATTTCTCAAATCTTCATTTAATTTCAAGAAAAATTGAGTCCACATAAAATGTAGACTAGTTGTAATAAAAAATAGTTTTTTTCTAAAAAAGATTTTTTACCTATTACGGTACTAAAGAAATTAATATGAAATAAAATATTCTTATTCTTATTTATATCCACGCGAGAAACTACCAATAGTTAATTAAAGGAAATGGTCGCAGTACTGGCCGGCTGACGGGTAATTGAGTCAGTGAGGAAATCTGAATAAGATGATTCATTTTGGTTTGGATTCAGGAAGCGAATAGTAGATTATAATAATGAATCATACTATTATTATTATTTACGTGTACATCTGTTTTACTTGTTCCCCCTATATGTAGTGTAATATACGAAGAAAGATTTGTTTTCGTCCAGATGTTAGAATTTGAGTTATCAGTGGAGATGTTCGTTTTGGTGCTCCCTGATCTCATGAAGTGTTATTGAAGTGATTTATGTATGTGTGTCTGTATGTATGTACATACCTATTAAAGCCACACCAATTGGCCGATGATGATCTAGTTTCATGTGGACACTAATTCAAGATATCTCCAGGTATTTGTTAAATATTTATTTTAATTTATTGTTTTGAAGGTGACTATCCCCCAAAATAAGGTAGGAAGTTTATGCCGCAGCTGCCATTTTCTAGTTGTGATTTGAACGAAGTCACAACGACATGTACACTTGGGACACTTTAATTTCGTATATAGACCCTAAACAAGATCCTCTGATAAGGTATACGCAATCCCGGCTGGTGCTAACAATGGGCATATTCTCACTTTTCAAACTTTCCTCAAAGTTTGTCTTATTTTGCATATTATTAAAAAGTTTAATTTAGTGAAATATATTACAATTTAAGGTGCTCTATGTATACCTATATATATCTGTGTAATTGATCGCGGCCCGGCGGATGCTCGTGAGTGCGCGTGCGGGCGTCGGGGATTTTGACACTCGCTGACCCGTATAAAATTAGAGTACCTCTGGTCTTTAAGGTTTTTGAGACTTGGGGATTTTGAGACGGCACTGCTGCTGTCCGCGCTCCTACGCCGCACCGCTCCCATTAGCCTATAGGTTTTAGTTCTGTTTTGGATCTTAGTCAACTAAAAGTAAAAAGAGTTTTTACGAAATGTTTAATAATTATGGCAAATTATGTTTTTACCACGCCCGCTTAGTACCATGAATTTAAATTTAGATTTCAGTGTATTTCATGAATCAAGTTTAGATTTCAGGGTATTGAATGACGTTGCCTAGAAAGTGAGATTATGGTGATGAAGTAGGATATCAACACGTTCATATTGACTATCACAAGCTGATAAATATCAGTACCAAACAATCAATTGCTTGTTGTTTGCTTATTGATTATGCTTATCAAAAATTTGAAAATATTCTAAAAGTCATGCGGTCTCCGCCCCTTTTAGCCTTCAGTAGTCCCTATATTATCTAAATTATGTGTCCAGTTTATTTTATCACATGATTATTTAAACACTTGTTCATCAATCGAGGTAGAGAATAGACATTTGACGCGGAATGTGATGACGAAATAATTCGTAGAAATGGAGAGTAAAAGTGCAGAATAAACGTTATCGGTTTAATTAACTCTGAATACCATATATATTAATACGCTAGGGGTTTTTTCTTCACAGTCATAACTCGAAATCGGCTTCACGGATTTTAACGTTTGAGGTGTCAAAAGTCAAAAGGTATTCTATTCTTACATAGATTTGCCAATACGCCTCAGAGTTTTAAGAAAGGGCATCACTTAAATACAGGAAAGGGATGCATTTTTGGAACATTGGCGCTATCCGACGGCGGAAGTCTAAACTATGTGTTAGTTGAAAGTACGTTGTTATAATCCGTTTTAATATAAGATGTTTTGTTGTGTTTGTTTACAACTGAAGTACCCTTTCGTTGGGTACAAACTTGCTTGGATTCGAGCAACCGGACAACTAATTAGGATTATTTTTTTATATATTTGTATTTTTAATTTAATTTTTGAATTATATTTAGTTACTTTGTAAATGTATATTGTTGACACACTCAATTCGGGCATAATAAATCATTGGTATAATATTAAATAGAATTCGTTTTAAAAGGTATATTTATAATTTGTCGCCCTTTGAATGGCACAAACTAAACCCGAAATAACATCATTTTTAAGATTTCAATGCTTGTACCAGCATTTAATTACTTAAATATTATTATTTGACTTATTGCTAATAGTTTCTGGATAAAAAATAATACCTCTGAGTTCTAGTGAATGTTGAAAGTAATTTTAACATTTATCAATCAAATAACAATAATGTAGCCCTAATTTAAATTTACCTATTTATACTGTATACCTAAAATCCGTTTTAAAAGGAAACGAGCCGCTCCCCCGCAATATTTTGCTGATATAATCCTTAGTACCTGGGGGCCGAGCTTTGCTCGGGGGAAGGCCAGTCAGTTTGTTTAGATGACTTGGAGTAATATTTCACCACTTCCCCCTATTGATAATCATATTTGTATAACTCATTTGCCTCTTTTCTACATTTTTAAGGTCACTCCAGTTGTTATTTATAGCCCAATGCCCCTTTGATTTATTTTAATACTCTATATGTGTAATCTTCACTCAAATCTTTTAATCTCTGCTATCAGGAAACAACATGTTAGTAATCATAAACAACATGAGTACTACTTTGACAGTTCCCTGGTTGATTATAAACAGCTGTTACAATTCTTTTGTTATGATTTGAAACTCTATAAGCCCAGTGTTAATTTTTCAACTTTTCATTTTAGTTTTTTTACATTATTTGATTTTTCCTGGGGATGAGGCCTGTCTAGAACTTATTTTCATCCCAGAAATTAGTTATTTCGAACATTTGAAGGAAATCGTTGGAGCCGTTTTTGAGATCAGTGTCACAAGCAAGCAAACCTTACTCATATTAGAGTATAGGATAACAGCTGTTTATTGAATCAAGAAAAAAACACATGTGACATAAACCAAATAAAACTCTCCTCCGTATGAATAACATGGGAACTTGGAAGTCTTGTGGGGCAGACCCCTGGGGCCTAAATCGAAATTCTGGCTCGACAGTGACTTAGAATTTGAAATTATCTTTTAAATAAAAAAATAATCATCAAAATCGGTTTAGTATTAACTTCAGGAAGTGGGTGAACAAAATTCAGGATTTGTTTAAATATGTAGATAGTGAACGCATTGTTGTTATTGAGCTGAATTCACAAAATGTATGAACTCAGTATGGCAAATTTAAAGACGGTGCTATTATTAATGTTTATAGGATAGTTGTTATAATAATGTATTTAATATAGTTTTACAACGTGTGATCTTCGTAATGTTCCACGGGCTAACCACAGATTGAAGCACAAACAACTATCATAGTTATCGCGGGCGAAGCCGTTTAGTATTTTATATGATTAAGTTTTTTATTAATTATACAACCTATCCTGGAGGAAACGCATTATTATATTGGAGAGGGACGAGAGGGTTGCAGTAAAAGTTGTAGGAGGTGAGGGGTCAGCGCGGCCGCGGCGTCAACGGTGGAATCCGAGGTTTTATTTATACAATGACGTCACCGAGTGACTCATGGCTATATTTGCTGTATGGAGACTCGACTCGTTCGGTTTGATTGCACGTCCCTTGTATACAAACAGTGCATTGGGCGATAAGGCGATGACGACGGGTTCTGTCTCCATAATAACAATGAGATCACACACCGGCATTGAGATATGGTACATCGGGCTGCGTTGTTGTGCCACGTGCAGAGAAATGTTTTAAACTTAAAACAATAACGTTTTTACTTTCTCCCCCTCATACGTAGTATTTGGAGAAAGTACTGTTTTCTTCAAAATTTTCGAATTTAAGTTGTTAGTGGAAATATTCGTTTTGGTACTCCCTGAACCCAAAAAAGTGATTTTTACGTGATGAATGTGTGTCTGTCTGTCTGTATGGATGTGTACAGAGCTACAACCCCAACCAATGGTCCGAATTTTATGAAATTTGGTATGTAGCTACTAATCCACGATATCTCCAGGCGTTTTTTCATTTTTTGGAATTTTTAATTTTTAAGGGTAATTATCCCCCCAAAACCGCCAAAAAACATGAATAATCAAATGTTCTCAAAAACGGCTCTGACGATTTTGATTAAACTTTAGCCGTGTGTAGAACTTTAGTTTTCCAACAAAATGACACCACCCGCATTTCTGTAACAATTCGGGTTTAGAAATTACAAAACTTAAAATATCAAAAATTCAGTTTTTTTGGATTTTTCGTTTAAAAAAAAAAACATCAATATAAAAAATATCACTATTTACCATTAAAAATAGCTCAAAAAACTAAATAATTTAGTATTTTGAATTACTATTCTACGATTACTGGTTGTGGAGAAGATTTAAATTTGCATTTTGCAGTAAACACAGTACGTTGCCCAATGTTATTCTTATGGGGAATACAAAAATTACTATTTCTCTCTTATTTATTGATCAATTTCGTTCAAACTTGATATGCCTGTCAAGTTAGCATTGACCAACAGAGGAAATTCGAAATATTTTGCCCCTTAATAACCCTGAGGGGGGGAATAGGGAGCATTTCCCCTCTTAAAACAACGTGTGTAGCGATGGATTCTGTAGTGCCTCCTAAACAGAAATTTGGGTGGATATTTTTGAAAACAACTTGTTTACAAGATTTTCTGTACATTCGACCATGCTTTGTATTTTATATTTAGTAAATAAAAAGTAATTTATTCATTAAAGATGGGCTAAAAGGGAGAAAGTATGTGTCAGTTTCCTGATACCGTTTATTTAAGTATAAATTGGTTATAAAAGGTTATTGATAAGTCGTATCACTCTGTTTCACACGAGCATGAATTAGTGCCAAACATTAAAATATTTTGGTATTTGTGAAATGTTTAATGAATTGCCCTAGACAATTAAGTGTGTTATCTTATGGAATGTACAATTTACCTAGAAACCTCAAAACATTAGCAAGTTCTTTTCTTTTTGCTATTTTCATCGCCAGTGTAATTTTTTACGATTTAATAGGGAACGGCCCAAAACCTGGTATTTAAATTAGGCTGACATTTATTTGTATCAGTTATTAATAACCAAATGAAAAATGGCAGCCGGATCCAGTTTTAAATATTCAATCATTTTTCAAGACTGCTCAGCATCAATCTGGGGAACCTGAGTTTATGATCGTTTGAGTTTCGTTTGTAAAAGGTTTAGTTTTATTTCATGGTCAATTTTACGCTCTGTCGAAATATTTTCACGATTTAATCAAGATACCATTTAATATAGGAAAACTACTTTAAATATGGCATAATTGCTAAAAAGCTCAGGATGGTTTGGATCTTGAAGCATTATAGGTGATTTATCGGTTTATAATCTACCGAAACTGTCCCCACGCATTCCCCTGTCAATATGACACGAAATAGTAATGTACAATGTATATAATCCAGATTATTTATTTAGTCTCAATTTACTACCTCATGAAACGGCTCGTCGAACGTATCCTGCTGTTCGATTTTAATCGGCCAAAGACAACACGTCAACCGAGTTGGCGTTTAAATAGCATTACATTTTTCGTCGCCCCCGACTAAAGGCAGACGGGGAGGGGGCAGGCGAGGTGTTAAGTGTGAAGAGATCGCATACTGTTTCGAGCGAGCGACACGAAACGTGGGAATCTATTTTGGGACTGGAGATCGGTCTACTACTGCGAGGTATTGGCTCACACACGTTTCTTACTCTGTGCAATTATCAGTGTTCGATTTTTGTGTGCTTTGTTCATCCCGTTTTCTTCCGTTTCCGTGACCGGCTGATGGTAAAGTTTCAAAAATAGTTAACCGTTTGGATATAAATACGTACTCGATTTTATGGCATTGACTAGAACGTTTTTATAATTAGTTGTACTGTAATATTATCAACTTATTAACAGTTACACATGAAACTATTTAAATAACGTGTATAAAGTAAAACACAACTCCAAACTCATTCATGAAAGATTATTAGAAACTCCAAAATGACTCATCTTTTACAGATTTACTTTTCAAGTGAAATGTTTATTGACTAGTTAAATGTAATATTTGTTTATCTTACAAGCAGTCGATGTCAGAAAAAAATACTTTTAATTGAATGTGTTGACAGTTCAGTCAAACTATTGTTAACCCATTTCATTGGTCAGGGTATTCAAATAAACTGCCCAATTCCCGTGTTATGAATAACGGTTGTTGGATTGTTGAAATGAGTATAGTTTAATCTGAAATATATGTGAACTAGCAGTTCACCGAATCTTAAATTTCATTAGTTGTCAAAGCGTCATTGAACAATAATGAATGCTTATTTTCGGCTTTATTTTTGTTAAATACACTTTACAATTTTCATTTTTCATGCTTGCTCAAATGCGTTTGCTTTTTTGACAGTCATTGGAGATTATTGTGTTCCGTGTTTGCCACTGGTAATTTACCACTTAAACTTAACGTTTCCTCCTAACTGAAATGGTTGGCCGTGTTTTCAGTTTCTTTATTCTGATGTCGGCATCAGATAAAGATTCATTAAGATAAAATTCTTATTCATATTCTACTTTTTTATAATAATTATAAAAATAAATAGATAATTGTTACCTATTAACAACTAAAATGTTAGGAGTTGTATATAAATACATTTATAGCTATAGATTTTTTGTCAACAGTTACGCGGTTTTTTATTTAACTATTTTCTACACCAGCGTTTTTTTTTCTTTTCTAACTAAAGTTAGAGGACAATGGTATACTTAAGACGTGTGGAATTCTTAAATGGTAGGGTGCAGAGAAGAAAAATGTCGCAGCAAACCTGCGTACCCAGCGGATTTTCAATGCATATATATATATGTATATATATATATATATATATATATATATATATATATATATATATATATATATATATGTCTTAATACCACCATTGACTATACATACTGAAACAAACATCCCATCTATATGGCCCAACTGTCCCACTTTTAGTGTTTGCCAGAATTTTAAGTGGACATAGTTTGGCTGTGTACACAGGTTAGCTGCAACAAGGAACACAAAAATGGGTTTTCATGCAAATATCAATATAACTCAACTATGTGAAGCCACTAAATTTTATTATTCATAATTAAGGGAGACAGAACAATCGGACAAAAATTGGTGTTTTGTGCAAGTAACAATGGACCACAACCACATGAAGCCGTATGCCAAGTTTCGTCAATATATGTTCATAAATAAGCAAAATATAAAATTGTTCTTATTCTCATTAAGAATAATATTGGACAACGCACTGTGTTTAGCACTGTCAATATATCTGTAACCAATTGACATAGAGCAACGATCATAACACCAAATTGTGTGTATTTTTAAGCTGAATCCAATGGTGTAAATTCAAATTTGACTGTTTAAAAAATGATTTGTACAAAATTAAAAAAGATTTGGGGTACAAACCGCCCCCCCCAAACAAACAAAAAATACCTCTTTGGATGTCTAGTTTTCGAACTTAAAATTATAAATGTTGCTTTACACATTTGTACCAAATTTAATCAAAATCGGACAATTTTTATGAGAGTTATCATGCTCACGGACACACACACATACTGTCGGCGAGAGCAAAGAAGACCCCTGGAATCTTGCATACACAGAAATTGCAGGCGCTACCAAATGGTAACTGAGCTAGCGCTTTATGTAGCATTCATTGTTACCATTAGGTAAGTGCCTGCTGACACCATAATACCATAATAATACTTACATGTATTACATTTTGGCCCGTAAAACTATAAACATAGAACGCCAACGAGGGGTCTTCTTTCCTCTCGCCGACATACATATACTGTATATATGTACAGTTTTGAACAAGTGGTGTTTTTGGCATCTGGGGACCTCAAAAAAAAGTTATCATGGTCCTGGGCCTAGTTCTTACTATGCCGACTATGGTAATAGCTTTTTCTCACTAGGGGAAATTTGCTAAAACTAATTAAGCATAAAGTAAGCTACTTTAAATATTCAAATAAAGAGCTGAATCTCCTAGAAATTAAAGGGTGACATGTTAAAAGTTTATTTTGTTTCTTAATAAAAGTGTATAATATGGCTAAACAGATAAAAAAAATCTAAGGCCAAATTTTTGATTTGACTTGTTGGCTAACAAACACACAGATCGGCCGTGTCCCCATTAATGGAACCGCGTGCCAGAGGTACATTGCCAAAGTGATAAACTGAAAATATGTGTTGTGTCCGGCTCGTTGTTAGATTACGTAACTTGTATTGTCGGGCGGACTACCATGCATTGAGACTTATCTATAAAAATAAGTCTTTATAAGAATTCCATGCAATTTTACATTTAGCTTTCTATTTATTTTCTATTAGTTATGGTTTTGTAAGTGATAACACTTGAATCTGCACAAATGGAAGATTTACCTTCATGTGTTTAATGATTTGCTTTGTTAAAAAAAATCAGACCGTGGGTCTTGAAACATTTTTCAGTCCATTTTAAGTATGTAATATAATTTACACATACAAAGAAAACAATTTTTTAGCGGAAAGAGGCAATGAAACTATGTCGAAAGAAATTATATTGCTGTAATCAAGGTACAGTGGAACCTCTATTAACCGTCACCTTTGGGACCGGGACTGTAACGGATAACTGAATAGACGGATAATAGAAACATCATATTATAAACGTGTTCAGTAACTAAATTTTAAAATGTTTGGCAGAGAAATGAAAATAAACTGTGTACAAAAGGATAATACTTCCCACTACATATATATTTATGTTGTTTTAAATAATATAATAGCTCATACAGACGCTCAGACTAAGCCGTACGGCGCAAATCCTGAGTCTAATAAATAGTAATATTCTCATAGACGGACGGATAACAGAGAGTGACGGTTGATCGAGGTTTTACTGTACAACTTTAAAAATTAAAACATCTTGAGTTTTTTTATAAAGATTTATCACTGAAAAATTAACAAAAAGAAAGATTGAGGTGGAGATTAGGGGTCACAACAGTTTTGTTGATGAATAAAACTAATTTCTTAAAGAAGTGTAGATTCAAAATGAAGTTCATTGATACTTGCACCAGCATTTCTCTTTTGAAAGTCATGCCAGGCAAAGATCCGAGGTGGTTGTTGACAAGTATTAAACCATGGTCTAATCATGAGCAGTAATTGTTAGTTAGTTGTGGTGGAATGAAAGCACAAGTATAACAGTCAGTCTGGGAGCCTGTCCCACACAATGAAGAAGCTGCTGGTCTAAAAGTAGCCACTTTGGCAGCCACCTTCACAGCCACTGGCAGCCTCTCAAACTTGGGACTGCGTCTTCGCACGTTCGCCCCTCGCTTTGGGCTTACTTCGGAGACTGTTTCAAAAATATCTCCTGAAAAGCATATGTGAACAATTCCAACATGCCGTGATTGGGTGCACCTAGAAAAATGGGTGTAAGTTAAGAGAACATAATTGTTTAGGTAAATTAGGGAAAAGTCAGAGAAGTTAGAGAAAATTTCAAGAAATTTTTAAAGAATATATACATATCAGTAAGCAAACTTTAACCTGTCACTCTTAACTCAACAGAATATTTTCTCAAAAAACCCCCATGCAATTTTCTTGTTCAATAAAACGTTGCTAATAGTTTATGGATGAAAATTCTCTTAGACAAGGAAAGTCAGGGGTTGTATTGGAGACTTCCTGGACGATGAATTTCTGTATGATCACAAAGTTCTGGATGGTAATATTAATGGTAATGGATATACTTAATGCAAAAGTCGTCATGTGGATTGTTTTTAAAATAAAAAAAATCATCAAATCATAATGCATTTATTTTTATTCCTGCAGATAATACCACAGTAACAAACTAGGATGGTTTTTATACATGTCCACGAAATGCTTACAACTGCAAAGTTGTTCAAAATATACAATTGTCATAAAATAATAAACCAAGTATCGAGTAAGGAAATAGTCAAAAGTATATTAAATGTTTTTTAACGCCAATTTTTTTTCTGTTGAATTATATTTAATTATTATCAAACAAAAACAAGTAATATCTGTCTCAATGCTTAGCTAATTTAAAATGTACAATATTCCATAGTATGTAATAACTTAATTTAAAACTGTGTCTCTGCAGGTTTTTGTATGTTTATCAAACTCGTTTTTATTTATATTTACTAAAAACAATTTGTAACTCTTCACTAACAATTGCTTACCAAAGAAATTAATTTTGTTCTTAAAATTGTCATACTGAAACAGTTGATTCTTTAGGTTAGTTCAAATCCCTTGCAAAATCACTAGCTGGCACTACCAAGGCGACTATGGGTTCGTATGGGTTACAAATCCCCAAGTGTATCAAAACTCAATCGTCTCCCTTGTATCTAGTTTGCGTATATCTCAGCCATTGTATTTGATGAATGTCAGTAGTATAAGATCTCTGTAGCCTGACCCAGGGTGGGCCTGTGTGGTATTTTCGTTGTGAAGTAGTTCGTCTTGGCAGAGTCTCAGAGTGGGTTGTTTCCAATAGACTCAGTAATAATGTTCAGAACTATGTGTCCCTTTAAACAGAGTGATATTTGTGTGTTGTCAGTCCTAGACTTGCAAAACACTTTCCACCCAGAATAAAAGTGATAACATCAATATTACTAGTGTTAACATTTGTTGTATTCAAAAACATATTAGTTTGAGTTGTAGTTGAACTTGGAATGTTCAGTGTTTGAACTGTAAGTATATTGTGTACAGTTGTGTTTGTGTCCAAAAAATAAATTTTATGTATTTCAATAAAGGACATTTTAAAATTACTGGTTGATTAATAAAAAAAATGCTGAAATACTTTTAGTTTTCAAAGTATGATAAATTATATTCTTTGTTCCTACCAATATAATTGTAAATGTAAAATAAACGTATAAAAAAAGATTTATTAAGGAATGTCACACATTTTACATCTCTTCGCTTCATAGAACTACATAATCATCAGTCTTCACTAAGAGACACCTTTAGTTTAAATTATAGGTAGAAAAAATACATTCTATTTTTTAAGTAATTACCATTAACATGGATTACTTTTGATATTTTAAGCTCAATTAAGCAAGAGACCCAGAAAAAAATATGTATACAAGAATTCTTCTCCAATAAAAAATGTGTTTCATGTCACTGACTCTAATACTTATCTAGTAATTAGGAAAATGGGGAACTGGAAAAGTCAGAAACTTTAAACTCTAGGAAAAGCCAACAAATTTGTTTAAAGAATCCGGGAAACAATCCACAATAAGATCTAAATAGCCGATGTTCCATTTTCTTTAAAAACATATATATATTCAATGGTCAGAGAAAATTCTCTTAGAAAAGTTAAAGGAGGTCAGTGATATATTCTTGTTGGTTAGCCAGACTGTGTTGTTGTGGTAACACTGTGTCTTTTCGTGTGCAGATTGATCGAGTCACTAGAAGAGAAGGGTCTCCGGGTGCATCAGGACTTGCTTTACGTAGAGCAGACTCAAGCGGAGATAGAGCGGCTCAGCAAGGAGCTCAGCGGACTGCAGAAGGAGGCAGAGACGTTGTACGTGTTCGGGGCGAACCAGAGCGGCGCAGAGGCGGACCTTAAGGTGACTGCGTGCTGAATATGTACAGATGGAGCAAACTAGGAAGAAGTTGAGCAGATAGAGCCAACTATGATGAAGTTGAGCAAATATTTACAGATAAAGCTAACAAGGATGAAGTTGACTTTCAGAAATAGTTAATGAAGATAAAAAAGTTTACAACTGTACTTCTTAAACGTTCACCCGCCACATTGAAACAAAATAGCCAATAGGACAAATAAAAATTTAAGCAAATAGAAACCTTAGGATATTTTTGTGATATTAGCTCTACTTTTTGGCTTCAAAGTAGTAATGCATACTATCATATATTTTGTTTTTTTACTCTTACACATAGGTTTGTCACTTTTTAATATTTTTTAAAACCACATAATGAGTGTCTGTACTTGAGTGTTTAATGAAGATATTTTTGTGCTGTTTCAGAGTTTGGAAGAACGTGTAAAAGACTGTGTAGGACGAGTTGGTGGATTGTGCTCAAACACTCGCAATAAGTACACAAGTACTCAGCAGTTGGTGCCCACAGACATAGCACAAGAGGTAAACAAGTACGGTACCTGTAGACTTAAATAGTGTGTAGGTTCATTACTGGCGAGTTTCTGCTTTATTTGACGAAGCTGTCAAGGAATCAACTAGGGTTTGGAATTTTTCACACTTTGGTGGTAGTTTAACCTCTATGTTACTGTCTCTATTCATCAATATCTTAATTCTCTCGGATACGAGCAGAGTTAATACTCTTTGCTCTAAAGACCTCACATCACTTAGTAAAACAATTACAGCACAAACTTTATAAAGGTACAAACAAAATCTTAAACATATTGATATTTTTATGATAATGTTTTATTAGTCTAAGGAGATGAAAAGAGTTAAATTATAACTTGATTGCTCAACCTAAGCCTTGATTTATGTCCTATAAAATAAATTGACTGGAAATTCCACATAATCTTACAAGTAAGATTCTAGATGTAAGAACTTTATTGGTCAACAGGCATAATAGAATACAGAACTACAGACCAGTTTCTGTCCAATCATCAATTTCAAAAATATTTGAAAAATGTTATCTTGAACAATTATTAACTTTTTTTGAAAACAATGAACTCCTTAGTGATCATCAACATGGGTTTAGATCAGGAAGATCCACCTTAACAGCATCCATTGAATTTATAGAATCTGTAATAGAAGCTTTAGATAAAGGAGAGACAACTGTCGGTGCTTTTTTGGACCTGAGCAAGGCCTTTGACAGTGTCTGCCACTCAACGCTTATTCAATCATTATCACAATATGGAATTAAGGATACAGCACTGAACTGGCTAAGCTCTTATTTGGTTGGGCGTCGACAGTATGTGTCCATAACATACACAAATGATAAAACAAAGTTTATAGAAACTGCAAAATCTTCCTTTAGAACAGTTAAATACTCTGTTCCACAAGGTTCAGTTTTGGGTCCTTTCCTTTTTATTTGCTATCTGGGAGGACTGCCTGAGCCTCAAAATAACATCCATTATAGATCAAATTTTTGTACTTATGCTGATGACATCAGTTTTTCAGTTTCCAGCAAAGACAAAAATGTAATTAATCAATCAACAAATTTAATAATACAAAATATCAAAAATTGTTTGGCTGAGAGTAATCTTTTGCTTAATTGTTCTAAAACAGTAATTATGGAGTTTTATAACCCACAGAATCGTCCAAAGTTTAATAGTATTAATATTATGGATGAGGAACTTGAAATATCAAGTGAAACCAAGTTTTTAGGATTGCATCTAGATAACCATTTAAATTGGAATTTACATGTTAATAAAGTTTGTAACAAAATTTCTTCTGGCATTTTTTCTCTGAGAAAATTGCAACATTTTTTAGACATGGATGCAATGAAAATGATTTACTATTCAAACATCCATTCTCATTTAGCTTATGGAATTGCCATTTATGGTTCAACCACAAAAAATAACTTAGATAAAATCTTGAAACTACAGAAATCAGCAGTTCGTATTATGTTAAATTTAAGTCCGGAGACTTCTTGCAGAGAGCATTTTGCTACTCTGGGAATAATTACAGTTTATGGTTTATATATACTTGAAACAGTTTCACATGTAAAGAAAAACTTGGAAACATTTTTTAAACATAGTCAAATCCATAATTATAATACAAGGAACAAAAATGATTTATTGACAATGGCATACAGGACAAAACTTTTCACAAAAACTCCAACCTTCAATGGAATAAAATTCTTTAATTCACTACCTCAACAAATAAAAAACATAAATAAGTTTGAAATTTTTCGAAATAAAGTGAAACAATTGGTCACTGCTAAAGTTTTATACTCCCTTGATGAATTCTGATTATTCAGGAATTCCGAAATTGAAAGGGTTTTGAGGCTGGGAGATAAATGTTATTTTGAAGGTGTTATTATTATTTTAACATTACTGAGTAATTAAGATAAATTTGTTTTGTACCTTTGACACCATTCTTTGTACTAATTGTACTGGTTGAATAAAGAGTTTTTTGATTTGATTTGATTTGAATATGTAATAATTCATTACATATGTTCAAGTAAAAAGCCCACTATTAATTTACCGTCTTAATTTTGTCCTTCAAATTTTACTGAATCCAATTTATTTATCGTGCAACCGCTGCTAAAACGAAAGCGTGATTGTTTCATTTTATAAACCACACCCAGTGCTTTAATGGAAATTATCCATCCGACCTATTTTGTCACGCTTAAACCAGCACCGACTAGACATTTTAAACCAGCACTACCCAAATTGACCCCCTAACATACAAATAGATAGGCGAGGGTAGAATAGAGTGTAGAAATATATTGTAATAACACTCCTGCTATCATAATATAATCATAAATTATCATCTAAATCTTTGTCCCTTGCCTGTGTAGCTCACATCGCTTGAGCTGATCTCAGAGGGCGTTCAAGGGGCGATGGAGGAGAAAGGACGAGAGCTCAAGAGGGCGAAGACGGTTCGCACGGAGTACACCGGCGATGTAGACGAGATCCAGCGGTGGCTGAGAGAGGCCGAATTGAAGGCGCAGGATCGCTCCGTGCAACCTCACAAATTGAAGGAGTACATCCAGGTGAGAGAATAGTGTCAAGGTTTGCAACATTAAATATTGATGGGTCTTTGCAAGTTTCAGTTTTATTTGTTTCCACTATGAGCAGCATTTTAGACGATTTTTTTCATGGCTGTAGATTTGTAGTTTAATTTGTTTAAGGTTGCTAATAATCTGAAGGTAAGCATTTACTGCCAGTTTAGGAGTTAGTGCTGAACTACTTGGTGTAAAACTAAATCTGGCACCAACATGATCACGAGCTCGGTCGGAACACAGGAAAGGTCAGATTATCAGAGCAACATGTTTGTAACATGATACAACTGTAGTTTACAGTGAAAATATTTAAATGTATGTACAATTTTACAGATTTAATATTACTGCAAATCATAAATAAAGTGTAATATGATAAAAACTGTCTCCGGTCTACTTATTTATATCATTAGTGATGAGTCATCAATAGGAGAAGGCCTTTAAGGAGCGACATACTGGATATGTATACAATAACAAACACCGATAATGGCACAGTTGGACTAAGCAAGGAGTCAGAATATCTGAGGTCGGATTAGCATGGTTCTACTGTAATTGTTTTAAGAAATAGTTAAGTAATTATTACAAGATCAGGTTGGTTCCTTTGTAAAGCTTCTTGTCTAGCAAGTCAGCTATGAACAGCTCAGAAACAAATTAACGTTAAATTCCCACAAATGTATTTATACACCTGTTAAAATGTGTGACTTTTTGGAAAAACTAATGAAATAACTGACATTTTTAGCAAATACAAAGCGAGTTGCCGAGTGTGACCGATCGGCTGGATAGGACGAAGCGGAACGGGCAAACTCTCTTGGAGAAGTCGCAAGACGAAGAGGAGAAGAAACTGATCCAGAGCACGCTGGACTCTCTGACTGAACAACTCGGCCTTGTGAAGTCCTGGCTGGACGAGAAGAAGGCTCTGGTAGGATTGGGTTTTTTTTTAATCTCTACACCAGTGGCATTTTTTTGTTTTTATCGTATTTAACATTCTTAGAGGACAACGGTCCAAACCTCTCAAAGTCTTGCGGTTTCCCCAGGAATCGAACCCGTGACTGAAGTCCAAGATCAACCCGTCTTGGAGTAGCGAGGCGCCCTGGTTTGAAACTGTATATAGATAACATTTTAACTAATATGTACATGTTCAATCTCATACATAAGCTAAAAAATAGTGTTTGATACAGAAGCAATTATTTTGATGAGAGTTTGAAAATGTTTAAGTATAGTATCAATGTTAAACTTTTTATTATTCCTAAATTATTTTTAGATTATTTTATTTAGGTTAGGATCATCGAAAGGCTATTCAATTTGTTGGGTGGGGGACAACAAATTATCTTCTGATTTGCAGAGAAATTATAGGGATAGTCAACAAGCTTACCATAAGTTTACCAACAAGCAGTCGACACACAGAAGTCACGACGCAGGAAAAGTTTGATGTTTCAACACTAACTATGAATTTCAATCTGTGATCAAAACACAGTGCCGAATTATCAAAACATTTTAGCTGTGACTTGAGTTGACCAGTTGGAGGGCAGAATGCGGGTCCCCTGTTTGAGAGCCTCACCCCAGCTGTCACAGGGGCACGGGAGTTGGCCCTCTGAATGGTCGATTTGGCTGCCGTCCCATCCCACCCTTTCCTTTCCTGCTATATCCTATCTTTCCGGTAACCTGCACAATATTCCCGCTTGTGGAAGATGTGACTAGCAGCTATGCTGGGGTTTCCTAATCCGCAACAATGTGATGAAATGTCCACAGCAATTTCTCCACTTTATGGTAAGCTGGTTGACTCGCCCTATAATTTATTCCCCAATCAGAAGGTAATATGTTGTTTTAAATCGTTTTAATTGAAATTTTATAAACAAATTGAATAGCCTACCATGTAGGCTGTTATGTGTGGGGTAGGGGTGTGTTTTTGTTTTATCTTAGCTATCATGTAGGTTTTAGCTATGCCTATCAAAGTGACCTATGGTCTTGTCAAATATTATCCCCGCCTTCAGATTCTGTTTTGATATATGCAATAGACAAATTCAACTTGCTCATTTACTTACTTGGACTTTAAAATCGTCCATTCACCGTCATAACATAACATTATACAAACTGTCATAATTTAAATTTGATATTATTAAAAGTAATTTTAATAAAGTCTATTTTGATTCCTCTCTTAATGAAACTTGTCTTTCTAGGTGGGCGACACACTGGATGCTTGGCAGAGGTTCATGACTCTGTACGACTCGGTAATGGCTTGGGTTGCGGAAAAGAAAACATTCCTGGTGGAGCCTCTGGCGTTGACGTCATTGCCACAGGCTAAACAGCGGCTGCAGGACTACTCTGTGAGTGTTCGTTGTGTTGTGTAAAAAGAAGCAAAATATTGTTATGAGTGTGTATTTATTAATTAAAACACGTTTATAGAGGAGATTACAGGTAATTTTGAAAACCTTTTCAGCTTAAAATCGAAAATGAAAGATGTTTTTCTTGATGTTCCAATAGAACATCTCAAACGTGCAAGATTCAAATTCCTGGTATGGTTAAGTTAAAATTGCTTTCACGCAAGTGAAAATGAAAGCCATGGTTAAGTTGCCTGGGAATTTCCCTTGAAGGTATTAGGACAATCACAGTAAAAACCTTCTGCACAATTTACAAAGAGCGCACATATCAAAATTAATTTTTTTGGGTCAACATTTCTCAGTTACTTTCTGCTTGACAAAAATTTGTGTTTATCTAAATTGTTGTTTACCCTTTGTGTAAATTTTTCAAAAATGTTTGCCTGGGATTGGCTCAATTCCTCCTAGTATAAGTTCTTAGCCCAAGCAAAATGCCACATTCTACATATTATGTTGTCAAGCGCTCGTACAAACATTCATTTTACAAAATATTTTTTTCCAGGTCCTCTTTTTGGCAACACTCACGCTGTTTTTTTTTTTGTTAATGCAGAGACGTATGTCCAGTTTTCAGCTAGAAGTCCAACCTTGTTAGAATTTCTTCACACAAACACTCATCATGCACACGGACGAAACACACATAACACAGTCTCTTGCACTCCCGGTATTTTGAAAAATTACATGTAACATTCCATGTCTTCAGGGGGGTTTTCCCTAGTTTGCTGATCGCGTTTTCAGTTTGAACCACGACAGCTATTATGCCTGAAATAGGACGTGAAAATATGTTATCTCGCCTAAAGGAAAAAATGTCATTCAAAACTAATATGTTAATATGTCATATGTAATATGTTTCTAATATATACTTAATACGTTTACCCGATGTGTTTTACAAGTTTGCTTGTCGACAGACCGGGGTGAAGAGCTGCAAGCAGGTGACGAAGAACCTGAGCGAGATGAGTAAAGAGCTCGAGATGCTGACGCAGACCACCAGCGTGGGAGATCTGCCTGAGAAGATGGAGGAGGCCGAGGCAGCCAAGACCGAGGTCGAGGCACTTCTGCTGGAGAGGGTGAGCTTTAAATAGGTTTTATACTTTATTGAACATTTTGTTTCATGAAGTTAAGGGTTAGTCAGCATGATGATTTTGTTTTTTCTGAATCAAAAGTTTGTCAGCGATATATAGATATTTCATCGCTCTTTAACTCTGGATGTGGAAGGAATAAGAGACATTATTTGTAAGCTCCGATACTTAATCTTTTTATGGGATCTTAACAAGGTTATTATATACCTTTTTAAGTTGTTTAAACTCTAAAAGAAAACTGGATTATTAGTCGATATAACTAAGAGGATTTTTAACTTTGATTCCTTACAGTAATTGTTACTCTTAATTTAATTTGTTGACCTGTCAATGTTATCACAAACCTGTCTAAACATGAAATGTGTCACGTGTGTGTTGCATGGATGTTATTTCTTGAAAACAAGTATTATTACAGGCGCAAAATATGACACACCATACTAAATTCAAGTGAGTAAGTTGAAAGTTTAAACTTTTTTTATCATTACATTTTTATTTTTACCCATTATCAGTATTCCACTATTAGCACAACTACTTTATTTTGGTTATATCTTTATTATGATATCCATTAAATTGTGGGTTTAAGTCTTATTTTGAAATAAAATCTTAAAAACACACTTCTACAGACCAATATAAATATATTAAAATTAAATAAAATTCAATTTATGAATTTTCCCCTAGTATAGCGAATTCTAAAAAAATTACTAAATACTTGATTTTGTATGTCTCTTGTCACAGAACGCCCTGCTACACGAGACCAGCGAGGAATGGGAGCAGTGTGAGAAGAAGATGAAGGAGGTCCGCAGTTGGATAGAGAAGGCCCGCACCAGCCTGGAGTCTGCACCCAACAAGAAACGACCAATCAGAGACCAGGTCCTGCTGAGGGAGAAGATGGTAGCCGACATAGCCATTCAGAAATCCAAGCTGTCCATATCCGTTGAGAAACTCCAGGTATGCACCAGTCTGTAGATCTAAAAACTTGCTTTCTCAGATATATTTCATGGATTTGTGCTATTTCCCTATTACCTTTTTGGTTACTTAAGTTTTCTTTGGAACTCACGTTATGTAGTTCAAATTTGAAATAGGGGTGTGCGAGTACTCGAAACTTTGAGTTTTCGGCCGAGTATTTTAATACTCGAACTCGACTCAAAGTGTTGAAAACTACTCAAAAGTTCGAGCGAGTATTTCCCGCCGATTTCCGGACGATTGCTAACGATTGCGACCGGCCAAAACGCGTAGTAACGGCCGCAAAAGGCGATCTCATCACGTAAAATCGGCCAAAAATGACGACCGCGAACGATTGTGACCGGCCAAAACGCGTAGGAACGGCCGCAAAAGGCAATTGTATCACGTAAAATCGGCCAAAAATGACGACCGCGAACGATTGCGACCGGCCAAAACGCGTAGTAACGGCCGCAAAAGGCGATCGCATCACGTAAAATCGGCCGAAAATGACGATCGGACCGCGTAATTTCGGCCGTGACTAACGATTTCGTCATTTAATATTGATAATAGGCGATGTCTGGACCAGGTGATTTTGGTCAAATGACAACCAGGCCCTGTTTCATCAGCCAGAAACGAATGTCATACCGTGTTTTGTTTGTCAATACGTAAGCCACTTTGATTGTATTGGCCAAAACTTTGTATTGCTACTCATGTATTAGTTAGAAACCATGTTTAGATTATCAAATCTAGGGTGGTATCCAAATTCCATTACACTATTTTAAACTACCAACAGATGGCAAATACTCGCTCGAAAATACTCGAAACTCGAAAATAATTGGCACTACTCGACTCGACTCGATTAAAAAAATCACTACTCGCACACCCCTAGTTTGAAACTTCATGTACAATCAGCTTTATAGAATATTTTTGAAAATATATGTATCAAGCCAACGCTACTTTCCCATTTTACTAATCTAAAAATGAAGTCCTTAATTCACAGTTACAAGTGCCAGTGGTTGTTGTATAGCTCCATTTCCGGTCCGGAGTGGAAGGTGACCCAAAGGTGACTCAGGCGGCCGAGGAGCTACTGCAGGAGCTGGAGTTGCTGTTGGCTACTGTCAAGGAGCAGACGACTGCCCTGGAGACCACACTGCAGCAGATAGAGCACTACCAGCAGGTCAGACAAGTCATATGGTTGGGGCGATTGTGGGTGATTGTGATAGAGCCGGAATCATATGTTTATTTGGCGATTGTGATATAGTGTATCCGTTACACATATCTTTCTCTTTTCTTGAGCTGATCAATACAGGTCCTAACGTTAACTGTTAGGAGCATCACTTGCTGAAGGAGTACCAAATGGAAAGCGTAGATGGCTAGAAAGACTTTGGCTACTTCTTCCTTGTTGGTGAAGAGATGTCTACTAGAGCGTACAAAGTCAACACGATTGCTTAAAATACTGGAATAGTTAGGAAATTGCATATACAGTACATGGAATAACCAGAGATTTTGATTTATTCTACACACCTGAAAAAGCCAGGAAATGTAATTTACACTAGAGTATAGCAGTCTTGTTTACCTGGGAAAGTATAAAATTGCAAATTAAATTGATAATGTTTATGCATTACCCAATTAATTCTAGATACAGGTTTTCTTACTTTGTAATTTAATTTAACCCATTGGCGTAGACATACGAGCAGGTCTTGTTCCTTACTTGTAATTTTATTAACGTGTGAATTGGAGTATAAAATTGGTGTTTTTAAATGGATTAATGGCATATTTTAATTAAAATAATGTTTTCTTACAGTTTAGAGAGTCGCATTGGCACACTCACAGTAGAAATAAGTAAAAATTAGCAAAATCAGTGTTGACCATGTGCAAGTCTCAAAGAATCCCGTCAACTTCCAAGCAAGCCTGCCACCGTTTATTTTACTTGGGCCCTCCCACCAACGTTGCCACAGACTGGTTAACTCATTGAGAGTTGCACAACTGGACAGTTTTGGTCGTGTGCGGGAATCGAACCCACGAACATCGTATCGCCACCTGGCCAAGGTGTTTCCACGACGTAGCCAACTCAGCTAACACGACCAAAGGCCTGGCGGCGATATTAAGTGTTTTCAGTCAGTCCGCGCCCCTAGCGGATAGAACCGTAGACGCCCGCGGTCATTAGTTACATATTTTGCTACTAGAGTGCAGCACCAATCAATTCCAGTTATAGGCTACTACAAATAGAATAAAATTACTACCTCAATGGGTTAATGTATTTTCTACTTCTAAGTTGATACCTGTTCGCCTAATAAAGTTCCAAAACAACTGGTAAACTGACAGCTAGTAAAACGATTGCTTTGATGTGCCATAATTGTCTGATATTCTTGGAAATATGAAAACCTAACTAATTGGATTTTTTAAATGCATTTATTTGTTAGAAGTATTTAAAACATTTGTTTATTAATTTTTTATTTGGACTATTATTTTCTCCTATAACAAAGTAACGTTTATCATCTTTAATGAACGTATTTTTACTAAGTTCAATGGTTTTACGAACAAAATTATAATATTAAAAAAATTACTTTTAATTGAGCGATGAACTCAATAGCAATGTTCCAATTTTAGTAAAATTCTAATATGACTCCGAATGTAGCTAGTTCTTTAACCATGCATTGTCTTTCCTTTCCCCTTGGTTCCTCCATGTTTGTAGCTGCATGTCTATGGTCTTATCTGAACACAGATACACAGAGAATTAACGTAGGAGTCATGGCAAGAAGACCGTCTGAGGACTCTGAGCAGCCATTGCAGAAGTCAAGGGTACTCTCCGAAATGTTGAATTGACACCCTTATTCACCTATTTCATCCCTACAAGTGCCATTCTGAGGGTAAAATTTCCATTTTGAAAGAGACATCTAGGGATCTCATGTAGTTGGTTGATTTATCAATTTAAAATGTAACACCTTTGAAGCTTATGAAGTTTTTGATGTGACAGGAGATTCAACAGTTGAAGCAGCAAGTAGTGCAGGTAGAGCAGCAGTTGAGGGTAGTGATGAGTCCCACGTATCAGCCGAATGATCGGGAGAAAGCCGCGGAAGACCAGAATGTAAGTAGCGCCCTCTCTCTGGCTCACTCACTCCCGTTACTCGCAGCAATGACACTTGTTGAATCCTCGGACACCGTTTGCCTGCTTCGTCTAACTCTCGTTGCGAGTATCTCTCGATAGAATAAGTTTTAGGTGTATTTGTGAATAGCTTTAAGATCATTGTAGTTTACAGTTTTAGGATCGTTTAGTAGAATGTTATCTCCATCTGGTATAGAATAGTTAGATTTCACATTTGGTTGCATGGAATGCACATGTTGCTGAAAGAGGAGATTAGTTAAATAAACTCAAAAGTTATTCCTGGTTATGATTTGTTAAAGTGCTACTTTAAACAAAATTATGTTTGTCCTTTTCTTTTGAGGGCACTGTGATGGGAAATCTTGGAAAATTGTCAGTTATAGACCTGTTATGATTCACAATATCTTTCAAGATTCTACTGTGTGCCCTCAATGTGTTTCTATTCCTTAAAAAAACAACTCATGATATTTTGCAACTTGAAAACGTGCTATATCTTCTGAGGAAAAAACCTAAAACTATACACAATTTTTAATCTTTTTTTATGAATCATGGTTTTAAAATAGATTAATAAATATGTACCCTGTTTAAACAAATTCTAAGGTCCATTCGGTCTTAAGCCATATGAGAATGTGATGACAGAGTAATCTTCCTATTTCCAATATGAAGGTCATGAAAAACAACCGGTATAAATATTTTTAAACTGTACAAATGTTGAATACGTATTACAGTCCCCTGTATAACATTGCTACTTTCCATTGTAGAATTGAATCATTTAAAACGTATAAATTATAAAATATCAGGCTGCCAATCAATTATTAAGAAATCTATATTTATTATTAGGCAAAGATTTTTTATATGAATTATCTTTTTCGAGTCATGTTATTGCTTAGTGGCATTTGATCAGTGCTTATTCTACCTATTTTACAACCATCCTTCATACTTTGTTGTCGTAGTTGTATTTGCATTTCTAGAGACTTGAGTATTCTCTCTTCCTTAGCCTAAAATATTTTTACTTTTATCACTAACCAAGTTATGTAACTAAAAATATCCTTTCTTTTCTTAATATTCCCTCTCTTTGTTCATCTTTAATCATCAGTGAAGGTTAAAATATGTATACAAATTTATCATTGTTATAAATTTCTTTTATGGTTCCATTATTTCAAAACAACTGCTTTGATGTGCCATAATTGTCTTCTCATATTCTTGGAAATATAAAAAACCTAACTTATCGTATTTTTCAAAGGCATTTATTTGTTAGAAGTATTTAAATAAAATTTTTATTAATTTTTATTTAGACTATTATTTTCTCCTGTAACAAAGTAACATTTATCATCTTTAATGAACATATCTTTACTAAGTTCAATGGTTTTACGTACAAAATTATAATATTAAAAAATTACTTATACAGAAATTGAGTGATGAGCTCAATAACAATGTTATTATTGATAGATAAGCTCGTAGACTAACCGTGTGGTATTAATCTTGTATTGTTTTCAGTTTCGTCCAAGGATTCAACAGTGTCTTGCGCTAAGAGGAAACTCAGAAACTCTTGTATTGTTGTAGATTATCACTGCCACAACATTTAGATGGCTGGAAGCATTGCATTGCGCACATTTATACATTTTTTACAAACACATAATTCAAAAACAGGTTTTTTAAAAATTATAAATCATTGATGCCTGGTGACTTGATGTCATTGTTTCCTCTTTTTAATGCTTGGAATGACTCTTGCTTCCTGTAGATCCACCTAGGTTCAGCTTTATGCTTTCTTTTTTCTTCTTTAATTTATCTCTCTTCTAACTATAGCGATTTTCAGCTTAAGTATTAAAATAAGTTAATTTATGCTTTGGGATTTTGGTTATTTTTGTACTCGGCAAAGTTCTGTTGAATCATTTGAAAATCCAGTATTATAAATTGCTATAGATACACTTCAATTTGTCAATTGTTTTTAAGTGGTAAGGATTCAACCGAAGCTTGCCGAGTGTCTATGGCTTTGTTGACACGGTGGCTGGGACTTGCAGGCATGTCGGGAGCGGGTCAAGGTTCTACAAGGGAAGATTTTTGCTCGCACAGAGCGAATCAAACTTATGGTGCTGAGAGGAACGCCGGACTTGGATCCTTTAATAGATTCTTAGCATCTGTCACTGCTCGAACGCTCAACTCGCTTGTAAATTGATTGCCGTGTGTTTGATCACCAGGCATCCCCAAAGTACAGTGCTCTCTAGGGGTCGCTTCGTAAGCTATCTAAATGTTGTGACAGAGACTCACAACTAGTTAATAATTGTTATTTTTTTATTTTAGTGTTATAAGAACTCTTTAGAAAGTAGATTGGAATGAAATGAATTGAGACAGCATAATCCCATTCAGGGTCTGGCTCGGGAGATGGATACTTGCCGAGAACGTGTTCAAGAACTGACTCGACTATTAGAAGACGCAGATCCGGTTCTGGCAAAGTCACCAGAGGTCGTGCAAGTGGTTTCGTTCATCATGAAAACTACCAAGAGGCCCCAAACTGCAACAGAACTTTTGGATCCCTGTGATAAATTTACATATGCCGATATAGCGGCTGGTCGAGTCAGCCCATGTCCATTCTCGGACACAAGTGAAAAGAAAACTGAGACACCCACTCAATTGTTTGTCAGTAAGTCGATTGCAACTAAAACTCAAGCCCCTAAACATTTTGAAGAAGATGAAACAGAAAAAGAAGTGGTTTCAAAACAAATTGTTGACCTAACCTCTGAAGTACCTGTAAAAATACATGAAGAAAAGGTGTTTGCAACAGAGACAACTGAAAACTTGATCATGCCAAAAGCATCGCGTCGTGGACGTTCTCCAAATCGTCGGGGAACTCCTAAAGATAGTCAAAATGAAGTTTCAAAACTGCCTCCAAAACCAAAACCACGTTCAGTGGACAGTACAAACAAAAAGTCATCTAAATTTGCTGAAGATCTCGAAAATAATAAATCAGAACTCCATGCAAAAACTCTTGCCAAAAGACTTTTAGCACCTGAATCTATCCGAGGAAGGTCACCGAGTCCTCTTTACATTGCAGGTGAAAGTGCTTCATATGCCCAAATGGTCAAAAGTGGATCTAGACCTCAGAGCAGATCTGGCACCCCTGATAGATTAAAAGAACACATGATGCCTCTAAAAATAACAGATCAGTTATTGACTCAAAATAAACCAGAGAGTAAACCTGAGGACACAAACAAAAAGAATAATGAAAAGGCTCATTCAGTACAAGCAGATGTAAAAGAACCAAAAATCGACAAAGAGACAATCAGTGAAAATTCACAGAAGCCTGTTGGGAAAGGTATGGAAAGAAATGTTCAACAAAATCTACGTAAAGCAACAAAATCTGCATTGGAGCAAAAAGAAGCCCCTGTCAATAAGGCTCCACCAAAAGTTTCGAAAGTCTCTGGAACTTCTTCAGCACTCGAAACGAAAGAAGAGACAACTACTCTTTACAAAGACTCAAAACAAAAGTCTCAGAATAAGTCACGAAGTGATAAAAAACAACCTGTTCAGACTTCCACTCCAGTTGAAAATGTAGCACCTACTCTTATTCCTCTTCAACCAGACATTCATATTACTGATTTTCAGAGTTTAACTCCTGATTTGCAGTACTCTGGAGCTTTCACTGACCCACAGAGTGGATTACACTATCCACCAGGATTGTTTCAGCCATATATTGGACCAGAAGGCGAAGTAGCAAGCTTCATCGCATCAGGGCAGCAACTAATTAGTTCTGGATTAGGAACGTATACAACTTCAGAACCATACTGTGATCAACCTTTATTTGTCGAAGAGACATATAGTGTCAACTCAGGAATGTATACTATTCAGCAAACTCCTGATTATCAGTCTCAAGTCTTTGTCGGTAACTCTCAAGGCTACATTCCAAGCTTTGGAGGGAGCCATACTGCATATACTCACTTAGAAAGCGAACCGTTGGCTCTTGGAGCTGACAACGATGGAGTGTCATATGCAAGTATTTTGGCTCAGGGATTATCAGGAGATCCACACCTGAACCAAAGCCGTTTGCAGTTGCAAACGGAGGCTCAGCAGTGGGGTGTTTCACCTACTTGTGATGCTAGTATGGTCACAAGTAGTGTTGAAGGTCAGAGAATCAGCAATCAAGAAGACGATATAAGTTTAAAAGGTATTGAACGTAGTAAAAGTCCTCTTCTTCGGAATGAAGGTGCTGGTAAACCTGGTGCACTAATTGAGCAAGAGGATAAAAGAGTCCTAGAAAATAAGGAAGATACCCATGGCAAAAAATCAGAGCCTTCTGAATCAAAATCAGACAAGGCTAGTGAACCAAATAACTCTCTTAAAAACACTGATTCACAACAAAAGAAGAAAAAAACAAAAAATAAAGGCTCTGCTAAGCCAGCTAAAAACCTTGAACAAAGTGGAAATGCAAAGGAAATAAATCTTCCCAATCAAAAGTCTAAGAAAGACATATTGGCCAATAAGGCAATAAAGCAAACGAATGAAGGATCAGAATGTATTCCTGCTGAGATCCTATCAAACCCAGATGGAGTTAATGCTGAACAACCAAGTGGTCAAGACTCTAATAATGTGAAGGAAACTTTTGAAAAGTATGATTCTTTAGTTGAAGATAGTGATGGGTTTCAGCAAAATAAAAAAACAAAAAAGAGGGGAAAATATCCCCCCCAAACTGAAAACCAAATAGTGCAAGTTGATACTACAGCAAACGAAGATTCACCAGTAAAAGATGCTGAGTTTGAAAAATCTGGAACGAAAGATCAATCAAATATCAACAAACAAAAAGATAAAGATATGGATCACAAAAGTGATACCAAATCTGGTAAATCTAAAAAGAAACACAAACAAGTTCCCGTAACACAAAATAAACCCAATGACAATTCTACTGAAATTGAAGTTAATAGCGATGGTGAGTTGAAACCAGTTCTTCGGGAAGAGCCACTAGAAAAATCAAGTTTAGACAAGGAAAACCTTGTAAAAGCCCCTCCAGCCAAGGAAAAACAACCTCAAATTAGTCAGGAGAAAACTCAAAAAGGACAGAGTAAAAGTAAATCGAAACATAAAATGGATGATAAGGCTACTGACTCATCAGGAAGAAAAACTGCAGGTACTAAGAACACCAAAGTTGAAGAATTGAACAAAACAGAAAAAGATCTTGAACATCAAGTGGCTTCGGAAGAGGATGTGACAACTCAAAAAGATTCCAATGTACATGGACGTAGGGAAGTAGATGATCAGTCCAGTAAAATTAAGAAAAATAAAACAGTTGATAAACCTAAAAATCCTGAAAGTAGCATTCCAGAAGATAAAGAGCCTATTTGTGATACAGCTAATCAAAAAGAGATCTATAGTGTCCAAACCAAAATACGCTCTTCAAAGGTAGAAGGTGATGGTGGGTTGATACCAGAGCATGTAGACTCACATGAAAAATCAAGTTTAGACAAAAGAAAGCCATTAAAAAACAAGTCTATTAAAAAAACACAACCTTCTAAAATTGATGACGAGATGATTCAAGAAGAGCCGAGTAAAGATAAATCAAAACTTAAAAGAGAAGGTAATACAACTAACCCATTGGAGAAACCGACCACAGATAGTAAGGACATAAAAATTGAAGAATCGACTAAAGAAGATACAGGTAACTTACCTAAGAAAACTGTAGATGGAGATACGGCAACAGTAAAAAGTTCTGGCTCTCCAGAACATAAGAAAATAGGTGATCAGTCAAGTAAAAAAAAGAAGAAGAAAACTGTTGACAGTACTAAACAGTCTCAAAGTAGTATTCTAGATGATAAAGAGTCTATTATTATTACACCAGATCAAAAAGAGAGCAAGAAAGTACAGCCTAAAGTATGTTCTACGAAAATCAAAAGTGATAGTGGGTTGAAAGCAGTTGATCTCGAAGACTCACTGGAAAAATCTACTCATGACAAAGAAAAAACAGTCAAAGCCACGTCTAATAAAAAAATACAACATTCCCAAATCGATCAAGATTCTATTCAGAAAGGACAAAGGAAAGATAAACCAAAACTTAAGATAGGTGATAATACAACTACCTCCTTAGAAAGCTCAACTACAGATTGTAAAAACACCCCAGTCGAAGAATTAAACAAAACATATAAAGATAATGAACATAATACAACTTTAGAGGGAGGTGTGGCAACTAAAAAAGATTCTTGTATTCCTGAACAAAAAAAAGTAGGTGATCAGTCCAGTAATATTAAGAAAAATAAAACCGTTGATAAGGCTAAAAATCCTGAAAGTGGCATTCCAAAAGGTAAAGAGCCTATAAGTGTAACTGTGGAGGGAGGTGTGGCAACAAAAAAACATTCTAGTGTGCCTGAACAAAAGAAAGTAGGTGATCAGTCTAGTGATATCAAGAAAAAGAAAACAGTTGATAAGCCTAAAAATCATGAAAGTAACTTTCCAGAAGATGAAGAGCCTATTAGTGTAACCGTTGAAGGAGGTGTGATAACCCAAAAAGATTCTAGTGCTCCTGAAGAAAATAAAGTAGGTGATCAGTCCAGTAATATTAAGAAAAAGAAAACAGTTGCTAAGCCTAAAAATCATGAAAGTAGCTTTCCAGAAGATAAAGAGCCTATTACTGTAACCATTGAAGGAGGTGTGACAACCCAAAAAGATTCTAGTGCTCCTGAACAAAATAAAGTAGGTGATCAGTCCAGTAATATTAAGAAAAAGAAAACTAATGCTAAGCCTACAAATCATGAAAGTAGCTTTCCAGAAGATACAGAGCCTATTAGTGTAACCGTTGAAGGAGGTTTGACAACCCAAAAAGAGTCTAGTGCTCCTGAACAAAAGAACATAGGTGATCAGTCCAGTAATATTAAGAAAATGAAAACTATTGATAAGTCTAAAAATCATGAAAGTAGCTTTCCAGAAGATAAAGAGCCTATTAGTGTAACCGTTGAAGGTGGCGTGACAACCCAAAAAGATTCTAGTGCTCCTGAAAAAAAGAACATAGGTGATCAGTCCAGTGATATTAAGAAAATTAAAACTGTTGATAAGCCTAAAAATCCCGAATATGGGATTCCAAAAGATAAAGATCCTATTAGTGTAACTGTGGAGGGAGGTGTGACAACTCAAAAAGATTCTAGTGCTCCTGAACAAAAGAAAGTAGGTGATCAGTCCAGTAATATTAAGAAAAAGAAAACCGTTGCTAAGCCTAAAAATCATGAAAGTAGCTTTCCAGAAGATAAAGAGCCTATTACTGTAACCGTTGAAGGAGGTGTGACAACCCAAAAAGATTCTAGTGCTCCTGAACAAAAGAACATAGGTGATCAGTCCAGTAATATTAAGAAAATGAAAACTATTGATAAGTCTAAAAATCATGAAAGTAGCTTTCCAGAAGATAAAGAGCCTATTAGTGTAACCGTTGAAGGTGGCGTGACAACCCAAAAAGATTCTAGTGCTCCTGAAAAAAAGAACATAGGTGATCAGTCCAGTGATATTAAGAAAATTAAAACTGTTGATAAGCCTAAAAATCCCGAATATGGCATTCCAAAAGATAAAGATCCTATTAGTGTAACTGTGGAGGGAGGTGTGACAACTCAAAAAGATTCTAGTGCTCCTGAACAAAAGAAAGTAGGTGATCAGTCCAGTAATATTAAGAAAAAGAAAACCGTTGCTAAGCCTAAAAATCATGAAAGTAGCTTTCCAGAAGATAAAGAGCCTATTACTGTAACCGTTGAAGGAGGTGTGACAACCCAAAAAGATTCTAGTGCTCCTGAACAAAAGAACATAGGTGATCAGTCCAGTAATATTAAGAAAATTGAAACTGTTGATAAGCCTAAAAATCCCGAATGTGGCATTCCAAAAGATAAAGATCCTATTAGTGTAACTGTGGGAGGAGGTGTGACAACTCAAAAAGATTCTAGTGCTCCTGAACAAAAGAAAGTAGGTGATCAGTCCAGTATTATTAAGAAAAAGAAAAAAACTGATAAGCCTAAAAATTTTGAAAGTAGTTTTACAGAAGATAAAGAGCCTGTTAGTGCAACTGTGGATGAAGTTGTGACAACTCAAAAATATTCCAGTGCTGAACAAAAGAAAGAAGTTGAGCAATCCAGTGGTTCTAAGATAAATAAAACCGTCGATAAGCCTAAAAATCCTGAAATTAGCATTCTAGAAGATAAAGAGCATATTAGTCTAACTGTTGAGGGAGGTGTGACAACCCAAAAAGATTTTAGTCCCTCTGAACAAAAGAACATAGGTGATCAGTCCAGTAATATCAAGAAAAAGAAAACAGTTGACAAGCCTAAAATTCCCGAAAGTAGCATTCCAAAAGATAAAGAACCTATTAGTGTCACGGTGGAAGGAGGTGTGACAGTTCAAAAAGATTCTAGTGCTTCTGAACAAAAGAAAATAGGTGATCAGTCCAGTAAAAAGAAGAAAGCTAAACCAGGTGACAAGACTACAAATCTACAAAGTCTCACTTCAGATGGTAAAGAGTCTATTTTTGTTGCAGCTTATCAAAAAGGGAATGAAAGTGTGCAGGCTGAAGTATGCTCTTTAAATGTCAAAATGGATGGTGGCTTAAAACCAGTTGAGCATGAAGATGCAGCAGAAAAAGTGAGTTCATACAATGAAAACTCACTAAAAACCACCTCTGCTATGGACATTCAAATTGATCAAGAATCTTTACAGAAAGGGCAAGACAAAGATAAAACTAATCTTATAAAGAATGATGACACCACTAAGGTCTTTGGAAGACCGACCACAGTGAGTAAAGACACTAAAGGTGAAGACATTCACAAGCCAGATAATGTACAACAAGAATCTTCAGAACCAAATGTGGCAGCTAAAAAGGATCTTGATAAACTTGATCATAAGAAAGTAGGTGATCAGTCCAGTAAAAATAAGAAAAATAAAACAGTTATCAAGCCTATAAATCCACAAAGTAACATTACAGATGGTAAAGATACCATTGGTTTTACAGATAAACAAAAAGATAACGAAAGTATCCAAACTGGAGCTTCACAACGTAATATACCGCAAAACGAGAAAAGTGTAGAAGGAACTGAAATTATGTTCCCCATAAGAGTTGAAAACACTTCTGGAGCTGATGAAACACATTTAAATGTAAATATACCTACAAGTAGTAAAATAAATAATGTCAGTGACAGTGAAAAGAATCCCCAAAAGATAAAATCGAAAACACCAAAGAGTAATGAAAGAACTCAGAGGTTGGAAGATGAGGAAACCAGAGGTAGTGCTATGAATAAAAAACAACAAGTTTTAAACTCCAAAGAGATAACTGGTAAAGGGAAAGCTGATTGCTCTGAAACATTACAAATTGATAAAAAAGTCACCCAAGAGGAGAGCAAATCGAAAGTTCGGTCTGAATCGCTGTCTCAAGAAGACAGTCGTAAAAAACAAAAAACTACTAAACAATCACATGATATTCCAAGGACTGTTCCAGAAACCACTAAAAGTCCTGAAGTAAAATTGAAAGTTGATGCTGAAACTAGCATACACACTGAACCAATCTCAAATATTCCCGAATCCCAGACAAAGAAAATTAAAGACACTGAAAGATCTGGACAAAATTCTACTAATGCAGGGGAAGTCACATTAAATGAATTACAAGTTAATTCCCCGCCTGGTAAAGAAAAGATTGTTAATCCAGATACCATATTATGTTCTGAAAGCAAAGATCCTGAAAGTGCCTATGGTGATGCCTCAGCACCAAAAGATTTGGTGGGTGATGGTAAATCTGTACCAGATTTAATAATAAGGGAAACTAGTGAGACTGATAAAGAAATTATTAATACTAAACAAACAAAAGCTAATCCAACCCAGTTTTCCAAAAAGAAGGGTAAAGACCAAGAAGGTAAAACAGTGACCGGGCCAAAAGATTACTCTGCCAAATCTACATCCAAAGAAGGTTCCCCTCTTGATATAGTGGAAGAGGTTTTGCCAAAAACTACATTGGAAATTAAAACAGGTATTCACCCGTCTGCTGATAATGCTAGCGATACTTGTGAAACTAAGCAAACTCATAGTTTGGTCGTGGCAACAAAACCATCTAAAAACAAAAAGAAATCTAAAAATCAAAGTCACATGGAGGCTAATGAAACCCATGTAGAAATTACTCAAGAAATATCATCTGAAAATAACAAGCCACCAGAAAATCAAAATACTGAAGTGAGTGAAAGTCATAAAGAAATTGGTTGTTCCTCTGTGATTTTGAATAAGGATGTTAAACACGATCCTTCAGAAAATATAACACTACAAACTGACCAAAATGAATGTTTATTTGAAAATCTTTCAAAGAACAATTCAGAGGGTATTCAAGAAAATGAAGATCAATCATTTAATAACATGATGGTTAATATTATTTCAAAATTGGATGAAGCAATATTGAAAGCTGATGCTGACACAACAGAAATAGAAGGTTCTAAAAGGCATCCAGAGAATATAAAATATGATTTCCCAAATAATGAACCTAAGCCCGATTTTCCTCAAACTAATGTTCTAGCAACGCCAGAAGGTTTCAAAAGCGAAATTAAATTCAATATTGATGATTGTGGTATTGTCGATAGTGTAAAGGGCGAAAAAAGTAATGAATATGGTGGAGTTCAGGCTACACAAACAGAATCTTCTTCTTCGTTTAAACCACTGACAAGAAGAAATACGAAGAAAAGTAAGCAGCTGTCTGGAAAACAACTTAAAAACAATAACATTAAAACTCTTGAGAATGTCGTGAAAGACGAAGAACTGAATACAACCAAAGAGAGTTCAGATTTGTGTAGTAATTTTGATAAAAATTCCCCAAAATTGATGCTGCCTGAAAAACAAGAAACAGCTTACCAAGAAACTACAACTGAATCTCTTGGACCAACTGAAAAAGAGGCAACAGCAGAAGCCCTAAAGGAAGTGACTCCTGAAGCTCAAAAACTAGTTGAATTGGAAACAATCAGTATAACCAAACTGCCAGTTACATTATTTAAGAAAGATAATGAATTTCAAAGTGACTTGCCTAGATCTAATGAAAATATGACTGTAGACACCCCCGAACAACATGGGTTTATTGATAATAGCTCATCTAAGCCCGCCAAAACAAAAAGTGAAGCTGTTACTACAGAACTAGCCGATAACCCTCAAATACCATCACACGATGATAAAGATAGTATAAAACCTGATAGTACGGATTCTCCCTCTGAGGAGGTAACATCAAAATCCTCGACTAATCAAGCGAACTCCTCTGATATTCTAGAGAAAACATTTTGTTCAAAAGAGGAAAATGTCAAGAAGAAAAGTAACACAAAAGATCTGAAAACTGCTGACAAATCCAAACCGAAAAAAGAACACAAATTAAAGAAGAAAGATTCGAAAGAAATCCCTAATTCAAAAGAAATTATTGCAGGTAATGAGGATAAAGCTTCTAATACGGTCATACAACAGAAGACTGATATGGCTACTTCAGGCTCTCCTACAGTCATAGAAATTGAATTAAATGAAAGCACAGCACTAAATGACCTCACTGAGGATGTCATAAGGCCCTTTTTCAAACGTTCATCTCCAAATATCTTCACTTTCGATAGTACAACACCAACGGTTAAAGACAATAAGGATACTTATCAAAAGACAGAAGCAGACAAGGAAGTAAAAAGCAAATCTGTAACTAATGACGACCAATCTAGTGCAATGATTAAAATTGACACTGCCCAGAATAAACTGGATGGAGATTTTGAGGATGATCCAAGTCAGCAGGATGAAAAAACTATTGACAACTCTAAGGCAACTTCAGTTGAAGATAGTATATCGACAAAGAATACTGATAATTCACAAACTAAAGAAAAACAAAAGAAAATCCATTCAAAATCCACAAAACAAAAACCTGGTAAATCAGTTGCTAATAAGTCTGAATCTCCTAGAGAGGAAAGGAAGCCAAAAACTCCCGAAAAAGAAGTTCTTTTATTTGAAGCTGATCCAAAGACAACATCAAATTTATCATCAGATCAGAGTCAAGTGCTGTCTACCAGTATAAGAAGAGAAAAATCACCATTACTTGCTCTTGCACCTCCGTGGATGGCCAAGTTAGTTCAGGGCGAATCATCTAACTTCAAGACAGAAAGTGAAGAGGTAAAAATATGCGAGAGTTCAGGTTGTAGACCTTCGGAAAAAGAAGCTGAAATTGTTTCTGGAGCAATTGAAGTAGGTATTTTTGGGTCAGTAAAAGAGAGACCAAAACCAATTACAGCTACTGAAGAAGTTAAGATAAAACCTGAAGTTTCAAAGAAAAAACAGAAGAAAAAAGGTAACACAGATTTTCAAGCCAGCAGAGACTTAGAAGAAGAACTATCGTCAGTCAAAAGTCCAATAGAGGAAATCGATGTAAAATGTGAAAAACAGCCTATATCGGCAGAAACCCTACCTATTAGAGATTCTCTTGGGGGCACCGAGAAAGAAAATACAATTACATTATCGAAAGATAAAGCACAACCTAGTGGATACAATAAAACTGTTAAAAACAAAACTGAGAAAACCACAGAACAAAAACCAGCAAAGGCAGATGAAATTAGGGCACCTTTTAAAGGAGAAACGTTTACTGAAAATGAAACTGAATTTGTTGTAGAACCTAAACCTAAAGAGGCTAAAACAAATCAGAAAAGTAAAGATTCCGAAGAAGAGATTCACAATGTAAATTTGCCAGAACATGAAGTGAAACTTGTAACTACTGACAAAAATGCTAAAAAAACCATAACTGTTGATAAACAGAAACATCCCGAAAGTAAACTTGAAAACAAAATGGAAATAAAGTCAAAGAAAATATCAGAAAATACTGATAAGAAAATGAAGCAAAATAAATTACAAGCAAAAACCCTTCCTAAAAAAGTAGTTACTGTTCATACTGCTGTCGAGATCAGTAATCCAAATGACACTGAAGGAACGGGTAATGCCAATCTTCCTGGTAGCTCGACCAAAATTCCTCTTGTTAAAGAACACAAAAACACTCAAATTCTTTCTGGAAACATTGAAAATAAACAGGAAATCAAAGAAAAAGACCATGCGAATAAAACAGAGGGAATAACAGCAGACAACAAAATAACCGTACAGGACGTCAATGTATCAACTCAGTTGGAAAAAACATTCAAGGTTGAAACTGGTATTGAGGAAACCAAAGCTGTAAAAAATGTTGGGATTTCTAAATACAATGACAATGGCAACATTAACTTGGCATCAATTCCAACAGGTAATCCACCACAAGATTTTGTCGATAATAAAGAATACTTGGGAAACATGATAGATGAGATAAACTTAACTACTGATAACATTGTAATTCCAAAACAAATTAAGGACAATGTAAGCTGTTCAAAAGCCGAAGTCATTGAGAAAGATGGTGCAGGGAAGACGCCCTCTTTAATAATGCTCGAATCATCCACAGAAATTGCTAAAGTCAGAAGTATTACAGAAAATAATGATGATGAAGGTAAGAGCTTACAACCAATAAAACAAAGCGAAACAAGCACATTGGTAAGTTTAAATGAGTATTCATTTTGTAGTGTACCAAAATATCATCTTCATAAAATTGAAGATGCTGAAAAAGACTTTTCTGAGATAAGAAACGCAAGTGAGAATGCTCTGATAGAAGGAGAAGATAATTTACCTTCTAGCACAACAAACCAATCTGGTGAAATTATGTCATGGGCTGAGATAGCAGCCAAAGATAAAGTCATCAAGAACGAAGTAAAAGAAGTTACCTCTATAGATGTTGATACTGCACCTAAACCTATGCCTATTGTAATTTGTGTTGATGAGCCTGAAGATCAAGTTCCATCCTTAGAGCCTGTTGTTAGTGTAGATCCTGAAGGTTTTATGGAATTTGTTCCCAAAAAGGAAATTCGTAAAAGAAAGTCAAGATCTAGATCTAGAACTCGATCAGATACAGAAAAACTAAACTTTGAAGATTCTGAGGCACGTACCACTGAGGAAACTTCAGAAGTATCTGTGAGCACTGCTAATGATAATAATGTCAGTACTCATCTAACATCAGATGAAAACTATACTGACTTTCAAATCAAAACTGGAAATAAAAAAAAAAGTGCAAGTCCACAATTGGGGAAAGCTGAAGCTGATATGAAGGAATCTTCAGGAGCAGTTAAAAAGCCAACTAATGTTCACAAGGAGCCAATGCTAATGGATAACAGTTTCCAGTTGTTGAATGTTGCAAACATAACTTCAAGAAACCGAAGTCGCAGTCGTAGTCGGACTCAAGGTCGTACACGAAGTAGAAGCAGGCACATTTCAGAAACAGAGAAAGAAGTTGATGATATACTGCGGGCTTGGAGTAGGGAAGAAGTCCTTCAGCAGAACATATTTTTAGACAGCACATTCTGGGTAGATAAGTGGAAATATGATGATGCAGAAAAACACCTCTGCGAATTATTTAATAACCTATCGAAAGAGTCATTACTTGTCATAGATACTGACGAGAAACATGGTGACGATTATGATGATAAAGATCCAAGTAGTGGTCCTTCTTCACCTGGACCGAGGTCTTCTGATGGGATGGGTGATCAAGGTAACAGAATCAATACAGTGACAGAAACACTGACAGCAGATTTGCCTCATGGGGTTGGGGCGTGGTCGGAATCCAGTACGTATATTTCAGATGTCAAGTCTTCTACTCAGCCTTCAGAAGATAATAGCTCGGTGAAAACACCTCCGAGGTCTTTTGATGGGATGGGTGATCAAAGTAACAAAATCAACACAATGACAGAAACAGTAACAACGGACAAACCAGTAATGTCTGCCAACCAGTCTCCGGAAAGTAATGTATTTGTGAAGATACCTTTAAGGTCTTTTGAAGGGATGGGTGATCAAGGTAACAAGATCGATCCAGTGACAGAAACAATAACAGCAGACGTGCTAAATGGGGTCGGGGCTTGCTCAGGTTCCAGTACTTATGTTTTGGATGATAAGTCCTCCGCTCGGCCTACGGAAGAGAATAGATCTCCTGAGACACCTTTGGTCACCACGTCACAGTTTACTAAACTGTCCAAGGTTCGACTTCTTGACTGTTTTAAGTTTTGAGTGGTGGTTTTATTTTCTGTGTTTCTGTCGTTTTCAAATTGGCTTGCAACTTCGGAATGTTCTCATCTTGCTCTTGCTGAAGATATTTTGTCTACTGTAATTTGGCTTGCTTTTGTCAATCAGTTACAATTTATCTAGGTTGTGTAGCTATGTTCGTTGTATGGTTCAGCTTGTTGATACAGAAACTAACTATATCTGCTGAGAGTTGGAAGCCTTTTTACTAACTGCTTTCGGATAGAGACATTATCAGAGACATAATGTTTCTTAAAATTGAAGGTTTAAACTGAAGAGTTTAAGCCCTTTAACACTTTTTAATAACTTTATTATTGTTGTTATTACTGGTTCATAGTACTACCTCGTCTTTAGGTTGGTGTTTGTGTGTTGGTGGACTTGCTTTGGAACAAACAAAGACTGTTTTTTTTAATGTAGTAGATGTATGTAAGGTGAAATTTAACAATTAATGATGGTTTAGGTTTGAGCGTACTGTACAAAGGTCTATTTGTGAAAAATGAACTTAAACAATCATTATTCGGAAGTCTGTTATAAATATATAAATATTTATACATTTTATTCAAAAAAGAAAAGTAGTTATGCTAAAATGCCGTAATGTCTTCTGTAATGATATAGTAACTGACAAATTTACTCTTCTCTCTTGCCAGTCGAGAAAAATACAAGCTAAGTAGTACTTGGAGGTAAATAAATTATACTTGTTTTCATTTGGCTAAAGGAACATACGATCAGTTAATTATTAAACTAAAATGTAATGTGGTATTATTTAAAAAGCTATCGCAGAAAGAACAAACTCAAGATGAGGACATCTTCTTTCTAATAAAAGTGCAATTTAATTGTATCCCAGTCAATTTTTTACACACATAATCAATTACATGATATTTATAAAATCAAAAGTAACTTTTATATGACAATTTTTGTCCAGGTTATTTAAATATGAATGACTCAATTCGCAGACAGAAGAATAGCATGAATGTAAATAAGTGTTTTGTGTCCTGGTAAAAGATTTAGGTTCGCATGGGTGTTTAGTTATTTATCCTAATTTTAAGCTTATTTTTAACCAAGCTCTGCTTTAAATATTTTTGTTTTTTCTGACTTTCTGGTACGATACTTGAGTGTTCTATCAAGTAATTAATTATTGCTTGTATATTTTTAAGCCTTTGGTGTTTGGGGCTGCAATATTGAAATATTTTTAAAAGTGTATTTAAATACTGATAATTCATCATGAACGAACTGGATTTACAATTATCACTAGCTAGATACGATGGTCATCATATATTTAATCATAAAAGTCTGCAAATTTGAATATTAAATATTTGTATTTATGTACTATTCAAACAAAGTTCTTACATGATGAATTCAGTATATGTGCTTGATCAATTCAATGGTAAACCTTTTATGTTTTGTATAAACAATTTACAACTATATATACATTGTATATATTGCTTGCTTTTAATTGACGACTATTTTGATTTTAACATTATAATTTTTCAGAGAATTATACAAATATTTTGTTAAAAAGATTGCTAAGTTTGAAAGTTATATCAAAAAATGTAATTTAATTCTTCAAAAAGCCAAAACCTAGTCATGACAAAATTATTTTGGCTTATTCAACGTTATTAGTATTTTTTTACATTTCACTGTATTGCCTCTATACTCAAATGACTTGATTCCGTATAATTTATGTTTGGGCTGTTGCTATTTTCAATATTTTTTAAAGTAGTCATCTACAGTCCATCAACCTAAATTAAAACAAATGTGTAACTGGAGTTAATTCATTCATGAGTTTCGTACAACATGCTTATGACAAACCTGTTGCTCCTAGTAACTGATATGTTACTGTATCTCGTCACTGCAACCAAAATCTTTAATCTATTTAAGTTGTGAAAAATATTTTGTGAAGTAATTACTCAGAAGATTTACATATTTGACTGAAATAACAAAATATAACCTAAACAGATTAAACAATTTGGTTGTAGTAATGAGTTAAAGTATCAGTTCCTGGGAGCACTAGGTTTGTGTGTTGTAACAGTAACAGGTTTTTGGTAGTAAATAGTTTCTTCAGCCATAGACAGTTGTTTTACAATGACATAGGTAGGTTACATGTAACTTATACATATGAGGACGTGACATTGATGTAGTACAATATAAATTTGGTAGTGACAAGTTTCTGTGTTGTAACAGGTTACGTTGGCAGCTGATCTTGAGAGTCTCAGGCGTGACCTGGCAATCACGGAGGAACAGCTGAGGGCCCTGCCTACAGAGGGGGTGGAGGCGATGCTGGACGCCCTAGTAGTGAGTTCCTGTAGCAATTGATATCAGAGATTGATAATGAAAAACACTAGAAAGCCGTAATAATACTACTGTGCAACCAAGGATAACTATAAGCTTAGAAACTATAAAACACTGCAGAAGGCTGACTACCGTATTAACAGCAATTGCTTTAAAATGGTTAGTTCGGTAATCGGCCGCTTCGAGGGCACTAGGTCACTAAGAGGAGGTGAGCTCGGGGACACCTGCTGCCATCTTTGTCGGAGACCTGACTTATCCCCACCCCACCCGCTGCCTCCCCTCATGGCGACCTGTGTGCAGCCGCGATATCACTACCCTGCTCCTATTTCAGTCAGCCTTCGAGGGCACTAGGTCACTAAGAGGAGGTGAGTTCGGGGACACCTGCTGCCATCTTTATCGGAGACCTGACTTATCCCCACCCCACCCGCTGCCTCCCTTCATGGCGACCTGTGTGCTGCCGCGATATCACTACCCTGCTCCTATTTCAGTCAGCCTTCGAGGGCACTAGGTCACTAAGAGGAGGTGAGCTCTGGGACACCTGCTGCCATCTTTGTCGGAGACCTGACTTATCCCCACCCCACTCGCTGCCTCCCCTCATGGCGACCTGTCTGCTGCCGCGATATCACTACCCTGCTCCTATTTCAGTCAGCCTTCGAGGGCACTAGGTCACTAAGGGGAGGTGAGTTCGGGGACACCCACTGTCATCTTTGTCGGAGACCTGACTTATCCCCACCCCACCCGCTGCCTCCCCTCATGGCGACCTGTGTGCAGCCGCGATATCACTACCCTGCTCCTATTTCAGTCAGCCTTCGAGGGCACTAGGTCACTAAGAGGAGGTGAGCTCGGGGACACCTGTTGCCATCTTTGTCGGAGACCTGACTTATCCCCACCCCACCCGCTGCCTCCCCTCATGGCAACCTGTGTGCAGCCGCGATATCACTACCCTGCTCCTATTTCAGTCAGCCTTCGAGGGCACTAGGTCACTAAGAGGAGGTGAGCTCGGGGACACCTGCTGCCATCTTTGTCGGAGACCTGACTTATCCCCACCCCACCCGCTGCCTCCCCTCATGGCGACCTGTGTGCAGCCGCGATATCACTACCCTGCTCCTATTTCAGTCAGCCTTCGAGGGCACTAGGTCACTAAGAGGAGGTGAGCTCTGGGACACCTGCTGCCATCTTTGTCGGAGACCTGACTTATCCCCACCCCACCCGCTGCCTCCCCTCATGGCGACCCAGGGTTTAAGCTGCGGTCACATTTGTCGCAAAATGCGACATGCAACACGAAAATGCGACACTATTTGGGCAGGCTGTCGCTTTTTTGCTACAAAGAAAAGTATTTTTTAATTTTACTGCAGAAAATCTGGTTTTAACAATACAAATTGTATTAAAAGTCCGTGATCACGATCCACAACCAAAAAAGATTAGAAGAGTAGTTGGGATGTTGTATAGAGGCTTACCGTTGCGTTGCAGTCATGTGATTTTATCACTAAAGGTATACAACGCTTTAAAGCACCTGATTCACCAGTATACCCAAAATCAGTTTAAAAATAAAATATATAACTGGTTATTGAACAACCCTTTTTACAGCCTAGAAGAATTTTTCAATATCAGAAAGATTTCATTTTAAGGCAATTCATGACATTTCATGCATTCAGAGTCCCCTATTCTTGTTTCTAATACTGATTCATATTTTTGAAATGGTACTTAAATAATTTTTCTTTTACTTGATGTTATTATTAATTAATTTAATCTCATAATATTCATGTATTTCTTTGAAGGTAACTTTTATTTAGCAGTGTATTTTGAAATTGCAATATTTTTAATGTAAGTGTTTGTATTATGGCTTGCATGACGTAGGTAATCCTGATATATGAAATTGTCAATGATTTGTAAAAAAATTAATATGGCAAATAAAGAATTTGAATTTGAATTTTGTTGGTTGCACTACGTCACTTTACCGATCGCCTCTGAGCGAGTGGTAGAGGAGACGAGCCTACATTATGTTAACAGTTTCTGTCGATTTCAACTGCGTACCTTGTAAACGGAACGGGCGGGTTACTGATATGACAGTTGTAGTGACAGTAGCTAACCCCCTAGCAGACGTCATGCGCCTTGACTCGGTTTGGTGCGCACTTTGTAGTAGCCGAGTCTAGCTGAGCTAATCGGCGAATGCGAGATTTACGAGGGCTCTCGCGGTCTCAACTCGCTGCAGAATGTGGACGGTTACACGAGCACGAGTCGCTCGAAATTGCAACGATCGGGCGGAAGTGTAGAGGTACCTTAGCGAAAACAGACAACTCAAAATCGGTGATGTGCAAATGCGATCGCGATATGCTTTGAGGTTATGTTTCAGAGTGTGTAATGTTTGGGGTGTGTGAGTTTTAGTTGTTCTGGTGCCATATTAGGCCTATTCTATTAGAATTTTTAGTATATTTCCATTACAGACTTTAATGGTTAAAATGTATAAATTGCCAAGAGAAGTAGACTCTGCTGAATTATATATTATTTAAATGTTAAACCTTAAAAACAATAACACAACAAATCAATAATACAAGCAAAAAACAACTTACGACCAAAAATAGTATGACACGCGATAAAAATGTGAAAAGGAAAATATTTTTGCTTCAAGTCTCTAAGAGCTTGTAGCATTTTTGCTCAAAGAATTTTTTTCCCAGCTGAATTCCTGCGGCGACCTGTGTGCTGCCGCGATATCACTACCCTGCTCCTATTTCAGTCAGCCTTCTGTAGTGTTTTATAGTATCCTGTGCTATAAGTTAAATCCTCTCTCATGAATAATATAATTTACTTTGGAACTTTTTATATATAGTGTTTTAAAATGGTTTGAATCATTAGAATCTGTGTAGATAAACAAACCATATTTGTTCCTCATATTATTTTAACCATACTTTTATCTCATTGTAGGTCTTAGGAAACTACGGGAATAATTTTCAAAATATGTAGTTTTGTATGTGGTTTTGCTATAAGTATTGTATGAAAATTATGCATATATACCTGAATACAATGATTCAGTAGACTTGCAAACAGAGCGTATTTCATTTTTCAATTTATTAAACAAATCTTTATTAATTCAGTTCCTTTTTTTACTTTGAATTTACTAGAAATAAGAATTCTTAATAATTCCTTCATGTGCTCCCACTAATTCCTTCATGTGCTCCCACTACTTCCTCCTCTCCCCATTAAAGGTTCCCCCAACTGCTTAGCTCGCCCCAAAAATCTTTCTTTCCAATAGGAAAATTAACTAAACAAAATTCCCCTTTCAAGCCCTCCTGTGTTATTCTATACAGAAATGCGGAGGGGACCTAAAGACCCATGAGCTGACGGCCAGTTGTATCCGGGAGGGAGTCCTTGTGCTTCCTCAGGATGAGGAGACCGAGGCTCTCCAGGCGGAGGTGGACGGGGTCCAGGAGAGAATAACGGTACTGGAGCAGCAAGTGGAGGCTGGGAAGAGGAAGCTTCAGGTGACGATGGAAATGTGGATTATTGCCAGCTTGGCTCGGGTCATAGTGTGGTCGGCAGGGGTGTAGAGGAAATAAGGGAGTTTTAACTTTCTTGAAAAATGAATGTGAAGAATATGTTCAGTAACTTATGCTGAACAGCTTATTTGCACAAAATATACTCTGGATTGTGAAAATTTATTCTACAGACTGAGAGGCAGCTATGACAGTAAAAAAATCAAGATAGTAATAAATAATTATTGTTTTATTAATTTTGTATATAATTATTTTATATTTCATCAAGGAAAATGTATGGGACCATACACATACTACGTAACACGTTTGTTCATCATTTCAACCCTCCCCCCTCCCCCAAGTAACACACTGTAACACATTCCCTGTAACACACTGGCGTTCCTGTTTGAGCATTCCCCCCCCCCAATGTGTTACATAACTCAATAGTAGTAGCCTTTATAATAGCTTAAACCTTTTAAACATCATTTTATTAGCAACTTGGAGAATGGATTTAAATAAATCATTGAACTGTTAATGACTTTCTTTCAATAATTTTTTGTAATAATGTAAAAAGATATATTTACAAGAAAACAGTAAATACCCCGTCGCAGCAAACCTGCATACTCAGCGAATTTCCAATGGAGATATAAATGTCTTAATACTACATAAAGCCACTTACCAAGTTTCATAAAAATATATTCACAAATAAGCGATATATACAATTTTAATTATTCTCCATAAGATTAACATTGGGGCTGAGTACGCAGGTTTGCTGCAACAAGGAACACAAAAAATGGGTTTTTATGCTAATATCAATATAACTCAACTAGGTGAAGTCGTATACCAGTTTTTATTAATTTATGGTCATAATTAAGGGAGACAGAGCATTTAATTATTATCCATAAGAATAACATGGGGCCTGAGTACGCAGGTTTGCTGCTACGGGAGAATTATGCAAAAACAATTTTTTGGAGCAAATATCAATAGACCTCAACGAGATGAAGCTGTATACCAAGTTTCGTCAATATACGTTCATAAATAAGCGAGATAAAAAAAATTTTCTTTTCCTCCATAAGAATAACATTAGACAACGTACTGTGTTTAGCACTTTCAATATCTCGGTAACCAATTGACGTAGAGGAATGATCGAAATACCAAATTGTGTGTTTTTTTAAGCTGAATCGAATGGTTAAAACTAAAATTTGACTTTTTCAAAAATTATGTGTAAAAAATTCAAAAAACCCATTTTTGGGGTACAAAACCCCCCCAAAATACCCCTTCGGATAGGTCGATCTGTCTGGTTTTCGAACTTAAAGTCATAAATGCTGCTTTACATGTTTATACCAAATTTCGTCAAAATCGGATAATTTTTACGAGAGTTATCGTGCTCACGGACACATATATATATATATATATATATATATATATATATATATATATATATATATAGATATATATATATATATATATACAGTATCGAACGAATGGTGTTTTTGGGGTCTGGGGACCTCAAAACGAAAAGTTATCATGGTCCCGGGCCTAGGTCTTACCATGCCGACTACGGTAATAGCTTCTTCCCTATAGGGGAAATTCGCTAAAACTAAAGATGTGGGTGGCACTAAGCAATACTGTATCATATCATGATTTTACACTCTAAATCAAAGCTCTAAAGAACTTACTCAAAACATGGTATGTATTTATTTTAGCGAATTTCCCCTATAGGGAAGAAGCTATTACCGCAGTCGGCATGGATATAGATATATATACAGTTTTGAATGAATGTTGTTTTTGGCATCTGGGGACCTCAAAACGAAAAGTTATCATGGTCCCGGGCCTAGGTCTTACCATGCCGATTACGGTAATAGCTTCTTCCCTATAGGGTAAATTCGCTAAAAAACTTCATATTTCTTTTTACCAATCAGTTAGCTCTACAAAACAAACAGTTTGGTGTTTTAAGTGTTGTTCTACGTCCAACAGTTGCAGAGATATTCATAAGTGCTAAACACAGTACGTTTTCAAATGCTATCCTTATGGAGAATAAATAAAATTTGATATCTCGATTATTTATGAATGTATATTGATGAAACTTGGTATGTGGCTTCTACTAGTTGTGGTATATTGATATTTGCACGAAAAAAGATTTTTGTTTACTGTTCCTGCAGCAGCAAACCTGCATTCTCGGCCCCCACGTTATTCATATGGAGAATAAGTAAAGTTTTATATTTCTCTTAGTTATGAACCTAAATTAATATAACTTGGTATGTAGCTTCACTTGTTGAGTTATATTGATAATTGCAAAAAAATTTCTTATCTTCTTCGTTGCAGCAAACCTGCGAACTCAGCCCTAATGTTATTCTTACGGAGAATAAATAAAATGCTATATATCACCTATTTTTGAATGCATTTTTGTGAAACTTGGTAAGTAGCTCTATGTAGTAGTGAGACACATATATATGCATTGGAAATTCGCTGAGTACGCAGGTTTGCTGCGACGGGGTATTAATATTTTTTAATTTTTAAAGATTTATAACATTATTAACAGGTATGGGATTGCGCCGAAACTTAGGGTTAAAATGTGTGAGTTACATAACATTGATCCAATCTCCCCCCCTCCGCCACATACCGCTGAGTCATACCCCCTTCCCCCCCCCTTAAGTGTGTTACGTAATATGTGTATGTCCCCTACACACTTTCAGAAAAATATTTGGGAAATACCTTGGAACTTTATGTTGTAGGTTTGTTTGCTACAAATCTTGTTCAATGTGTTCCAAAACTTGATTCACCTCAAACCAGTTTTCAAACTTATATTATTTATAAGCAAATGCTTGTTTTGCTTTGAACTACATAACAACATCACCTGTAACACATCTTAATTAAGTTTTAACTTTTTGAAAATGAATAGTTAATCATAAACTAAAGCCTTAGTGATCATACCAATTTTTATTTTCTCTTTGATCACATTCGTTGTAGCTTAGTCATTTTATTCAAAGGTATCTGTGAAGTGGGAAGTATGTTTATAGTTGTGGAGTATAATGATCGCCTACACTTCACTCCATACCTTAGTATTAATTTACAAAGGGTAGAACAAATTTGTTTTTATCGGTAAAATGTGGCTAATTTTGGCCTTTATATTTTTAATTGGACTCCCCGTTTTTTTGTAGTATTTTATCTAGCTACTTATGGCAGATTTCACATTAGACAAATATCGATTTCACATATTACAATAACAAGATTGTTGTTACAGTCTTGCTATGATACCAAGGACAAGCTGCAAAAAGAGGTTGGTGAATATCGTCACTTGATGGAGGAACTTGAGAAGTGGGTCGCTGAAATAAAACTGATGTTGAAAACTGACCTTCACAAAAGCAACGCTGAGGAGCAAGTTTTAGTCCATCAGGTATCTTGTTTTCTTTAAATAAAAATATAATTTATAAATTTATTACTTTTTTATTTATTACTTTAAGATTAGTCAGTAGGTATATCGCTTTAGTTTAGAATCAAATTGAATATCATTGGATCTTATTCTGATTCAATCCCTGCCTCCCTAATATGCATTTTTGTTCAATACTGCATTTGTGTTTGTTTTTTTATCGATGACTGATTCATCCCGTTAAGAACCAGAGCAAATGATATCATATGTTTCCACAATTTCATGTGTTTGTGAGGCATGGTTATATTATATTATAATATAATGGTTATATGATATTGAATTAATTTACAATATTCAGCGAACGTTCCAAATTTGATTGGTCAATATGAAAATGAAGCCACCTTTTCATTTTTCAACATAATTTACAGTGCAGAGCTCCTTTATACTGTTGACAAAGGTTTTATTTGTTGGATTATCCTGGAATGCCGAGTCTCGCCACCATGTACAACAGAAAGTGAATTTACTTCTCTGACTCTGGCTGCTTATTATCTCATGACTGTTAATGTCTCCTTATGCTATCAGATCAGATCAATTAGTTAAACGTTGAGAAAAAAATCTTTCGCCGCATTCTAATGAAAAAAGGCAAAAACCTCTTTTTTAAGTGTTAACCAGGCGCATTTTAATACTATGAAGAAAGGCAAGAACCTCTTTTTTTTAAGTGTTAACCAAATGTTATTTAATTTTTTGCTGCCATCAAACCCAGTAATCCTTATCTGGGCTACACATAGGTTATGCCATTGACTATAAATATAAGTAGACGTCCCATACTTATGGGAGAATTGTTCTCCGGCCTGACCTGAGCCGAAATCTGTGGAACAAGTAGTTTGTCTGATACGCCGAAAGTTAGCGCTGAGGTCGCCACTCGCTCGCTCTCACTCGCACCTATATCTATCTCTGTCTCTCTCCCCCCTCACTCCGCAACCCGCTGTATGCCTACTCCCCTCTCATCCCTCCTTCCCCCACTGCCCGTCAACGAGGCGCGTGGCCAGCGCCGGCGGTTCGGCAGTGTGGCGGCTTCGAGATGCTGGACTCGGACCAAGTCGACTCGTATTATTGGGCATTTTTTGATAACTGTTTAAGTCTCATCTTGGTTGCGCACGCTGTGTTTGGATTATTTAGATATCAATAATTAGTCCTACTTTATTTTCAAAGCACATTTTTAACACTTTAGAACTGTTATATATCCAACAGCTTTGCAACTTTTCTCCTGAAAAATTAAAAACATACAGGCGCGATTAAGAAAAGAATAACAAATTATATAAAACAAACTCATATTTAAAAACCGTTTTAGTGAAAAAATGAAAAATATTATAGACAGGTAAGATAATTATGTAAATATGTTCATAAATCAGGCTGAAAATACATGTTTGGGCAGTTTAGGTAAACAATCAAAAATAATAGTATAGGCTAATAAAAAAGTAAATAGTTTTTTTTACTACTTTCAGGAATTTAGAATCTTAAACTATATTATAGAGAAGTATTACTTTGACGAATTGGGTTGAGATGTGAACATTATAACCCACAGTTTACAATGAACAATGAAAATTCCGTAAATCCTTAGACATTTCAATACTGGGCAGTTGAACGATGACCCGAAACTAATGGCATTTCTAATTTATTCTCAAAACTTTTTCTTTGCGTTCAGGAGCTAAGCTCGTTTTGCAGGCTTGAGACTGACAATGGCCACATTAAAAATTTGTTTTTTTTTAATTACTGTGTTTAAGGTTTTTTTTAGTTATGTGGTGTTTCCATTTTTTTGGTGTTTTTATATGATTTTTTTTAACAACTATAACTATAACTTTTTCGCACACCTTCCTCACGTACAAGGTTTTATTTGGAAGATCAATAAGATTTTCATCTCCACAATTGATGAGCCATTGTTCTAATATAGTGGGTCTATTTACAGGGAATCTAATGAAATGAAGATGCGGGTTTTTTCTTTTTGTTAATCCACATCCAGTGAAACAACATTTTCAGTAGGACCCTTTGAATTTACGTTCTCTGACAACATTAGTAGCAGCAGATGTTGAAGCCACATCGTTTTGAAAGAGTGCCTGAAAATTAATTAATTTTTATAAGGCGTATTGCAACATGCCTGATTATTTGCTTGGCCAGTGGCGTAAAGTTGTCCAAGACCAGCTCAGAAATATTATCGGGCAAAAAGTTTAATGACATAAGATATTTTACTTTAAAAACATCAGGTTGTGACTGTTATTATTGTGACAGATTAAGTTACCTGGTTTGTCAGCATTTAATTAATTTTAAACATGTAATATTATGTTGAATAACGTTAAACATATTAACACATATTACGTTTACTCGCAGTGGGGTACACGTCACGCCACTGTGCTTGGGAAACCACAGTTATCAGTTAATTCAGTGTGAGTGAGATCAGTGTGAAAACATTCCAATAAAGGTCTGGTATTTCACGTCAACCGATGTAAAGTAGAATTATGCAACGTTAACAAATTTGTTATTATCTATTAAAACACCAAAGAAAGTGTACAGTGGACCCACTACACGTAGTAGGCCCCGTTTAATCAGGCATTGATCAGTAAATGAATAAACAGTTGCATAATAAGCTTTTAAAACAAATATGAAATTAGAATAAATTTTAATTAACCTATTTAATTATTTTCTTGTAATAACAATAGGGCCTTTTTATAAGAATCAAAATAGGTATTAAAAATATACTAAATTAGGATTTAAACACGTGTCAAATTAATACTTTATTTGTCATTGTTAAAATGGTTGAAAAACCAGCAGGTTATTCTCTACATTGAGTATTTTATTTATAAGGAATTGCAATTTATAATAAAGAGATGTGAATGAAAACGTTGAGCGAATGAACCTCGTCCTCTTCTGGTGAACCCAATTTCTTAATTTATTTCTCAGGTTTCTACCCGCTTCTATTGTGGAAGATGCGATGTATTTATTATTTTCTAAACAGGTAACAGGATGAGGTCTAACCTTAAGGAAATACACCCGCGAAGTGTTACACATTGAATGGTACAATTGCAATCTATACGTCGAAGGATAACCCTGTACCCAACTAAAATATAAAAAATCAACTTTATTTCCAGACAATTACAGGTGTTACATTTACATGCGTTTATGTGCAGACATAATTTGGCCTGTGCGCAGGACAAGTTCCATCACAAACATAAATAAATGAACTTAATGCAACCAAATAAATAGTTTTTTGTGAGATAGAAACTTATTTTTAAACCGCTACAGCATAATTAAGAGAGAATGTGACGTAGGCCTAATATTGTATGGGATATTTTCTAGAATATTAGTTGGCACAACAATAGTAATAATAATAACAAAAATAAACATAATGAGGGAATAACATTCACCTGTAGTTAGTTTCTATACTGAAATGTGATGCTACAAATATTTATAATAGCTACATGTAATATAAATAATCAAATATACTATAAATGGCTTAGTTAAATGGCGAGTTAGGGTGAGTTGAATGTAATTCAGTCGGAAGTATTCGGAGCTGATAACAGATAACAGCTGATAAGATCGGGTAGGCCAAGCTCCAACAGCAAATCGTTGATGGCATTTTTTTACACAATAAGTTACACATGCAGGTCCCTTATCTCAGATGGGATGTTTCTATTGGGGAAATTGACTAAATAAAAGGAATTGGTTAAATTTGTTTTGGGGACCTGCATGACCACATGGTTACGATATTGGTGGAACAAGGGAGTAAGAATTAAGAATAACGTCTTTACTATGAGAGTACAGGTAGACGTATGGTGTACGGATAGAATTTGACATTCTTTAAATTAATTACCCTAACATGTTTAACTACTTACCTGAGGGATCAGGTAATTTGTTGTTCAGACTTACAAATATACAAATATAAATATAAATATGAGAGAAGAAACAGGACAATGTCAAAAGTACTACTTTTGTATTGGTACTGTAGATAATTATTTAAATACAAATCAGGATGCCTAATGCATGTGTATATTTAGAAATCAACACTAATATTATAGTTTGAATACTGTATTTCATTCATTGTGGTAGGCCTGCCCACAAAAAATTTGACGAATTAGATTGTAATTTAACAGCAAAAGTTTACTTTTGTGGCGATGTGTCGTTAGATTTGTTTAATTAAACATTGGTAAACAGAAACATTAGACAGATCAGTACAGAAAGAAGCAGCACGGCGAATCGATGTCCGAGTGTAAACGCTACCTCCATGGGAGGGACGAGCGGACGAGCGTTGTCAGTCAGGTCAGTGAGTGGCGAGTAGCGAGAGAGTTCCCCTTCAAACACAATCAATACACAGGATGCAGACAGGGTACAGGGTGCAGTGGGGGGAGAGGGATGACAGTCCCAGACAGTCCAGATGCACGGCAATGACGTCACCTAGGAACTTCCAGTGGCAGCCGTTGGCAGCAGCACCACGCTGGCACTGCACTAGCGCTAACCTCAACTAGTACTAACAACACCCAACAGAGTGCTAAAAAAAATTTCTGGCGACAATTTTTTGCATACGATGGAAAGTCTAGTTATATTTATAGTCAATGGTTATGCTATCTGAAATAGCATTCAAGCACAATTTTGTATATATGCAAGTTGATACACCGTTATTATGTCAGTAATATTTTATTTATTTAATGCCTTAGTTTTAGCCATGCTTTTGGGTTATCCGTATCTTTTGAACCGATCATTAATAGGAATAAAGTACTAATTTCTGTTTTTTTGACATTTTGGCAGACCCTATCAGATTTCACTCTTCTCGGTTGGTAATTGTGATGTTTGGGAGATGGGCTGGAGCAACATAGCTGTTACTATTGTGTTTCCCTCCTTTTCACTTCCCCTCTTATCAATTTCCTTTACAGTTTTCGTCACAAATTGTTTCTAATCATCTGTCAATGAAAACGTATATGACTTAACTAAGTGGTTTTCCACTTCTGTACAATTTTATACTAATTGTTTTACAATCTTGATGGAAACAATGTGGAGAACTGTTTTTTGGCTTCAGTCTGCTTCTATTTCATAATCTACAAAAACTTGTACTATAATATTTAAACAATTTATTTTGTTTTAGAACCTGTTGGATGATTTGGCTCAGCGGCAAAAGAAGCTATCAGAATTGAGATCATCATGTACTAATCTGGAAACTTTTGAAGACGTCAAGGACTTGGCATCGGAGCTTAATTCATCACTAGCTTTGCTTGACACTGAGCTCAGTTCAGCAAAGAATCTTACAGAAGACCGTCTAAAAACTCTTCAGGTACAACCAAATGAAAGCACGAAGAAGCTAGAGGCCAGAAAATATGTATTAAAAGAAGTTTTTAACTCCCCATCATTTATTTTTCACCTTTTCGCAACATTTCTGCTGCTTACGGCATTGGCAAAGCTTAACAATATATTGACTAGCTAAGCTGGGGCTTTGGTGTTGGTACTTTTGAGTTTTGTCTTCTTTTGAAACTTTTTTGTATAGATCTTCCTTTTTTGAGTTTTGTTTCATTTTTTGAAAGTAGATCTAGATCATTTCTTTACTTTGCTTGATGGGTTATTTATTAGTCTTCATTTTATCTCATTAGTTTGGTTTTCATTTCTATCACGATTTTCATCTGCTCCCAATTTAATCAGGAAATATTTGCACCTTTGTCACATTTTGCACTGCATTTTGGATTGTATTATTTTTTAGTATAGCGAATAATCTTAGTGGTTATTTCCTAATCTGTCAGACATTTTTGTAAATATCTTCAATTTGAAATGTAAATTACAGATCCAAAATGATATATTTATATTTGAGTAAGAGCATATTTCCATTGTTGATTTCATATATTTCTGTGACTTATTGTGGATTACTTTTGTAGGATCTGCTCAAAGTTGAACCAGAGTTGCCAGCCCCTGTTCTCACACCTTCCCCCGTTGCTGCTACTGCAACTTACCCAGTATTATCTCCTGTAGAATCTCCTGTACATGAGGCCTCTAGAGATGATACAATTGCTTCTAATATATCTCCTATTCCGGACGAAGAAATTATTCTACCTGTTCTACAAGACACTGAAGTACCCAAGCCCGAGTTGACTGCTCAGGATTCAGGCACTCAAACTGGTAGGAGTTTAACTCTATCTCCAGAAAAACAGATACACATGGAAGTTCAGACAGATTCCCCAACAGAGAGACCAGCTGCTGTTGCCATCCAGACTGATAACGGAGGCTGGGAACCGAAGTTGATGCCAAAAGGAAAAATACAAATACTACAAAAAGTTGAAGGCAATGAAGAAACTATAGAAATCGCTACAAAGAGCAATGTTGAAAGTCATTTGAATCCTGAACATACTAGACCTGGTGAAGACTTAAGTGTAGAAATAAGATACAAAGAGAACAAAGAAGGACATGAGCCTAAATTATCTGAGCTCAATATTTCTCATGTAGAACCTCAATCCTTTGAAACCATTGTTATGGACCCTGGGGAAAGTTCTACAGAAGTCATTGTAGATGCTGATGGTACCAAACGAATTGTTCTGAGGAAAACAAGAAAAGTTATTTCACATCGCACCATGACATCTGGAGTGAATGTGGAAACTGTGGATATGAAACCTATTGCATTTTCACAAGTAACACTCCAGCAACAACAAACATCAGTCACTCACACAATGCCTGATGGCAAAAGTGAGGTTACAACCTCACAAGGATATATGGGTCAAATAGCCAGTGGAACACAGGGTGGAGATATTACTACTGCAGAGTTTTCTAATATGCCAAATCAAGTAACTACTTATCAGACTCTTCCAAGCAACGTAAATTTACAAAATATTCCAGACGCATTTGATTCAACGCAGTTAAACGTGGCTGAACCAGTTGGATTCACTGAATGGACGACAGGCTCTTCAACAGTAAGGGCAGTGGTTCACCAAGTTAGAAGAAGGATCATTAGAAGAACTAGGAGAATAATTCGAAAAGTAGTAATAATTGATGGAAAAGAACATGTTACAGAGGAAGTTGTAGAGGAGCCAGAAGAAGTTGAATTTTCTGAAGATGGTATCCCTCGAGTCAGCATAGAGATATCTAAAGAAGGACAAGGAGGAATGACAGTTCAAGAACCATTTGAAGAAGACCATTCGCTGCAAGATGCTGGAGTTGAAATATCAGAAATACTATCTGATGACTATTATGATGACAAACTGGAAGGAAAAGAAGTGTCCCCAACCACGGTGAGCCCACCTTCAGAAAGTTATAATCCTGAAGAGCAACTTGTTTATGGATCTCACGAATGTGTGTCACCTAAAGAGAAAAAGAAAGATAAATATTCATCAGATACTGATTCCATTCAAATTGCTAAGGAAAAAGATTTTGAATTAAACCCAGAAAAAGTCATTCCTGTTGAACATGAAAATGTTCCACCTAATGATCATGATACAGGCAATTTTGATCATGGGGATAAAAATGTTAATGTATTATTCATAGAATCTGAAAAAACTGTAGTTAAACCTGTTAAAATAAGTTCTGTCAGTGAACAACAAACCCCACCATTGAAAAAAGAAGAAATAAACCTTAAAACCAAGAGCAAAGCATCTGACGATCCTGTTTCAAAAAATAGTGATGGTCCAGAATCCATCCCTAAAATTTCACCAGAAAAGTCGTTGAGTGCTGAAAAAGAATTGACTTGTGAAAAACCAGCAGATCCACAGTTAAAGAAAGGAAAGAAAACTTTTGATAAATCACTTTCTAAAAAATCAAAACAGAAACCAAAAGAAAAGACTCCTAGTCCTACTGAAGAATCAAAATCTCCTTTCGTTAAAAATATTCCTAAAGAGATTATCGAAAGTAATTTAAGTCAACATGAAAGTTCATTACCAGCACTAGACACTACTAGTGTCTTATCAAGTAAACTAAAAAAGGATGAATCCCCTAAACATTCTAAGGCAGCAAAAGGGGATGACACTAAACCTAAGATTAAAAAAACAGCAAGGGGTAGTAAAAGCCCTACACCTGAAGGTGACACGCCTGACAGTCAAGCTGTAAGAAATTCTCCAGAACAAGTTGTACTTTCCATTCCTGAAGATGAAAAATCAGGAAAGTCTAAGTCTTTACAAAAACTTAAAAATGAGAAGAAGTTTCAAAAAGGTAAAACAAGGCAGGATTCAAAGACTCCTACAGAAAATAAAGGAATCATTTCAAAGGAAATGTTAGCACATGAAGAGAAAGTAGAACCAAGTGATTCTGTTGTTGGTTCAGACCTCACAAAAGACCAAGTTGGAGTTGGAGAGAAGAGTGATCTCGTAACAGAGATGGCCTCATCAAATAACATTCTTGAAGATGTACATCCTAAATCGAGCCCAATCAGTGAGGAAAATCAAGTTGAAGCAAAGGAGCTCATAAAAGATACACCAAAATTAATTAAAGATGAAGAAAAAGTTGAATTAGCAACAGAATCAACATTTGTTGAAGAGACGTCAATTAAAGACAGTTCATTAGAAGAACCTTGTAAAGATATTATTTCAGAATTATCTGATGATGGAAGCAAGTCCACCATACCTGTTGTTGAGAGCAAAGATAACAATTTAATTGATGTTTCTGTAGATCTAATGAATGCTGAATCAGTTCAAGAAACTAGCCAACCTGCAGTTAAATCATTAGGAAATATAGAGATTGAAATAACTGTCAAAGAAACATCAGATTCTTTAAAAGACAGTGTCACAAAAGTAGCTAGCGATACCAAGATTGAACCTAAAATTGTACATGATGTCATGAAAGACACTATGGAGGTTGTAAAGCAAAAGTCTGATGTTGTTTTACCAGGAATGGTGCAGGTAACAAGAGAAGTAGTTAAAAAGGCTGAGTCCCCAAGTTCTAGTTCATCATCAGAAAAAAGCAAAAGGAAAAAGAAAACCAAAATTCCCTCTCCTGAACAATTATCTACACCTACATCACTTGCAGAATCAATGGAAATTGAGCTGCCTGAATCGCAAAACTCCTCTGATACAACAAAACCAACACATCAAGAAATATTTGAAATTTCATCACCAAGATCTGATATATCACAACTAGAAGAAAGCATTAAAACTTATGATACAGGCTACGAAGGTGAAGATAAAACTACAGTTGATGAATCGTCTTTGAATGATGATGATATTAGTAAATCTAAAAAGAAGAAAAAGAAGAAACAGAAGCTCAAAGAAATAATTCCTGATGATCATTCAAGCATTGAACCTAAGTCAAGTGATTTTGTGCCTTCAGATGCCGTTGAAGACGTAGGTGATATTATTGTAAAAGATACAACAGCTAAAAAATCTTCTAAGGGTAAGAAGCACGGGAAAAAGATTAAGGTCAACAAAAACGAAGAAAATATACATGTCGCTCAGAGTGATGTTGAAGAAATTGCAGAAGGATCAGTGAAAGATTTAAGTGACAATTCAGCAAGCGATGGTATTGTTAAAATAGTTCAAGAATCTATGCCGACCCGTTCATCTAGTGAAGCTGAAGAGTTCAAATCAACCAAAGTACTTTCTTCTGTTCCTGTTTTGGAAGTGCTACCAACACAATCTGAATCAGTCCAAACAACACCCCCAATAATAGAAGATATACAGCCTATTGACACAGTTGAAATTTCAACTCAAGTCACTCAGAATACTCAAGAAATGTTTGCTCAAACATCAACTCCTGAGCATTCGAGTATTGAGGCTTGTATTCAAACCATTCCTGGAGAATTAGTTCCCACAACTGAAGAATCAGCCCAGACGTTAACCCCAAAAGTACAGTCACCTGTTGAAACAATAGATTCAACCATGCAAACTGCCGAGGAAGAAAAACCAACCCAACAAGAAGAAGAAATTCAAACTGATGAAGTTAAATTTGGCTCATTAGACAATGTCGATAACAGTATGCAGACAGTTACAGAGGAGACTCGAGTTTATCAAGAGGAAACGGTACAAACATCTCCAGAACCAGAAAAGATACAATCTTCAAGCCAAGTTGTTTCAAGTGATTTGATACCTACAGAAGAAGGAGAGAGTCAAACAGTGGAGCAGCCAGTAAGAACAGTTGACTTATCAACTCAAATAAAGTCATCTGATCTGATACCAACTCATGATGAATCCATGCAAACAATTGTTGAAGAAAACATTCCTCCAAATGTTACCCTATTAGCTGACAAACAACAAGATGAAAAACCAGAAGTTATTCATTCTAAGGACAATGTGGTAACAGAGAGTGTACCAGTATCTGAACAAGCTGATACTACTTTAACCCAACCAGAAGCTATCAAAACTGCAGATTCAATGTCCCAAACAAAACCAGTCAAAATTAAAAGTGACAGCGGGTCTGATGAGACCTTTCCTCCAAGTGAAGAAGCTCCTCTCAAAATAGAAATAGAAGCAACAGTGACCTATGGACCAGAATTTGACACTGATATATCGACTTCTGATCTGAGTAAAAGTGACGCAAGTTATATTAACCAACCCTCAAAAGAAATTTGTTCTCCACCTTCAGATTCAACTGATAGTGAAATTTCTTCATGGGTATCACATAAAATGAGATCACCTTCCCCACAAGATAAAAAGGGTAAAAAACATAAACAAATAAAACAAAAAATATCCAAAGGAGAAATTGTTCCTGCAGAGTCATCAAAAATCATTCCAAAATTAGAACCTGTTGAGAAAGAAAAAAGTTATATGAAACCTGAAATTAAAGCTAAAATTACATTTGATGTCGATGAATACCAATCTTCAGTAAAACCCGAACTTGTTGCAGAGTTATCTCAGGATAAAAACATATCTGGTGTTTTCATTCAAGCTGAACTGAAACCAGAACAAAAATCCCAATCAAAAGAAAAGTTACCAGGCTTTTCACAGACAGTAGAATTAGAAATGACGTCAGAGGTTGGACGTATTAGCTCAGAGCCAATTAGATCAGGTAAAAAAACAAAGAAAGATCGAAGAATCCGCCAAAGAGCAGATACTAAGGCTCTTCCAGAAGCTTCTTTGCTTCTTAGTCATGAGGAATTGAGAGGGGAACACTCGCCTGGTCCACCAGAGAGAGTTAAAGATGAAGTCGATCATATTGAAAGTAAAGAACTAAGTCAAATGTCTTCCAAACGTGAAAAGGGATCACCTTCAAAAGTTGTAAGTATTCAAAGCACACTATCAACACCTCATGAAACTAAAAATGTTGAATTTTCTTCTCCAGGCAGCACTGTTAATATTCAATTTACAATACATGAAGGGCCTGACAAGTTAACGCTTGAAGAAAAATCAATTTCAGAAAAAAGAGACGATGTAAAAGGTTTTGAAATTGAACCAAAATATATTTCTCCTCAAATACAATCACCTGATGATTACAAAACTGATAGTCAAACATTCATAGACTATGAAAGTACAGGAAATTCTATCTCATCACAGAGTGACATTCCAAGAGATTCAGATGTTGATTATGTACAAAACAGGCGCAGATCAAAACATAGTGATAGCCAAGTTAAGCAGTCGCAAGATCCTGAAATCAAGCCTAAGTTTAAAAAGTCATCAGGAAAAATAGATAAGATAGGAAAAGTAGAAGCCAAAGATGTTCCTGATGTTGTAGACAGTCAACTGAAAAAAGCTGGGGACATAATATCAAATAGAGTCAAGCAAGCACAACACCCACAAAATACTACACATATACTGTTTCTTACGTCCCTGGAACAAGAAGAACCGTCAACTGAAGATAGGGCTAACCAATTAGAGGATAGTTTGGAAACCCTTCAACAAGCGATAAAGAAACAAGACGTCATAATCATTCAGCAGACAATCATTGTAACTGTGGAGACCATTTCAACGTGGCTCGAGACCATCGAATACAAAATTCAACATACCAAGGTAAGGGAACTCCATATTCATAGATAAGTAGGCTAAAATAGCTAAATGTTATACAAATAAATTAGGAGAATACCTTTTATAGCCTTTTAAAAGATAGAAAATATATATGTATAAACAAATTAATCATTTAAATAAATTATGAATACAAATTATATATGTATAAATATTTTGTAAAAAGGAATAGTTATATTTCATATAACAATTTGCCAGTTAAAAGCACTTTAAAATACAAAAATTAACTTACTATCAATTTGTTTACTATAGTAACTTTTATTCAAAAACTTTAAGAAAAGTGATAATTAAATCTAGAGATTATTTTATATTAATTATATATTATGGAACGTTCTTAATAAAACGATATATAAATTGTCAAACAATTATTAAATCAAATACGAGATTTTGTATAATAGGTTTATGTTGTTGCTTAACAACACTAGGAGTGAACCTGGGTTATGTTTTGAAATTTATTTTTTTCTACCTTTAGCAATCGTCCTCCCACGGAACTGTGCCCGAGCAGAGGCTAGAGCAGTTGGCACAACTGCAAGATGAGATCGCTCGTGTGGAGTCAGGAGTGGTAGCACTGGGTGACATAATAACACAGTCGGATGTTTCTGAACAACAGAACGTTCGCAGAGTCATCAACAATCTCCAGGAGCAAGTGTCCACAGTAGAAGAGGTTGCGAAAACTACACGCAACATCGCTGACAAGGATTTAGCCAGGTTGGTAGTTTTTAGCGAATTTCCCTTATAGGGAAGAAGCTGTTACCGTAGTCGGCATGGTAAGACCTAAGCCCGGGACCATGATAACTTTTAGTTTTGAGATCCCCAGACCCCAAAATACCATTTGTTCGACTGTAAATATATATATACATGTTTGCTGCTATGGGGGTATTTTTTTTAATTATTATTTCAAGTGAGATTTTAAATATACATTTGTTTTTAGTTTAGAAATTAAAGAAAATATTTCCGAGACCAAACGTCTTTGATGGTTCATCAAGTCGTTGCAACTCTTACCTTTGATTCTGGCAGAAATTCACAGATCAGGTCTAGATTGCCTTTTACAAAGATAACTAAGTTTCTTACATATTTCATTTTAACAACCTGTGTGATAATTAATTGTGAATGAAGTTCTTTTATAGTCTTGGGTTTTTTTTATTAAGTCTCTTTATTTGAATTTATTTCACTAGTTTTATCATAAATGCGTTATTTTTAACTTTTTTTAAATCTATTATTCTTGAACAATCTTAGCCATCTGATGTTAACTATTTGGTGTTTGCTTGCACCTGTCCTCTGTACAGTGATATTCCAATTATGTTTTACAACTGCTGAGATTTCAAAGATTAACAAACAGAAAGTAAGACCATTACAAAGATTTATCTAGTACAAAAATTGGTTGTAAAAAAAATATTTTTACAGATAACTCTACTCTGAAAAAAATTATGCTCTAACACTTAACTTTGCTTCTGACTTGTAAAACTGTTATCATGTTCAGGAAACAGAATTTGAATTACGGATACGATATATTTTTGTGTTTTGTTTTTAGATGGGAAGAATTTTTGAATGGAGTCAACAATATCAGTGTTCTGGTAGAACAGTTACGCACTGAGCTAGAAGAACTTGTTGAAGATCAAAACACTCCTGCTTTAGTAAGTAGTTTTTAAAGGACCAAACTTTTTTGGACATTGAGATATTGTTCTTTATCTCCATTGTGAAAAGCAAGTGTTGAAACATGCTATTAAAATCAGGGTATAACTCATTTCATTCATCCAACTGTACAATTGTGCAGAACGTGTACTGTAAATTCTTATCTTATAAGATTTATCGTCAGACATTGATGAATATTAGAGAGATATGTCATGACAGACAAACAGATCTTTGATCCTGAGTACTAGAGTTATGGTATGTTGGGAACAGCCTAAGTATTAAGAGGGGGCCGGACCTAGCTCCGCCAGCCGCCGGCTCTGGTCGTCTTTTTTAACATGGGGCGCTACTATAAATGATTTATTTTATTGAATGCCCGCCTTTAAATGCAAAAATGATCGCAGGCCAAACAATCTGATAGTTATTAGCCGTATGACCTTAGAATCAAAATGTATTATTTTAAAAAAATAACACCTAAAACATGTAAACTAAGTTTCTTTTTTCCCATAAGGAGTTGTGTAATTTTGAAACAATTTATAAAATGACACGTTTTATATAAATTAAATTTGAAAACGTCATAATAGCAGTCATGTTATTGTTAATGTTTGGCCTGAGTATTTTTTCGGTTTTAAAATGTGAAACTGTTCCAAAATAAGACTTTTTTGAAGTCTTACAAAACGAGTAGGCCCACAGACTGTTCACCGTCACCCCGATAGATGGCAGCAACGTCGCTTACCGACCAAAGATCCCGTTTCCGCAACTGATTTTGCGCGGCAGATTTGATTCCCCTCTTGAAACCACTGCTCGAAATCCAGTACATTTTTCCTCATATTTTTGAATTTACATGGCTCCTCATGACATACTGTCTGTCATTTCAGTAATCATTTATTATTTAATGTCTGTAACATCTGTTCTTACTGCTATGCTGTGTTTTGTTTTACAAAACGATAATGACACCTTAGTATATGGTGTTCGTTTTGCTATGTTGGTACTGTAGAGGGGAGATATTGTGCTTCCAGCTGCTTTTCAAACACGGCACGGTTTTTGTCATAAACTGCAAGGCATTATGACAAACTCCAGATTGTATACAGCTCACTGAGCAACGCGCCGGAAACCCCTAGTATTACTATTCATAAAATATAAAAAATATTTCAATTAGAAATGTCTGTCAGTCATTTAGCCAGTCCAAACCTGGGAAAAGTGTGGGAAATCAGTATGTCACAGGAAGTGTTGCCCTCTTAGGTGCAGATAAAATTCCATGATGGTCGCTTATTTCGCTGGTCACTAACTTCACTGAAGTGTTGACCTCACAGGTCGCTTATTTTGCTGGCCGCTTTTTCCCTGACACCAGACTTCACCAGAAGAGAGTAATATATAATTTCGAGTCCGTGTAAATGTTCCGGAACAATGCACTGACCGATTCTAAGACGTGAAATGATTTGGAATTTTTGATCTTGATGTCTTGAATTTTGAAAAGGAACCAAGTCGGAGTCGTAATTTGAGGTTTCAGTCCAAAAACTCTGCTGACTCAAATTTAGGCTTTGTAGGCCTAACTGATGCAGCCTCCCAGTCCTCTTCCTATTGTACATTAGCTTTCGTGGTGACGAACGAATTTGTGTAATTGAAACAAGGTAGAAACGAGTTATTAATATTGTTTAAATGTAAAGCATCTTTATCAAAAGAATCCGGTAACTCGTTCCCTTTTATGCCAATGCGAGAAGGTATCCTAAACAAAATTACTTGTACTTCAAATTTAATAATTTTGTAAACTGTAGTCTGATTTCATATTCGATGTGTGCAGATTTGGCATGAATAATACTTTTGGAATCAGATAGAATTATTATTATTTTACTTGGTGGTAACGTTTCTATGTACTTCATGACAGTAAAAATAGCTAGAGCTTCAACATAATAACTCGAATAGTGTTTATTTAATCTGAATGATATAAGCTTATAGTTAGTTTTATCATACATACAACAACTTACAAGTCTTCGTTCTTCAGCTTTAGAGCCGTCAGTGTAGAGTTGGATGTAAGAAAACCATTGTGATCGGATTTCAGACTCGATAGAATTTTTAAATAACCATAAAAGGATCTGTCAGTTTTAGAAGACTTAGAAAATAAGAAAAATATACTGGGAAAGTTGTAAATAAACTATTAAAACGTATGTAACAAAATGGACATAAATATAAATATTTAATATCAATTTCCATTTACACGTGTTGAGTGTATAACTGGAAATTAGCAATTGAGTATTATTTTTTATCCAATAAAGACTTAATTGATTAACATTGTCACATTTTAAAGGCTTGTTTTTTGTTAATGTTCAACAGCTGTTAAATCGTACACTCTAAATATGAGTAAGATTTACTTGCTAAGTTTGTTGGTTGCTTGCTTGCAACTCTGATCTCAAGAACGGCTGCAAAGGTTACCTTCAAAAGTTGTAATTTCTGGGTTAAAAATAATTTATAGACAGGTCTTCTCGAGGGGAAATATCTAATTAAGTAAAAGAAAGTTGACTGTCATGGATTCGAAAACCAACGAGAATAAATCATGGGAATAGGGTTTGACGCAATTAACCTCAAGTGACCTTATTCAAATGTTTTTACAATTTAGAATTTTGGCTTTCACTGTTCATTAGATCATTAAAATACTACGCTAAGCCGATTTTAGTTAAGAAAATTCCTCTGTTATTTCTCATCTGATTTTTAGGCCTGAGCTCACCATTGTGGACAGGGCTTACAGCAGTAACATATGTTATGAGATAAATACAGATACACAAACCACTGAAATGATAACAAGATTATTGTCTGATTATCAAAAGAAAGTGACTGGCGGAGCGACCGAACATTCTATTTCATGACCTCGTGGAAAGTAAAACACATGGGTAGAAATCTCCGATAAACGTTATTAAAATAGTCAGTTAAACATGTTTAGAGCAATTTTTTCAAATATTTGTTATTTAATTCCGATGAGTTCATATGGATAGTTATGTTTTAAAAAGCATGAATTTAAATATAAAATTTCTCAATTAGGGTTTAAATAAATAAAACTATCAATATAAACTCATCGGAATAAGGTGCGAAATCTTTGGCAAATTTACTACAAAGGTGGCTATTTAAATAACGTTTATTGGAATGTTATCTTTTCTCTACGTTATGAGGTTGCCGCACGGCCGCTCTGCCAGTCACTTTCTTTCGATAATCGTAGAGCTTATTAGCAATAACTTAGCTCGGTTTGTAGCTAAAGGAGTCATTATTAATTAATTTTCCAGTAAACCGTAGATAAAATGCAGGCTAAACAGAAGGTTAGAAGTTATAACCTCTACAAGTTACTAGTGTTTTTTATCCTGACTATAGCAACAAAGTCCGTTGGAACAAAAAATACAACGGTCTGTAGGAAATAGATCACAAATTGTGTTAATGAAAATTGCTAAACTCGACTATAATAGTGAAAAGTGATATTCTTAAAGCTTATGAAATTTTCTTAAGGGATATAATAAAAGACGTCTTACAACACTTAAGAATATATTTACACTTTCTTTAAATTGATATAAGGCGGTGGCTACAAAACTGATACTACAAAAACAAATTTGAACCAGAGAAATTAATAAATAAATGCCTAATGTATTTCTTATAGCCTAACTTAATATTGTTACTAGTAATTATTATCAGACATAAGATTTAGACGAAGTTGCCACATATTTGATCAGACTTCACACCAAACAGTCTTGACAAGAATTTTGGGTTTAGTCCCTTGTATGCGGGGCGTGCGAGAAGCCGCCAGTGACAGTGAACCCGTCATTCTAGTTGTTGTAAATCACACTAGACAATACCGATCCGTTGACTGAAGGCCGAGCCTTCGCACGCTGCCAGTCGGTAAGGAAGAATTATTTGAAAAACTGCTAGCGCTCTAGTGGCCAAACTCCAAACGAAAAGGTGGAATTCTATCTGACTCCTGCCCCCTCTTAACATAGGTGTAAGCAGAGGTTGAGAGTTTGGGTTGTATTGAGTGCCGGGATTGAAAAATACCCCCCTCTTAAACAGTTATTTTGCCAAATATTTGATATGACTTTTATTTAGGTAACAAATTAATGTACTACTTTTTAACATTAACCCATAGGTGCTAATATTAATCTATATAGTAGCCTACGTATTGTGTTTATATACTTAGCTAAAGATTCAAGCCATTTATATATTTTAAGTTTAATTATCTTCTAAATTTCCAAAGTTTGAATGTTGCTAATTTATTTATTTTTGCAAAAATATAGTAATAATGCAGTTACTGAAATTTTGGAATCCAGACCAATAATGTACAACTTCAACTTATAGAGGTTCCTCATTCAACACTTCGTATAGAGACTTTGTCTGGTGACTTTAAAGTTTTGAGATGTAGAGATTTTCTAGCTAAAACCTCGAGTTGTATAGGTTGTGGCGGTAGGCTAAGAATTATAGGGAGAGGTAACAAGCTTGCTGAATTCACGTAAAAGTCCCAACATGGAAAGAGATTACTACTTCAACATTAAATCTTAATCACAGAAGGTTGGGTCTAACATTTATCTGTGTTATGAATTTTGTGTGTCCACAGCAAGATAACCACTTGACTACTAGACACTGAGCATTACTTCCTACAAATGGTATTTTTGTAAACTTGAAGTTTTTATCGATGTAAATGCAATATTACACAGGGTGTCCACTCAACCGGGAATATTTAAAACCGGGAAAAACCCGGGAATTAAGCGGGAATTTTGAGCTAAAAACGGGAATATGTGTTTTTTTTATATTTAACAGCCTGAATAGCATAACAAAATCAGTCGAAACATAGTGCCGACGAAAATCATATGAGAAGTTGTATTATCTTGAACGCAACTAAAAATGTCAAATGGTGATGTGACCGTGGCCTTGACTCCTTCAATACGCGGCACGCGCACCCAAGTCGGCGCATGCCGCCACCGGCGCCGCCCTCAAACTCAAGGTCAGACTCAACTACTCAGTTGCTGTCTGCTGTCTACGTTGGTTTCGTGACGCGCAACGCATCTGCGTTGATCATGGACCTGCTCTAGTTTACATTATTTTGAGAAGTTCCTCTATTGAAGATGAGTTCATTTGCAGCTTTATTTGATACAACACAGACGACTGAAAGTTATATTTTCTTCCAATCTGAATTTCATTATATTCGCTAAAGTGGACAAAGTAGATTTTATTTTACAATAACGTCTTTACTATTTAACAAGTTTAGGTGTACATGTAGTCAATAAGAATATATAATTACATCTGATCTATTAAAGGCAAGTGTTTTGTTTAGTTTCAAAATTTCCATAGGATTTTAGGCAGTTGTTGTGATGTAAAGCTAAAAAACAAACTTCCAAAATTTGGTGAACATAGACAGTACTGAGTTGTGTTGTGTATAGCTGCTTGCCTTGGAGCGACTGAGGAATGCGGAACCTTGCTCCGCGGAAACTTTTTATCTTTTGAATGTAACACAATATTTCTATAATCCGATTATCAAAAGAAAGTGACCGGCGGAGCGGCCGCGAGGCGACCAAACATTCTATTTATTTCATAACTGCGTGGAAATAAAAAATTTCAAAATTTCTCAATTTGTGTTTTTTTTAAATATAATTATCAATATAAACTCTTCGGAGTAAGATACAACATTTTTTTAAATAAGTGCTGTACACGTGTTTAACTGGCTATTTAAATCATGTTCATTGGAAATTTTTAACCATGTGTTTTACGTTTCCACGAGCATATGAAGTGGAATGTTTGGTCACCTCGTGGCCGCTCCACCAGTCACTTTCTTTTGATAATCGGACTATAGAATAAATAGTGTAAAGTGCAGTACTTTAAATTTCAAGCAATACATTTTAATTGGTCACCATTTGTAAACAACATTAACATTGTTTTTCTGGCAACATTAAATATAATTGAATACAGTTAAATGATAATGCAATGATAATTCGAGCAAGACTTGATAATAGTACATATGCACGTAATCTGTATCGGGGTTGGAAACTCAGTGACAACAACATCAGAGCGAGAGTAAGTCTACCAATCTGCGTACTGCGTAAGCTACCTGCCGTGTGACGTGTGATGTTGTCGGGGGCGAGGGAGACAGGGTGAGTGACCTTGACAGACCAGTCACTTGCGCGTTGCCAAATTCACAACCAATGGAACTTATCGTGCTTCCTGTGCTCGCGCCCTGCTGTCTAGCAACTCTGTCCTTCTGTTCCATGGATTCGACACGTCTTGACCAGTATTTTACGATAATTTTTGCATTCTTGTAACAGCTGTTGAGAAGATAAGGAAGTACAGTGCGGCCGGGAATACGCCTGAAAACGCCCGGGAAAACCGGAGAAACACCGGGAATTGAAAAATAAGGTTTCAGTGGCCACCCTGTTAAATGAAATTGTGTTTATTTTAACTTACTTATCTGATTTCTGTTTAGGTTTGTGGTTACTTGCACACGTAGTTTGATTAAAAATACTGTAATTAGAATAAACAAATATTTTAATGGTTTAATGGTTTTTGTAGGTAAAGTTAAATAAGCTGGAAGCTCTAGAAGGCACCAATCACAGTCACAAGGCCAAGTGTGCCGAACTGCTCGTCACGGCTCACGGCTTGTTGAGAGACTTCCCTGGGAGAGTTATCCCTCTGGAGACGTACACCACACAGGATACGACACAGGTATACACAGTTACACTTTAAAAAGTGTTTAGATAAATGTCCTCAGTAAAGCCAGGCAACAGCCAGAAAATTGAGCAAGAGCTGATAAACGAGTGTCGACACTCAGTTGCATAGTCTGTTTATTTGACAAATACCTGCCATCGTACCCGATTTAACCTGGGAATAAACCCTGTGGTGTGTGTTGCATTCTGAATTTAACCAGCGGAACTATTACGAATCATGATCAGCTGGTTGAATTTTCATCAGCTCAGACCAAAGTGAATGTCCTTAAGAAAACACTGGATTAGAACTTTGACTCCCCGTGGCGCGGAATCCTTTGAGAATTTCTTCCCTATGTTACCTACGTTATGGAAAGAGTAAATGTGCCGAATTTCGTGGTTGTAGGTGTATAGGTTTGGTTGGGGGATGATCGGTTTTCATATTTTACAGATAGGCATAGATATCAGGTCTCTCAGTTTATCACTAACACTTAGGTAACAAGCTAAACAACTTTCTTGTTTCTCAGGTAAAAATTTCATTTTGTGTTGATGTAAGATGTTGATGTTTTATAAGATTGTAGGACTGTTTAGACACTTCATTAGGTGGTTTATTTCCAAAGTAAATTTTTCTTAGAACCTAATGGTTAATCCTTTTTTATTCTTACATTTTTAGCTTTCATTTTACATCATACTTAATCTTTAATTATTTTCAAAGCCTTGTTTCACACTTTTCTGCTCGACAGGCCATCCAGCACAATATCAATGTAGAAAGAGACAAACTGCTTCAGTTGGTATCTCTTGCCGACGAATATGAACAAACACTGCAGGACTTTGCCCAGATCACGGATGTCGCAGAGTCTTTGGTCGATGGACCAATTGTCGTATCAGATCTTCAACATCTACAGGTAATTATGACTTGGTAATAATCTAAAACCTTACTTAATACTTGTATACATTTATTTTTGAACGAGTTTTGTGTCAAATATGTCTTGAAGTGAAATTACAGAATGAAATGATCGAAAACAAACAAAACATATTTTTAAAAAAACTTGTATGGCGGAGGGTGGAAAAATTGTTGCCATACCTGGACAAAGGGAAGCTTGTTAATTAATTTAATGCTGCTCTGATAGTTATTCTTTCTATTCTGATTCCGATTCTACTCGTCTTTCCTTGAGAGTTTGAATACCTTAAATATTCCTTAATAAGGTTTTTCACCTGATTTCCTGGTTTTTTTTCTGAATTTAACAACTGTCAATTGAATAATTCATATTTTCATGACACCTGCTGGTTATTTGTTATTTATTAAATCTTTTGAAATTTCATAATCCAGGGAAATTTGCTAGTTTAGATCATGGAAAAAAGGAAAGCTTTAAATCAATTTTGTTAGAATCCTGATGTGAAAATTAAACTCAATTTATTGCCTCCTGATCCAGAGGGGGTGGTGTAACTGTTTAACAATGCATTGTTGTCTATCCACAGGAGGAAATGCAGAAGCACCGCAAGTTCTTTGTGAACCTGAGTCACTGCCGCGGGATCCTGGAGTCTCTAGAGGGCCACCTGGACAGTGAGACACGAACCAAACACTCGGCCTTGCACGATGAACTGCACCGCCGCGCCTCCATGATCTTGGACAAGGTGAATTGTCTTTTTGACTGTACGTATTTTTAGTTGAAAACACTGAAATTTAAAAATTCCCTTTTACAACAATTTACAATCCTTAAGATCTGTTAGAGGATGTATATGTCAGACTTTTTAAATTTTCGACTTTGACGCACGCACTGCTGTAAAACGGTGGTAATCGAAGTGTTTGTTTGTCTTGAGCATTTCAATTATTTAGCTGCCGAAATAAAAAAACTCAGTCACACTGTTTACAGTGAAAATAAATAATACATTATTGAAATACAATAAATTACACATCCTTGTAAGAGTTTAGGCTCTTCTATCCGCAAAACAAAATTAGTAAAATGTTGACAATAAGTCAATTAATTTGAATTTGAATTTTTACAAAACTCATGTGTTTGTAATTGTAGTTATTTACTTATTTGAGTTACCTAATGAAAATATTTTAATGTTTTTACGTGATTCAGTAACAACCATGTGGTTAGCCGAGCTTCAACTAATCCAAACATAATTAATTTATTGTATTTCAATGAACTTCTGTTTGCTTAGCAAAAAGTATACTTCAATTTATCGTAGTGATATCAGACAGCTTGCTAACAGCGTTGTTTTTTACTGGAAACAGAGATGTAAACATGACAGTACTTGCCTACAGGCCGCGGGAAGGGCCCAGCAGATGGCATTGGCTGCGTCCCGCTGGACAGTTCTGGAACAGGGGATGAAGGATGAGAGGGGGTGGCTGCAGGTGGCCAATCAGAGGGTCCCAGATCTCTCTAGTGTCACCACCTCTGACTACAACCAGTATATCTCCTTGTACCAGGTCAGTACATCGAATGTAAGGATCTTGGTAGTATATTTCCTTCTATTTCCTTTTTTCATTTTTCCGTGTTGAAATCAAACGGTTGTGAGAGTATTATTTGGTCGGGATGATTTCATGCCCAATGGAACTTCTAGAAGTGACCATCCTATAGTAGAGGGTTGTGATAAACTGCCTTGCTGGTGTTATTCCTTTGTAACACCAAATTACGATGAGGATGAGTACGATAGATATAATAGATCTCAAGGCCAGGCTACACCTGGATGGATAAGAGATGCACCTAATCCAGTAAACCACCTACCACTCCCATTAACGAGCAAGGCTGTTACTCACTCTCCCCTCACTCATCCTGCTGTAAAGTATAACTTCCACCAGTAACAAGTTTAAGGTGCTAGTAGATTACAATCATCAATAAGGTGTTCACAATGGTGACAGTAACCATTTTCTATAACCAGTGTTTTTAATTAATCTGTTAAAAATCCTAAGATCCCAGTCTTTTAAATTCAGCTACCGTAAAAGTCAGGTGGATTATAAAATTTTTTGTCTGACACATACCTAAGAATTTCCTGATATATTTGTCCTTCAATAGGTTATAGTGAAATTGTAGAACTAATTAGATATAGGAATTTAAATTCCTAGCAGTGTATATACAGAAAATTGTTTCTTGTTTTTTTTATGTCAAGTCAATAAATATGTTATATTAAATTACAAAATAACAAAAAATAATATGAGTTGATCAGCTTCAAACTCACTACGGATCTCATCTGTATTTGAAACACAGATTTTGATAACTTAATTTCTTAATCTCTATGGAAGACGCCGACACAACTAGGGTGTGTTTTAATGTGAATATGAATGAATAATGACTGTAGAATGGGTTAGATGCCTGTGTAGTCTTGTTACTGGCTAAGACCGACTGATTCTTTAGTCAGAGTCACTAACTAATATCCCAATGACCAATGGCAACTTTGTATTCAAACACAACAACCTATTGAAGATTATTCCTAACGTCAACAATGTCGTGTTCCAGTCGCTGTCCAGTGACATCGCCCTGCACGCGGCGCGCGTCGGCCAGCTGGTCTGTGTGGCTCACGGCCTGGAAGGTCTGGTGCAGAGTGAAAGCTGCGCTATCTACGACGATCACCACTCCGCCATACTGGCTCTCCAGGCTGAGGTAGAGTCAACTGTCCGCGGGAAACTGTGGAAGGCCAGGGATCAGAATTAAATATAAAGCAGCCAAACACTCTACATTGATTAGGATGTTTGCATTAATATTTTGCAAAGATGGTGAAATCACGTTTTAATTGAGGGTCTGTTAGGTTGATATCCTATTGTTGTAGCAGTGGGCTACTTTTATAATACTCATATCAACCAATAACCAAAATATAATATTTGTATAACAAAATCTTGATGCATTTGGCTTGTGAAAATATTTCCAGACGCCAAAAGAACAGAAAGTTTATCTTTTTTGTAAATATATTATAATCCTAGAATGTATCAAATAAAAACTGGCTGGTGTCATTGTTATTAGTTTTTTAAGCAATGTTGGATTAAAAACAACAACCCGGTAACAGGTAAAACAATATTTTTATCAATTCATCTTCAGTCTCAAAGGTTCTAATAATTTAGAAAAACTGTTTATTTTTTAATTTGCTATGAACACAAGGATGTTTTTTTACAGGTGAACACTGAACTTGGTAGACTCCTGGCGTTCAGAGATAGTTGGACAGCTTACGAACTTCTGTCCGACAAACTGGACGCTTGGTTGCGAAGTGTTCCCATGGATACCACCCCAGCCAACATGAGACAGTTCTGGGTATGTTTGGGTGATAAAAACCCTAAAATTAAAGTTGTCTTATGGCCTTGAAGTAAAAATAGCTTACCATTGTGTATATTTCTACCCACAGTGATTATGAAAGATTTACCTGAAATCCATTGTAGTTCATTGTAATTTAAGGTTAAACACATTTGACTGATGGAAAGTGTAAGGTTGTCTGATTCATTGAAAGAGATGAGCTTTTCAATTTATAGTGGTCAAGGCCGGAGGCCCCAAAACCACAGCAGCAGCCCTGGTGTCGGTTTGAATTCCAGTCTTGTCTAATAAATATTATCAGTACTGTCCAACTTGTACGACAGTTTCAATTCACACTCTACCATATACATGCAATGCGCAGGACTGAGACTGTTGTAAAGGAAAGTGGGGGTAAAGAGGTGGCAGTTAAAACCACAACATAAAAAAGCTTTTATTTGATCCAAACTATTTGATTTTGATCGCTTGCAGGAGCTGAAAGCGCAGTTTGAGCTGCACAAACACCTGAAGGACGAAGCAGCTGTTCACCTGGACACAGCACTGAGGGTGATCCCCGTGGCGGACGAGACGCTGCAGAGGCAGTTGCAGACTGTGCTGCTCGACAGGTATGTGTGATTAAACGCCCCGTTAGCCTAACGGTTAGTGTCTTGGACTTGGGTACAAGAGGTCGCGGGTTCGATTCCCGGGATGCCCATAAGGCTTTGAGAGGTTTGGACTTTTCTCCTATAACAGCGTTAAAATTGCCACCGGCGTAGACAAGCAAAAAAAGATCAGATTCTAATGTATGTGTGTATGTTTAGAAATGAGTAGAATAACATAGGCAAAGTCGTACTAAAAATAATTATATGTACAAACTCTTCTCTTCATCAATGTATTATACAGTTGTAATTGATTATTGATTTGTTTGCATTATCCTCCCACTTCCTTCCAAAAGAAAGTGAAAACCCCTCTAACCATCCTCCACATTTAACACAACCTTTTGTTAAGTTTTTGCCTATATTTCTACTCAGACTTTTCTGTTATGTGTGGTAAATATCAAGATATAATTAGCTAGAGCGGGTTTTGGGTTATTGCAATCTTCTTCGCAAAATTTAAAACCTCTCCTTCCTACATCCTTTTAACCATAACCCCCTCTAATTTTTTTTTAGTGTCGTGGTAATATTAACTTGTTTAACACCTCCCTTGATAAAATATCAGACAAAATAAATCAGATGCTTGACCCCTTTAATCTAAAATTTCAAGGTAACACCTGTTCCGAAAACGAAACTAACAGTTGCCATTGCCGTAGGTGGAAGGCCCTAGAAGCGCGACTGGAGACGATGCAGACCGCAGCGTTGGAAAACCTGAGTGCAAGCAGCGGCTCGGTGGAGGACAAGTTGGGCCGGTTGGAGAGGGAGCTGACGGAGCTGGCGACTCTGCTGGCGGACATGCATGGAGTGATCAAGACCGAGGAGGAGCTACAGCTGTACATCGAGAGACTGCAGGTCGGTGAATGTTGGGTTGAAAACCAAAAAGTTGTAACTTATACCTAGAAAATTGTCATCGTACAACTGTGACATCTACTATACAACATGTACAAACTTATTATCTGTAGCAGTAAATTCTTGATTCTTTAGATTCGTCATCGTGCCTACAAAGATGTAATAATAAAACCAATGGTATTAAATTGTGTGAATGGAACCATTACTTACTCTGTTTACTAAGGCAGTTAAATTGTAAATATTTAAGAATCTAATTACAGTCAGAGTAAACATAGTGGGTTGGTACATCTAAACATCACAGGAAGCAATGTTGCCAATAACCATCGGTTACAGTAATCAATAAGTAATACCAGTTTGATACCTCAACTTTAAACTGGTGCATCTGTTTCAGAGTCAAAACAAATTTTTCCTTATTCACATGAGGTATTAAATAAGTTAATGATCTATCAAAAGCCAAAAATTTCTACAAAGTATAACAAATTGTCTGCTAATTTTCAGAAGCAGAGTACTGTATCACAAAATTTAAGAACAGATTGTCTGAGTGGTTCCTGGACCAGGGCTTTTATTCAATTGAGGAATTTTTAGAATTTGACTTAATTAATATTTAAGTTTCAATATCTTTTTTGTTTTCTTTAAGACCAGTTTATTAGTGTATATTTTGACGTTGTCCATTATACTGTATGTGTTGAACATAAAAATATTCTTATTCTTAAGCTTAATTTATTGTATAAACCAGTATATATTAAATTATATAATTTTTTACCCTGACATTAAAACATTTATACAATATAGTACTTTCAAATTTATTTTTCCCCACCCAGATTTGTCTGTAGAACTCAAATCATTTGAACACATCTTTAGGACAACACCATCCAGAATTGTCTTCTCTTAAATGCAATCAATACTCGTTTTAACTGACCATAAATAAATTTTACACAAACTCTACTCATAGTCCTGTTGCTTTTCCTATCTGCCCTTCCTACAAAGCGCTCCTATGTCGCAGGTGATGCGAGGCAGCGTGGACCACATCATGGAGCAGCTGTTGCGGCTGGGGCTGCTCTCCACGGCCCAGAGCGACCGCGTGAGCTCGCTGCTGAGTGGGGCGCGCGCAACGGAGATGTCGCTGCGGGAGGAGCTGGAGATGGCGACATCACTGCGCGATCGGCTGGCAACGCTGCGCCGGGGCGTGGTGCGCGTGCGACGGGACCAGCAGCGTGCGGGGTCGGTGCTGGACCAATGCGAGGCTAGTCTGTGCGAGAACCAGGACACGGTGCAGCAGGCCCTGGTTAACTGCCAGGTGAGGGGCACAGTGTTGATGTGCTGTGATTTTAATCTGCATGATTGTAATGTGTTTTGTTGGACCTTTCCTATCTGTTAGTAAGCTTGGAAGAATATCAGTAAGCCCTGGTTTTATTGGATTTAATTCAAAATGGCAGGTTAGTAATAAAACAAAAAGATGTGACAAAATCTTCAAAAAACAAAAAAATAATAAAATAAAGTCTTGATGATATATCAATTTAGCGGTTGAAAGTAACCTTTCCATTTCAAATCCTTTCATACAGCATCTAAGGTTCAACAGGGTGTCTAGCATACAGGTAAAACAGTAAAATCTCGATAGGTCAGGGAACATTAATTTCTTGGGAAGAGAGGGGAATTTTAGGTAATTTGTTGTAAAGGTTATAACATTATCATGCAGGAGAACAGCCCAGTATTTAAGGGGGGAGGGGGGCTTCAATCACGAAACATTTCACAAAATGTGAAATTTTCCGTGATTGGAGCCTCTCAAAATGCTAATATTAAATTATCATTTGTGACACCAAAATTCTGCTCATTAAAATTGCTTGATATTTTTGAACAATACAAATTGTGCCACAAATCAACAACTTCTAACACAGATTGAAGAGGGACAGGATTTTAAAGTTAACATTAGTCTTACGGGAGAAGCCAGTGACAGAGGCCCTCTCTTAAGTAAATTTTAGTCTGCTTTAAAATATACAATAACGATCATGAAATACATGTCATATGCTGTCAAAACATATAAACCCTCTTGTTGTTGTATTGAGTTATTGATTAATAAACTTGTCACTCATCAAAAGCGAATAGTTAAGAAGGGTTTGGTGAGGGGAACATTCACAGAGGTACTGGATTAGTTAGGAATAATAAACTGTAGTTTTGCTAAACACCTAGTTCAAGGTGGTAATCAGTTACTGTTGTAATCACTTACTATTATAACCAATTACTGTTGCAACCATCTACCATTCATAACATGTTACCGTTGTAACCAATTACTGTTGTCACAGGGAGTGGAGGAGACCCTAACAATACAGTGGGGTGAGCTGATGAGACTGCGCCAGCTGTTACACACGCTGCCATCACGCCTGCGCCTGTCCATGAGCCCGGTGCGGGTGGAGCGAGAGCTGGCGCAGCTACAGGATGACCACAGTGAGCTCACGGCGCGGTGTCGGTCGCTGTACGGCGGCCTGGCACAGCGACTAGCTCTCTGGCGGAGGTAGGAGAACACTCCCTCTGACATTGGTCTTTCCAGTTGGTCTTTGACAGTTGGGCTGTAGCCAATAGCATGGTCATACAGTGTCACTGATGCCAATTTGCCCTAGAAAAATATCAATCGAATGTTATTCCAATCAGCTGGTTTGGAGTTTTGGCAATGCAACAAGTCTACTATTGGCTGATCTTGGTTAATATCCCGGCAAACCATGCCCTCAACTGGCAACTTAATTGTTCACTGTTATAGGTTGTTTCTTAATACAAATATGCGACCATTATGATTCACTTTAATGATGAAGTAAAGAATATTTGCCAAGTTAGTGAATCATCCAGGGATCATATTCTACCTACACTGGTAGCTTCACCTGTGATGGCAAATGCCCAAAGTATTTATTAAATTACATAAACTGGCTATGAAAAAATAATGATTTTTTAAAATGAATGTTAGTGAATGTTCAGGGTTATTTTAAATTCTAAGGTCCCTGGTGGTTTTCAAGGGGGGGAGGGGAACTGGTCACTTAACAGCGGGAAGTTTTAAGTGAAAAAAATTTCAATGTAGACTTTGTTTTGAATATGTTATTTTTAAATATTTCCTCCCTAGTGACAGTGGTCTTAAATAATCAATAATAGAGTTGTAAATGCAATAGTGTTATTTCTAAAATCAGTCTTCTAATAATTGTGAATATGATTGTTCCAGATTCTACAGCCAGCTGGAGTTGGTTCAACAGTCGGTGAGGGAGACTGACTACATGATGGAGATACTGGCAGTCCAGGGCAAAGTGGACTACGAGCGACTGGTCAAAGCCACAGAGAGGCTAGAGGTGAGCTGTTGCGTTAGTTGGCATGAAAATCCGTTAATCTACCAACTGCAGTTAGGCCACTCAACACTTTCTGTTCTAGCAACAGAAATACCTTTCGGTGTTACCTCTTCATCTCCTCTCCGCACCTAATAATGATTTCGTCACGATTGTGCTTCCATCTGAAAGAGCTGTAAAGTAACTCCACAGCAATAAACTTCAAGTGGTATTTCTAGGCAGAACATTTCTTGATTAAACAATTTAACTTTACAGTTTTAGTGAATTTCCCCTATAGGGAAGAAGCTATTACCGTAGGTGTCATGGTAAGACTTAAGCCCGAGACTATGATAACTTTTTGTTTTGAGGCCCACAGATACCAAAAATACCATTCGTTCAAATTCATATATATATATATAGGTGTCCGTAGGCACGATAACTTTCATAAAAATGGTCCGATCTTGATGAAATTTGGTAAAAACGTGTAAGGCAGGGTCTATTTTCATGATTTCGAGAACCAGACAGGTCGCTCTATGTTGAAGGGGGTTTTGGGGGGTTTTGTACCCCAAATTTTTTTTTTTAACTTTTTACATGTAATTCTTTTTAAACCCCAACTTTTGTTTAAACCATTAAAGTTAGCTTAAAAAAACAAACGATTTGGTATTTTGATCATCGCTTTACATCAATTGGTTACCGAGATATTAAAAGTGCTAAACAAAGTACGTTGTCCAATGTTAATCTTAAGGAGAATAAGTAACATTTTATATCTCGCTTATTAATGAACAAATATTAATGAAACTTGGAATGTGGCTTCATCTGGTTGTTTTCTATTCCATAATAATATATAAATAAATTAATAAATTAAATATATAAATTAATAAATATATAATAAATTTTGCATAATTTTGTTCTGTAGTAAATGTGTTTAATTGTGACGTTTTAGGAGATGCATCCAAGAGAGATGGAATATAAGGTGGAAGTGAGATGAAGCATAACTGGCCCTTTATTACCTTGACAATTGCCTCAGTTTCTCGACCTTATAAAACACTGCCTTTTGGAAAATTAAATTATGGGTAGTGGCAGTGCGTCTTTTTCCAGATTTCTCCATTCACATGTATTAAAATAATTATAATATTTGATAACATGGTTCACACCTTATGGAAAGTCAGATAAATTCAGTGAAAATTTGGAAAAACACCGAAAAGTTAGGGAAAATACTGAATAGTTCATACAAGTCATCAAACATTTTTGATTTAATCATATACGCTAAGAACTACTGTGCAAAAATCAAAACATAAGATTTTTGTTAAATCTGTTTTTATGGTGCAAAGAAGAGGAGATGAACCATATTGGACAACAACAAACAGTAAAAATTAAAATAAACAGGAGAGCATGGACGGATGTGGGTAGATGGTGGCTGATAAAAAAAATAATCTTTTAATTATTACCTGTTGTAAAAAAAGTGTACATTCCGAGTTTCGAGTGGGGTAAAATGAACTTTTTTGGTCAGGGAAATCATTAACTAAATATAAGTGTGAACCATGGATAAGTATTGGTATTCAACAATATGTATTGCTACATATGGTATTGCTAAGTAAAGTTTTACGTAGTGAGTAAAATTGACAATTACACGATATATATATCAAATTTAAAATAAATTACGATTCAAATAACCATATCAATATTTGTACAATTCATTTGCTTGTGTTGTATATACAGTAGACAACAAGACCCATAATATGAGCCTATTGAATCGGCATCTTCATCCTTAATTGGTAGTGTATGTAAATTTGATGTTATTTCTAACTGTGAATGTAAAAACATTAGAAATAATCATCATTTTTTTAAAATCCAATTAAAGGGACAAAGACTCCTACATTGCTTTACTGATGCCAGCACAAGCAAGAGCCATATCAAAGAGGTATGTCAGATACAAAACAATTAGCGGTGTTCGAGTACTCGAAGATTTTAAAATTACTTGAAAGTTCGAATGAGTATTTCCCGCCGATTTCCGGACGATCGCTAACGATTGCAACCGGCCAAAACGCGTAGTTACGGCTGCAAAAGACGATCGCATCACGTAAAATCGCCCGAAAATGACGATCGGACCACGTAAGTTCGGCCTTAAATGACGTCGGAAAACATAATATCGGCCAAAAATTATGATTGGATCACGTAATAATGGCTGAAAATGACGACTGTATGTATAATATCGGCAAAAGTGGCGACCGGGCCACTTAATATCAACCGTAACTAACGATTTCGTCATCTGGTTTGATTGTACCGGCCAAAAATGTGTATTGCTACTCATGTATTAGTTAGCAACCATGTTTAGACTTTCAAATCTGGAGTGGTATCTATTATCCCATTAATATAATCCCATTACACTATTTTAAACTACAAACTGATGGCAAATACAAATACTCGCTCGAAAATAATCGAAACTCAAAAATAATCGAAACTCGAAAATAATTGACATTACTCGACTCGATCAAAAAAATCACTATTCGCACACCCCCAAAAACAATTCAAATAAAATCTATGTACAATTCCAATCCCATATTAAGTAGATTGGCTGGGGAGCAGGGCACCTGAATCTATTCTAATAATTTAATAATTTTCCTCCATAATATTTTTTTTACAAATCAAATAACTGTGCAGTATTATTAGGTAAATCATGTATCTAGTCTATTACTTTTTTGAGTTTGCATTCCAACACATTTATTTTCCTTACAAAAATGTTGCCATTTGAAATTAGGTTTTTTGTCTTGTGCTATGATAATATCATGAATCATTTTCCCTTTCATTCTCCACACAATTTCTTTCTCATGGGCTAAATTTACTTGAGGTCCTCTTAAATCACAGACTGCCACATCCCAGCTAATTAAGGCTGGCTTGCCCAAAAACTGTCAGGGTGATTTAGGATTGTGAGCAGCGTCCCACAATGCTAATTATGTTTAATTAACACACAATTGAACACACCTTAGAGCTGTTTGCTGGCAGTGCTAAAGTTACATTAATGCAAAATCTTGTTGTGTTGTCATATTCAATATTTCTTTTCCAAATAGAGATCTGTTTTTATTTTTTCATTTTAAAACTGATAACTTCTCAGGTACAAAACATTTTAAACAGTTATTCACAGTAGGGTCATTGAAATTATGGTCTTGCAAAAATATATTATTGAGGTAGAAAAAAGAAGGCTGCATAAGTCCATAAAAAAATTGTTCATGATAAAAGTAATTGAATTTACAATGCATTTTAAAGATAACATTTAAAAGGGGAAACTCAAAACTAGCTACCCTTATCATTAAAAAAATGTAAGTATGATATTTTGAGTTATAAATTATTCCTATTTGAAAAGTTATTTTTCTTGAATTTGAAAAGACCACTAAATTATTTACTTTGCCTTCCCCAAAATTAACCGATTTCCTTCATATTTGGTATCAAAATAATCAGGCGATCAAAACACAGTGCGAGTTATATTTTGTTTTAAGTTTTTATTTCAATTTAAAAAGTTTGCATATTGACACTGGGGTCAGCAGCAATGACTCACCGGCAAAGGCCGACGCGTGCCCATACCCGATCTCACACAATAGACCCAAGGGGTGAGGGTATTAGTACAGTCGACTGGTTCCGCATACTCCTGGGTTTAAATAGACTTTAAATATAACTCACTTCAAAATATAATAATTAAAAACTAGTCAAACCGTGTGGAATCCCGCACTGCAAACCAAATCTTGTCAGCTGATCAGATGTTCTTTTGTTTACATTTTCGCTTCTGTCAAAACAAACTATTTCTTTATTTATCTTTTATATTTTTCAAAATTCCGAGAAGATTTTTTACATTTTTAGACCATGGATCAATTGAACATAAACAATTGAATGGTGCAAACCTCAACCTCAGGTAAACTAATATTTTGTTAAAAGAGTCATTTGAAAACTAAAATTTTATGGAATTTTAAAACAAAACAAAAGAATCTTACCAGATATGAATGAATAACCGGTGAACTGTCAAAGCAGCACTTACCCATGGTAAAGTATCAACAAGTGATTTGTTTGAAAACAATGACTAGAACCAATGTCATTGAATATTGATTGCATATAGAGTGAACGAATCTTTGTCACCCACAAAACTAATAAAGTATCACCGAGCATGGCCTGTGGTCTCCCTGGTACTTTCAACACTATCAAAGTTCAAGATCAGTTGTGCGAATGCAACAAATTGTGAATTTAGTAGTAAGATATTTGCTGGTGTCTGTAAACCTTAGCCTTCTAATATCCAGGCCCTTTTGATAACTAGCACAATTTCTTTATAAACTTGATAGAATTAGGGGGAAAATGTTTAGTCAGTTTTTAATAAGATCGAAATATAGCTCGGGGTGTCTACCAGTGAGGCTCCACTACTACATTGTACCAAAATTCATTTGCATAACTTTTATTAAAAACTTAAGTTTTGAAAAAAAACAATACATAACACAAAATCTTGGACCGGGAAAATATTTCCTTGCTTTACATTATTCCCTGTCTTATAAATTAGGTTCCCTCTCTGATATTAGGTTTCTTAAAAGCAGAAACATCTGGTGCCTTTTTTTATTATTTTATTGTAAACTGTCCGATGAAAGTATTTAGTTAAGATAAATTCAGTTTGTAGCGTCTTGCTGAAAGCCCTTAATATTTGCATAATAACATGAAATATGAATTTGGTTTAGCTGAAGCTTTTGACGGACAATACCATCTTTAAAAACCTTTATCGCAACAGGTATTAAGCTAGAAGTTTGTATTGAGACTGGATATAGAAAAACAGAACAACTGTCAAATAAAAAGATTAGAGAAGAATTGTTTGACAAAACTGAGATTTATTACATCATTTCTATTTCTTTGTAACCCTCGGAAGAGAATGAAGTGATGAGAACTGAAGTGTTGAAATGTATCTATCTATTGAGAAAGCTGATCAGAGACTACATACTTCTGTAAGGGGACAAAAGTGCTACGAGTACTATACAATAGTGGGGTAGGTTTCACACTTTATGTGACACTAGGTTATCTGCTAGTATATAAATAATTCTCCAACCTGTTTATAATCCTCATGATAATCACTACATTTTTAGTATTTTCTTTCAATTCTGTTATATTCACTAAATGTATTCTAAATCAAAGCCAGACTTTTTAATTATTTTACCATTAGTGTAAGCTTAAAAACAAATATTTTGGCATTTTGAGTTTTTTATCTACATAGTGAGTTGATGAGAAGTGAAGGTGCTAAATACGATGGTACGTTGTCTAATGCTATTTTTAAGGGGGAAAAATACAACGCTATATATAAATTTGGCACAGAGATCCCTCTACCGCCCTAAAAAAAAACTTTTGGTAGAGAAATAATCTATTCTAAAATTGATTTTTATATTTAAAATTAAAGCATGTAACAATGTTCTGTGTATTTAGGGGCCGCATACAAATATCATGTATGAAACACATTTTTTTCGTAATTTAAAACCCCTTCCTCCTCAATACAACACTTCAGCATACCCCCCCTCCCCTCCCCTCGTGTGATACATAATATTGTCATAATGTATTAAAAAGCTGAAATTGTAAAAAATAATCTTATACATAAATTTCCAAAGATTTAAATAAAATAGTATTTTAATGAGTTATTGTTTTATTGTTTTAAAAATGAATGTGTTATACCACTTATAACAAATTTATTAACACATTCCTAACAAACCTTGGTCACCTCAGTTAAATAATTGATGATTCGGTATTAAATAATTTTTAAAATTTGTGTCCAATAAAATTAAAAAAAATGTTTAACAAATAATTTAAAAAGTTCTAAAACAGTAAAACTATAGTCCAAAACCACAAAATAAAAGTGTTAGCTTAAGTAAGATACCATAGAGTCAATCGATAAAATAAACTATCCCAGCTAAAATGTAACAAATTAAAGTAACAACTACATTAATAGAAAATAACATTTGGTATAAAGGGTTCAATAACCTATGTAAATATCAAAGAAATATTTTAAAATCACTGACATGAAATCATAAAAATGACGTCACATTTTTCATTTTAAAAGATTCCTCCCTAGCGTTATATTTAAAACTATGTAGTTGTGTTAGTACGAAATGCTGACCCAGAACCCCCCCTTCTCTAAATGACGCAGTGTTACGCCATACCTACTCTCCCCTCTTAAGTGCATTATGTATTAGCTTGTAGGGATTATTGCCCTTAATCTTGCTCTGCTTTGCTTTGCCTTGTCTGATTTGTTTACTGCTGAGGAAAATAAAACAATACTAGAGCGCCCATTGCCCGAATCCGAGACCATGTAAGGCTCAAGGAATTTAGTTTGAAACTTATCACTTTCATATACACTAAAACAAGATTTCATATTAATGTTCGTTACTAGGTATTGGCCATTAACCCTTTGAGTGCCAGAGTTTTTCAGTCGTCATATCCCTAGAGTGCCAGAGTTTTTAACAGAGTATATCCAAAAAGTGCCAGGCACAAAATCAATATTTTGCAAGGGTTTGCAAAAAAATTAATAACTTTTTTATTTGGTAAGATATTATTATGAAACTTTTTTGTTTTGTAAGTTTAAAGTTTAGCTATAATATTATGCACATATATAATATTTAAAAAATACAAAATAAAAAATTTGAATACATATATGCATATGGGAAATTTCTTTTAATTTTTTTTATTTGTTTCAGGTAAATAAACATTGTTCAAATATAAGATTTTCACCAAATAACTACTAGATTTATAGAGGACATGTTTCACAAAATATTTCCTGAAAGTTTCATCAAATTTGGGCTGTAGGCGGACGAGTTATTTCCATAAATGTAAAAAAATATAAAAACGGTAAATTAGTACACAAGACATTAGCCTAACTTTATTCAAGGGTTTAAGTTTTATTACAATATTATTTCATAAAGCAAACTAACTAGGCCTCGTATATTTATGGAGTATATTTTTACCTGAACATATCCTGGAAATGTCCTGGAAGAAATAATAAAAAGTAATGACTTAAGAAAAATTTTCTATAACAACGATACACAAAATCAACATTTTACAAGGGTTTTGTACATAAAATCAATAACTTTTTTATTTGGTAAGATATTATTATGAAACTTTTTTTGTTTTGTAAGTTTAAAGTTTAGCTATAATATTATGCACATATATAACATCTAAAAAATAAAAAATAAAAAATTTGAATAGGTACATATTATACATGCGGGAAATTTTTTATATTTTTTCAGATAAATAAACATTGTTCAAATATAAGATTTTCACCAAATAACTACTAGATTTATAGAGCTAGAAACTATCCTGGAAATCACCTGAAAGAAATAATAAAAAGTAATGACGTAAGAAAAGTTTTCCATAACAACGATATATTATTGCAATGTATTTTCGGTAAGACCACCGACGACGATATATCGTTGTGAAGTATTTTTCGGATGTTCCGTGCACAACGATATATCGTTGCGTGGCACTCAAAGGGTTAAGGATTTACTAAAATGACATGTTTAGGAATCCCTGTCTTTTAAAAGTTTTTAGACATCTGCTGATAAAGGCAGTAAAAAGAAGTTGAAATAGATTTGTAAATTAATGTAGTTTTTATAATTTAAAGAGAAAAATATATCATATAAGTAAGTTTAATCTGCAAATATAAGGAAATTAAATTTTAATTTAAAAAGACAAATTGCTGTATAAAGGACTAAAAAATTGTGGATGTTAATCCTTGTTAAATGTCACAAGATAATTTTAATTCTCATCTTTAAACTATTACTGACTAAAGTTTCAAAACACAACCAAAACCTGCAAATATAAGGACAGTTATCTTTCATTTAGTACAAACCACATGTAATTTGGCCCAGTGGAAGTCTCAGACGGACTGTCGAAACAGTTAATTTGTGTGACTAAAATATAAGGATGGAACGTATGAACATAATTTAAATGTAAACTAAGCAGACATTTTGGAAATTTAAATACAACGTAGTTTTGCAGTCCCCCCCCCATGCTTTTGTTAAGGTGGAGATTTAACATAATTTCTCGTTTGTTGGTAACTTTTTGGAAAGTGATATTTTTCCCGAGTGTCTGGGATCAAGACCTTTATTTTGAGCACCCTCCCTTCATCCTGTGATTTGTCATTCGTTCTCACAATTTGCAGTTAAAAAAGACTGATATATTATAGAACAATATTTGTATGGTCAATTACTGTGATCATTCCACTGCACTCAACTTACATAAATTTAAAACTTAGAAACTTAAATTTGTTAAGCTATTTCCAATGGTGACAACAAAGATTTCTCATAAGGTTTTACTTTAAAAAATGCTTGATCAATATTCTAAACCCATTTTGGGGGAAAAACCTTCCACACCATTGAAGCCCTGCTTTAGGTCGTACAAATTAAATGACATAACCTAAAATCGATATATTTGATTAATATTAGGGGTGAGTGACTACTCACAATTCTAGTATTTCAGTCGAGTAATTGAATACGGGTACTAGACTCGACTCGGAAGTTTTGAAAATCACTCTAAAGTTCGAGTGAGTATTCCCCACCGATCTCCGGAGCATCGCTAACGATTGCGAACCGCCAAATCGCGTAGTTACGGCCGTAAAAAACTACTGCATCACGTGAAATCGGCCGAAAATGACAACGGGAAACATGATTCGGACCTAAACAAAACAAAAACCTAACTTGTGCAAATTACGGCTGGACCGCGTCATTTCGGCCGTAATTAAAGACGCGACAAATAATATCCGTTGGTAAAGTATCGGTTGTTGGTTGTAGTTGGTTGTTGGTTTAGTATCGGTTGTAAATGACAACAGAAAACATAATATCAACCAAAATGAAGACGGGAAACACAATATCGGCCAAAATTGGCCACCGGGCCACCTGGTATTGTTTGTGATTGGCATCGCGACAAATAGGCCCTACTATCGGCTAGAGATGACGACTGGACCGCGTAATGTCGGCCGTAAATAACACAACACCATTATTAACGGACAATTGCCAACAATATTATGTGGCCTGGTCGACACTGATGACCGATATTACGTTTGACATCGTAATTTTCGGCCGATATTACGTGGTCCAGTTGTAATTTTTGTTGATATTATGTTTTTTCGTCGTCAGCTAAGAAATTTTAAACCAGTTATTACGGGAGTGCTAACCAGTACAGCCAATATCAAGTAAACCGAAATGCTTATATGAAACGGATTTTTTTTAGTCCAGATTTTAATTTTAATCTATCTATTGATCGTGTACAAAAAATTAGGTATTAAATACTGAAAAGTGTCAGTATCGGTTTCGGTTGTATGCGGCCAGTCTACCATGGAATCTATCGCATATGTCTTGCGTGGCTGAGTAATCGATATTTTTACCGGTGAAGTAGCTCCACCACCACCACCGCTGCACCGCTGCCGCTGTGTAGTAGTCTCGTTCTCCCACGCCCCGGTCCCGGAGCAGGTGAGGTGATGTCAGCGACGACAATGAAATGGAAATGTCGGGATCAAAACAAACATTAGCCGTGGCAGCGGGAGCGGGAGTGACAGTGTTAACGCCGCGTGCAAATAAAAATCCCACTTCTCCCCCGAAACATTAGTTTGATATATCCGCTGCGCCGCGGGTGTACTCTTACATAACATTCTGTTGAGACGCTGCATCTGTTTCGATATCTTGAACCAGAGTTTCCGCTCTGGATATCCGAGGTGTTGACTTTGGTTGGCATCGACGAAATACGTGTGGATTTAGTATCGTTTGAAAAGCGGAACTGAGAATTTTAGAGGCGGCCCCTTCTCTTTAGATACAAATAAAGTGCCTTTCCAGAAAATAAATAAATTTGTAGGCTTAACAAAATGGAGCTGTAGCAGCGTAGTTAAAATTATTGCACATTTGTGATTGACTATAACCATTGATAATACATCCTGTATGATGTGTAGTCAATGCTATTATAGGTGTCACAAAAATCCGGAACTGGCTATACATAACCATATTCTACATACAAAAATTAATCGAAAATGTTCAGTAAAATTTTTTCGATTTCAACTTCGTTTAGCCGCTGTCCGCCATTTTGTTTTTTCACTTAAACATTTCTATTTCCATAATGGATTAATGTATCAAGTAAAAATTTGGTATGGAGCTTTACAGTATAAATGTCTAAAACCACAAAAACAATTATTTTTTTCCGACGTTTATTTTCAAAATGGCGGCCACTTTAAATTTTTAAAGTCAAATTCCATGAAAACTAGCAACTGAAACAAAATTTTACAAGATATACAATTTAAAGCACTTTGTAATCCAAATCTAATGACATTTTTACTGTAAAAATCGGTTAATAAATAAAAAAGTTATGGCAATTTTTTATAATAAATTTCAAAATGGCGGCCATATAACATTTTCAAAGTCAAATTCCCTAGTGCATTTGACCAAGTCCTTTAAATTTTATATCTTGTAAAATTTTGTTTTATTTGCTATTTTTCCAGGAATTTGACTTTGAAATTTGTATATGGTCACCATTTTGAAATTTATTATAAAACATTACCATAACTTTTTTATTTATTAACCGATTTTTACAGTAAAAATGTCATTAGATTTGGATTACAAAGTGCTTTAAATTGTATATCTTGTAAAATTTTGTTTCAGTTGCTAGTTTTCATGAAATTTGACTTTACAAATTTAAAGTGGCCGCCATTTTGAAAATAAACGTCGGAAAAAAATAATTTTTTTGTGGATTTAGACATTTATCCTGTAAAGCTCCATACTAAATTTTTACTTGATACATTAATCCATCACGGAAATAGAAATGTTTAAGTGAAAAAAAACAAAATGGCGGACAGCGGCTAAACGAAGTTGAAATCGAAAAAATTGTACTGAACATTTTCGATTTATTTTTGTATGTAGAATATGGTTATGTATAGCCAGTTCCGGATTTTTGTGACACCCTGTATATAACTTACTGTACTTGACAGTCTATATTAACGCTCAGATTGTATGCCCCTCAAAAACTGGTCTGCTTTTTATGAACATAAGGTATGTAAATGGCGCGAAACCGTGTTTACAAATTGTATCTTTCGTATTTAGGTTCTGAGGGATGTTGCTCCTCAAAATTAAACAGCTATTCACATTCAGTTCTCACAACTTCAAACATTTGGCGGACATAAACATTAGTTCACGTTTCAGCTAAACCGTGCTTGAAAAGCATCCAGACAGATAAACAGTTGATAAGAGGTGTTTAAACAGTGAACTTCACTGACAACATTGTGATTTGTCATGTACCTGGAACCTCATAACGTTTTTGGGAATTAACCTTTCGTCAGTAATATTTGTAATGGAATTACTCGGCAAACATATAATATACATGTATAAACTCATAGTATTCCAGATTTATATATTAACCTTTAACAACACAAAGAAATCACTTGTACGCTTAAAACAGAAAAATTGTAATAATTTGTTAAAAATTGGAAATTAAATGTTTTATTTTGTTCTTGTGGTTTTGTCTCATTTACCTTCAAAAGAACTCATTTTACTTTATACGTTTACTCTCATTACATATATATTTTTTGTTTATTAATTTTCTTAATCTACATGACAGCTGCAGGTTGTAAGTCGTCTACAATAGATATCCTTACTTACATAACATAAGCAAAATTCTTTAAATACAAAGTACAAACAACGGAACAGAATAACTTGTTAAGTAATTATAACGATTAACAGTCTTTATTTCACTAACTCGGTAATCAAACAATTATTTAAACACAAGTAATAATATCGTATATCAGTTCTGCTCCACGTTTTAATAATAAAGTAAAATTGCTGATTTAGGGACTTTCGCTAAACTTACTTCTCGTATTTTCATTTATTGTTTTACCCGATGGTAATCTTGTCAAACACCACACTGCGGACACGGACCGCCTGTGGAACACGTTGGCGTTGCGTGCTGTATTTACTTGCAAATCCCCGCATAAATTCACGTCGCTATACTGCTGTACTCTGTACTGCTAGACTCTACGCGTTACCGTAACATAGGCGCGAGGTAAGATGTACAGCACGAAGAAGAGCGGATGAGACTTGAGACTGGTGTGTCGCGTGCGGCGTGCAAGATACGGTATACGGTGGACAGCATACGGCAATGCTACGTCACAGCTGACGACTGCGCCGCGGCGGAACACCCGCCCGATCGTTCGCGTTGATCTCTTATCACTTATCACTTGATCAGTTATCAATACGAACGCTGTTCTCCGTGTACTACCGAAGGTTCCATCTTTGTAGCCGGTTATACGACTGTGTCGCCGGGTTGTGGGTGAATTATGTGAAGCACTGCAGAGTGCAGTGGTTGTAACATATTGTACTCGACGCGGCGCCGTGAACTACTGTATTGCGGAGCAACGTAAGTGTTTGTTATACTTCGAGTGATTGTTACGTATATTTAATTTTTGCAAGCATGGAATTTTGTATATGTTTTAGAGATGAATTCATTACTTTATTTCATTTATTTATTGGTTATTTCGTAATATTGAACTTCAACATTAGACTACGTAAACGCAAAACCAATATGATGTCTGCGTTTTATAGTAAGTTTCGTTTTATCAGAACATTTTTAATCCGCAAACTATATGTTTGTTTCAACGTATTTAGGTAGGGCTGGAAATCAGTAGTTTTTACTCTAACGATATGCCTTGCTTTTGAAACGAAAATGTGTTTGAGAGATATTTAACATGTTAATTTACCATATCTAAATATATTTGCTAACCAGCTAAAATTCTATTGTAAATAATAGTTCCAATCAGTGGTTTATTAGTGTTAGTAATTTACTTGACTCCTACACTTTCAGTTCAAGTGCACGAAGATATTCATCCAAACTGGTTTGCTATTTATTTTCTAGTTAAATCGTGTACAATACATATTGTCCATTTATCAATCTGATACTACTTGACGGGCTAACATAAGTTAGTTATCTGAATACAAATGTACTATTTAAAGCTTTACCACAGCATTTGTACGGTCAAGTATTATATTGACTTTTGATCAATATTTACTATTGATCTACAATTTTGTAATGTTTACTTTTTATTTCTATCTCTATATCAAAACATGGGTTCTAAATTCGTAAAGAGATGCGAATACTACGTTAAAACGCATTCATAGGTATAATACATAACAATTTTAAATAGTAACATTTCCTTCCTTAATTTTCATTTGACACTCTGCTCTTTTATTGGGCTTGTGTTATAAATTGTTCTAGAAAGTGTGGTAGTTCAATGTGGTTTGAATCACTCTCCCAGACTTTATATTTAGTGCCGTCTCTTTGTGTACGAGAATAGAAGCATTAGCCTCCAACGGCAGGAGAATCTAGATATGGGTCGTACATCTCCCTTAATATATTTTTGTTAGGCAATATTGTTTATCTCTGGAGTTCTGTAGTAATGGAGTTCTTTGTGTTCGAATTTATCACTTTCAGACGCAAAAGAATGGTTTTAAGTCACTGTATTTCGTTTGAGTGCGGATAGCATCTTCCATTTTGTTTTTTAAAGTCCTGCCACTACTTTAGATTTGCAAGTTTTAAGGCTCCGGTCTACTCTAGAGAAAAATCTGCGCCGCTGCGTAAAAATACAATGTTAAGATAGGGGAAAGGAGCGGTACGGAGGTCCGCAGGATTACTGTTTGCGGCTATGATAATTATGTTATCGATATAATATAAACGGGATTTTATAGAATAAACTTAATTCTACTCTTGCTCTTTTTTAGAATTTAAAAATAATATTTCTCTCTTAAGTTGTTGAAGTTTGAAAAAGCTAATTTTTGTATATCTAAAAGGGTTTGTAAATGCAACTCATTTAAATAAATTTAAAAAGTTAAAAAGCACATATATATAAGATGTATCTTTATATTTTAACAAAGTACCCTTTTTTATAAAAACATTTTATTTCAGACTGACATGTTTCTTGCGCTTAGGCCTTTGTTAAAATATGAAGATACAAATTATAATATTAGTAGCCCTAATCAATCATTATAACATTTTATATATATATATATATATATATATATATATATATATATATATATATATATATATATATATATATATTATTAGATTGAAAACAAAATTTCCAGAGTACCCTTTTTTAAACATTTTTATTACACAACGCGTTTCGGCTATAATGCCATTTTCAAAGTGTATAAAAAGTATAACCTTAAAATAAAATAGTAAAATTTAAAATGAATAAACATATGTTAAAATATAGATAAAGTAAAAAATAAATAAAAAATATACAGACAAATAGGGTTATCAAGGTAGATATATATATTAATGACTTACTATTTTTATTTGATTTTTTGTTTGTTAAGATTTTATTTGACGCTATTTCAGGTTCTCTTTCCCTCTTTATAAACACTGGAATATACTGTATTTAGATCTTAATAGCAAAACTGAACCATTGAATATAGAGACAATGATTTAATGGATTGATGAAAATGTTCTTAAACGAACTTTTATTTATTCATGTTGTATTCGCGCTCCTTCTAAGTTGAACCCGGGCTAAGTATTGAGCTTCAACCGTTCTTACAAACCCGTCTGTAAGTTGATTGAATATGAGAACTGTTTAGTGTTCCCGTCCGAGAACTGATAACTGACAGCAGGTATCAAAACTCGGGGCTGTCGTAACAGCTCGCGCCTCGGTGCGAAGTGGTGGTTTCCGTGCGTGTTGGCGCGTTATGCTCTCCTCCTGATACCTCCAGCAACGAGCCATTGTGATATTCTCTATTCTGGCTGGGTGAGGTCAGAGTGCCGAATTACCATTGCTAATGGTCGGCTATTGAAACGTTCCAAACGTTGTTGTTCAAGCAAAGTTCTATTGGATAATAAGCTCAGTGTTTATGGGATTGTTTCAATTGCATTAATTTCCGCAGTCGTTTGTGCCGCCTTGTCACAAAGCAGTAATAACACTTCTCCGATGTTAGGTCGTTGTGTATTTTTTTAACTAAAGAAATTGCGTTGTTAAGTGTTATCGTAGCGTTTTCACATTAATTGGTTCTTTATTTAGTTCGTAAACAAGGTTTTAGCTTTTATCTTAAAATATTCCGTTTCTTCGTAGACGTAATTAGGTCGACGAACTCGTACCTAATAACTGCTGATAATACGTGTCGAAATATGGCGCTAATGATTTTGTTATTCATGTTATTTTTTAAACGAGCTAAATTAATTTCATTCAAATAATTTGAACTACGCACCACTACATGTTTAACAAACCACATATTTAAGGGTAACAATATCCTTTTGTTCCTTTAAAAAAGTAGTTTTTACCATGAATTATTTTATTTATATTCGGATGCGTTTAAATCGGACTTTGGACACCCTCTTAACTGATGATAAACTCGCCAGGATTGGTGGCGGATCTACATTGACCAAAATCGTTTAATATCGTGCAAATGGGGGTGCGCCATTCGGCCGGTATGGCGGTCGGCCGGCAGTGGTCTCCAGCTCCAGCCATCGAGGTAAAACTACGCTCCAGCCGGCCCAAAACGGTTCGACCAATCAGAGCGGGCTCGCTGCAGTCACCTTGCGATCGAGGTGTCTTCATTCTCATGGTGACAGCGCTGACCATCAGGTCTACCAATATCGTTAAAACGACAAACTGAAATATCACAGAATCGATCTTCGGATTATTCGGGTTTATCTGTCAATGTTAATACATTTGTGACACTAGATTAATGTATTCACCTAAATTGGATGTTGCCTACGATGTGTTTCCCCCCATGCGACTGAATCGTCTAGGCTAACTTACGATTTTCGAATTTCACAACGATTCTTTCTTAGTAACAACCTATTTCAAGGGGTAAAAACATATTAAACAACACACTTTTACAAACTTTATCGAGTTTTTTATCAATAGACTATCAACTTAAATATCAGAAACACACTTTTAATGCATCTGTCAGAGATAGAATTTCAGACGTGTAGTGTTTTTATTTTAATTTTTATTGAGGCATTTCAATCCGCGAAGTTGGCACTTGTACTGTCATCTGTGTTTCTGCACCCTGCCAGTTTGGTTAATAATATCAATGAACTTTACAGTAGCCAATGACGATTCACGTGTAGCATTTTGTGTAATTTCATTGGCTAGTAAGGTTTTACTAATTAAGAAGCCGGCCGACCGCCGTACCGGCCCAACGCGGTCACTCCGTGCAAATAAGTAAAATACAAACAGCGGTAAGTTTACTAAAATCAAAAAATGTCCATAGCTCGAGGCATTCTACCTTGACGCTGTCTATTTTGCACTTTCTAATAACGCTAAACAAAAGATAGTTATTCTGATAGTTTAGAATCCCTACTAGTGGATTGTAGGGGTCATAGCCCCTAACCTTGCTCCAACACTCCGATCTCTTTCCTCTTTAAATGCTGAGTAAACAGTTTAAGTAGGAACACATGTCAGTTCGTAAACAAAGTAGACACTTAATCACATGTTTTAATGTAAACAAAGCAGACGTTTTTAAATCCCCATGGTTTTCTTATGGGGGATGTTTTACGTTATTTCTTGTTTGCTGGTAACATTTTGGAAATACTGCTATTTTTCCCGAGTCCCTGAAATCAAGACCTTTTTAATTTGAGCCCTCTCCCATTATCCTGCGATTAGCCAAACTCCCACAATTTTGACTTAAAAATGTCGCTTACAGAATGATATATAAAGATATTGAAGTTGATTTTAATATTAAAATAAATTTGATAACAAAACTACAATGTACATGCACACACGTGGTTTCCACCAGTTGGTTTGGTTGATCCATTGCAGCCTTCATTATACAACCTCATAGACAGTCTACAGTTGAACTTTTTTTCTCACTTTAAGCCTGGCGCGTCATCAAACAACATCGCAGCTGGCTCAGATGCTAATAATTTTACTGTTATCTATTTCGTCCAACTTCCTACTGCCACTTCCACTGCAGTTGCAGGTGTAGGGTATGTCCAACCATCGCCATGGTTAATTCACTACAATGGTCCACCTTCTACAGCTCCCACTTTGTTTCTGCCACCCTCCTACTACGATTTCCACCTTGGTATCAGGGTCTTCTTTCTATGGTTCCAACTGTCTTTCTGACAACCTCCTACTACGACTTCCAACTTTGTTGCAGGGTCTGTCCGAGTCGCTGGGCGAGCGCGAGTCGCAGCTCGAGGGTCTGCGGGCGGCCGCGGAGCCCCTCCAGTCCTCCTGCTCCCCGGAGGTGGCGAGGGAGATAGAAGCGGCGGTGACGGAGGTGGTGGCGGCCTGGGAGGACACGGTGACGTCGCTGCAGGGGCTCTGCACCCGGTACCAGCACGCGGTCCAGCTGTGGAAGCAGTACCGGGAGGCGAGTGAGGCCATCGGCCAGTGGGCGGACAACGCTGCTGACACCGTTGACGCCGCAGAGCCTCAACAAGCTGTGCAACATGTCAAGGTAAGCTGATAGTTCAGAGTGTTGAGTGTAGATGGTGTTGTGTGACGTGATAACGCCGCGAGTGTTTCATCCGCTAGATAGCGCTGCTTGCTGCTGCTGTGCTACACTATTAATGCAGCACCTCGAACCTTAAAAATTAGTTTTCTCAATCACAATCTAATGGTATAAATATTGTTGCTCAAGCTAGTCGAGAATACTGTTTTTTTATTAAAAGAAATTAGGCTTCACGCGGCGTGACATTACTTTAATAAGTCTCACTGAGAGCGACTGTTAGTACTGAAATCGGTTAAAACTTATACTAATGGAAATATTACGTTCCAAAGAATGTAATCATGTAAATCTGATTACTAGAATAAGATAAAAGCCATTTTTAGCGAATTTCCCCTATAGGGAAGAAGCTATTACCGTAGGTCTCATGGTAAGACTTAAGCCCGAGACCATGATAACTTTTCATTTTGAGGTCCCCAGATGCCAAAAACACCATTCGTTCAAATTTTATATATGTGTATACATATATATATATATATTATATATATACGTGTCCGTAAGCACGATAACTCTCGTAAAAAAGGTCCGATATTAATGAAATTTGGTACAAATGTGTAAAGCACCATTTATTTGAACGAGTTTGAAAATCAGACAAATCGTACCATCCGAAGGGGGGTTTTTGGGGGGTTTTGTACCCCAAAAATGTGTTTTTTGGGGTTTTCACATGTAATTTTTATTTAAATAAAATTTTAATTTTTACCATTGAATTCAACTTAAAAAAAACAAATAATTTGGTATTTTTATCATTGCTCTACTTCAATTGGTTACCGAGATATTGAAAGTGATAAACACAGTAGGTTGTCTAATGTTATTCTTATGGAGAAAAAGAAAAATTGTGTATCTGGCTTATTTATGAACATAAACTGACGAAATTTGGTATATGGCTTCATCCGGTTGTGGTTTATTGTTTTTTGCACAAAAAAACAATTTTTCGCCTATGGTTCCTGTTGCAGCAAACCTAGGTAGTCGGTCCCCATGTTATTCTTATGGAAAATACTTAAAATGTTATATATCGCTTATTTGTGAATATATATGGATGAAACTTAGTATGTGAGTTCACATACATGAGTTCTATTGATATTTGCATAAAAACCCATTATTTTATGTGCATTGTTGCAGCAAACCTGCGTACTCATCCCCAATGTTATTCTTATAGAGATTAATCAATATTTTAAATATCGCTTGTTTGTGAATATATTTATTATGAATTCTGTTTGTGTTTTGATGTGTTATGTTATATATTCATTGGAAATTCGCTGAGTATGCAGGTTTGCTGCGACGGGGGTATTTATCTTTGAAACAAGTTTGAGTTTGCGCACAATCGAGACCGCAACGTGACTTCTATTATGACTATCTGTAACCAGCTGCTAACATTATGGTTGATTAAAACTTATACAATTGGATGGTAAAAAAACAAATATTTATATTTTTCTTTATTTTGAATGTGTTCAAATAAAAAAAATCTTTTGTGTAAAAAATAGTTGACGTTTTAACAAAACATAAAAAGTAAACACTAGTGCCGGTAGTTATTTATTTGTATTATGGAAATTGGTTTGATTTGTTTATGGATATTGCCTTTCATTGTCTCTAACCACTTGCCTACCTGCTAATTTTGAAAACAATTAAATAAATATAAGCGTTAACAATATTATAAACCTTGTCGTTACAGTTTTGAGACTTGCTGCTCATGTTATGATTTACCTTGTTTACTATACAAAAAATTAGGCATTTATGTTAATAAAGGGAAATAAATTAAACTAGAACAAATAGCGCTAATTAATTGAAAAACAATTTAATTCTTTATTACACATGGCTAAACAAAATTAATTAATTAAGTTTTTTGTCGAATACCTGTGAAAACAGTAGCTGAGACAGTGGTTCTTTTGGCTGAAGGTGGACTTTCAACCATATAAAAAACAATACAGAAGTAGAAACACATGTCAGTTCGTAGCCAAAGCAGACGTTTTTATATTATTTTATTTATATTTGGCAGAGAATTATTCTAAATCCCAAAAATAATTTCATGGTCTAGATCGGTCTGTCTCCGAGTATTCTGCCGCTCCTTGAACTCGGTTTGATTATTAAAATTAGTTCTATTACTTTTTTACAATTGTATATTGTAAATGTATATTATGTTCGATTCACCATTTAAAGCTGTAAAATCTGATATAAAGATGTAATAATTATCTCAGTTTGTGTGTGATGTAGCGCTGTTATGTCGTTTGACATCGGGGTCTCGCGGATATTGACTCTTTTGAGACCCAGCGGCATTAATGACGGCACGGTTTTCGGCTCTTATTAGCATTACAAGGCGCTGTCCATTTATATTTCATCCGAGGGAATAACGCGGTTTAACAACTATCACTCTAGCGATATTTAACGCTAGGTCCTGAAGACAACAGAGTTGAATCGGAATTTGGAATAAATCAACAGTGTTCTTTTAGAACGTAAGATAAACTTATCCTTAACTCCGTCCTCCAGTAATTTCGGTGACAAGCAGATTCATATTACCTAACCTCACCTACTGTTGCTACAATCATTAGTCAAATGTTCTCGGGCGCTACACTTGGGTACACAAGTTAGTCACACCAACAACAGACAGCACAACCACGTGAACAGACAGTCGCACTTCTCATTCGATGTGACCTACAAGAGAAATGTCAAAATACCCCCGTTGCAGCAAACCTGCGTACTCAGCGAATTTCCATTGCATACTATATGTCTTAATACCACATAAAGCCGCAAACCAAGTTTCATAAAAATATCTTCACATATAAACGATTTTAATTATTGTCTATAAGAATAGCATTGGTAATGAGTACGTAGGTTTGCTGAAACAAGGAACAGAAACAATTGATTTTTATGCAAAATATAAATAGAATTTAACTGGGCGAAGCCACATACTAAGTTTCATCAATATTCAATCATAAATAAGAGCTATATAACATTCTAGTTATTCTCCATAAGAATAACATGGGGACTGAGAAAGCAGGTTTGCTGCAACAAGGAACAGAAAAATGGGTTTTTATATAATTATCAATATAACTCAACCACGTGAAGCTACATACCAAGTTTTATTAATTTAAGTTCATAATTAAGGGAGTCATTACATTTGACTTATTCTCTATAAGAATAACATGGGGGCTGAGTACGTAGGTTTGCTGCTACGGGAATAATCAAAAAAATCAATTTTTTGTGCAAATATCAATATACCAGTACTACGTGAATCCACATACCAAGTTTCATCAACATACATTCATAAATAATCGAAATATAAAATTTGATTTATTCTCCATAAGGATAACTTTGGACAACGTACTGTGTTTAGCACTTTGAATATCTCTGCAACGGTTGGGCGTAGAATTACAATTTAAACACCAAAATGATTGTTTCGTGGAACTGAACTGATTGGTAAAAGCAAATGTGGAAATTACATTAAAATAAACTGAGAAAAAGCCAAAAACATTTTTCCGTAAGATTAACATGGGAGATTTTATGAGCAGGTTTTTTGGATTTTCTCCGCAACCACTTAACCTATGTTAATAATTCAAAATACTAAATTATCTTTTTTTTAAGCTCTATAACATGGTCAAAACCAACATTATTTTTTTTAAATTGTAGGGTAAAAAATGCAAAAAACTGATTTTTGGAAAATTTAAAACCCCCATAAACCCCTCTTCCCATGGTCAGATTTTTCTGGTTTTCGAACTTAAAGTCATAAATGTCATTTTACACATTTGAGCCAAATTTCATCAAAATCGGACGTTTTTTACTCAAGTTATCGTGTTAAATATATATATATATATATCTACACGATTAAAAAACTACATATAAAAACACTATTCGCTCAAATTTATATATGTATATATATATATATATATATATATATATATATATATATATATATATATATATATAGATATATATATAAATTTGAACGAATAGTGTTTTTGGTATCTGGGGACCTCAAAACAAAAAGTTATCATGGTCTCGGGCTTAAGTCTTACCATGGGACCTACGGTAATAGCTTCTTCCCTATAGGGGAAATTCGCTAAAACTGTATTACGAGTTGCAATGAAGGATACAACATAGTTGACTTATCTTAGTATGTTTTTCTTACTCAACAATAAATGTATTTTTCATGCAATTTCTTAAAAAAGTTGAAAAAATGATCAATAATTTTGATTTTTCTAAAGAGAAGTTTACTAAGGTAAATATATTTTCGAGTGGTTTTGGAAAATTTTAGTTTAATGATGTTTTTTTAGAGGTCATCCACTTAAAAAAGGTCCTTGACCTCATCAGGGTTGTTTGTCGAAACTTGAGTCACCGGGTGATAAAATCCAAGCGGCTGCGAAGGCTAGACAGGCTGTAAGGTCTCCAGGAATAAATATTGAATAATGCTAATTCTGGTCAAGCAAACAGCCTTTATTGATCTAGCCTTGGAAGCTCTCAGGAATACCTCTGGGGCAATAACTTGTGAAACATAGGGCTTTATTAAAAGTTACTAGGGCATACATTATACTTACACCGGGAGGATATAAACATATGTTTACGTAACCTCCTAATAACCTTCTGACCAAACAAAATCTGTCGTCTGCAATAGAATAAAAATTGGAAATTTAAGGCCAATCAAAGGCAAAGCCGTAATCCGTTTTCTGATTTTTTTCATGTACAGGAAATATTGCGAACAAATCTATATATGGTGGTTTTTTTGTGATTATAAAACCTTCAATTTTCGTGCGGCGGATTTCCCATTTGATGTATCTCCTATACCTACATGTATTTCAAAATTAGTATTTTAAATATACAAATTTACAAATTGTTCTCTTTTTATTTATTTATTGTATGTGGTTGTAAAAATAAAATGTATCGGAATATTAGTAACACTTACAAGTTTGCCTCTGTTGTCCATAAAATAAAATACAAGCACAAAATAATTATAGGGCAAACAGTTTACTGCTTTTACACTGAGAAGTTTAAGGGAAGTCTCGTAACAAAAAACGTATACAATAAAGAACTGATCTTGGCAAGGAACAGACAGTCTGGGTCGCACAGTTGGCAGAGAAATCACTGGGCTTAACAAAACATTGCCTTGGCCGAATTTGTTATCGAAACGCTTCAGAATGGTTCGATGAGTTTCATTGTTATTATTGTCGAAAGTTCCATAACACATCGTTCCTTATTTATCCGAAAACAAAACGCGTTTCCACATAACATGATATAGTTAATCAATCGCTTTAAGGGCATATCAATATGTTTAAGACTTATTCTTACCTCCAGAGCAAATCAGTTATTTCTTGAACGTAGTGCTCGTCATTTGTTATCGTAGGGACCTTGTGCATTTTATTTTCACGTAACTTGGTGTAGTTTATCAATAGTTTTATAGGTCTTCTTTGTTTATGCTTAAATCCGTTTGAATTTAGTCCTCAGAGATGCCTCTCGTAAACGAAGTTTACGTTGTGACAAACACTATTCTTAAACTATTACTTCAAAATATTTATTTTTCTAAACTACTCAAATCGTACTGCATTTTTTAATTACATGACTTCAAGAACGATTACTTAAACGATGTTTGAATGTAAAGAAAGTTTATGATAATGTGAAATGAAGTAAATATTGTTTTCCGAGTATGAAAACCCATTAAGCTCTGCCCGGAACTCAGCGGCCTCGCAACTCGACACCGTCTCACCCTCTTCCCCGAGCACCGGTGACTCAGGGGGTTGTTTGACCTTGGGTTGAGATAGCGATGTCTAGGTCACGGTCGAAGTCCGCACGCGTGCCTGGGGGCGGGGAGAGGAAAGAGTTTAGTGTTGTGCTAGTGTCAAAGTTACGGTTACGGCCGTGCTGTCAGTAGTTCGGCGACGCTTGCCGAGTGCGGACTTGGCGTTTACTAATAGTGCTGGTGCTCGACTTTTCGGTTTCGTTTAGTGCTAATATTTTGTATAAAGGGTTTTGCGATCAATATTTTTGTGACGGTATGAACAGTCCTGTTTGAAGGAGTGTTGTTATTGGAATAAACATTGATCAGGTATATTGGCAACATGTATTGTTAGTTTTTTAGTGCAGTTTTTTTACTAACAAAACTGCATTACTATTCCCAATTTTACATAATAATACAATCTGAATTGCATTATTCATATGTTTAAAATTTATGAACAATATTTTCATTTTCATGACATGACCAACTTATTTTAATTTGTTGTTATGTTGCTAAATGTCATTCATACGATTTTCATATTAATAATGTTAGCGACAAACAACTTAAAACTAATTTTCTAAATTTTCTTTTGATATTTTTTTACAAATAAAATACAATCTCCTTTTTTTTAACTAGGTTACTATACACATTATAAAAATATCGTGACACCCTAATATAATTTGACTTACCTGGGTTTCATACATCTACTTTAAATATGTCTCCCTATTTTAAGTAGTGAGCTATGAAATATTTCAGAAGATTTTATTTTTTTAAATGCCAATGCTGAGACCGAAATTGTAACCATACTTGGTGACCCATACTTTAATAGAGGCGTGTGTTACAAACACCTTTGACAATTAATAAAATTCCACATGACGGTTAGAGCTAATAGTCATCTTACTAGTACAGAGATTTATACGAAAAATAAATATCTTTATTGTTCCAGCAAAAATAAATTGGTCCACTTGATCGATAAAAGATATATTTTCTGCAGTTTAATGTTGTTGACTAATTTATTTTACCAAGTAAACTTCAGTCCACCTTTCACTTAACGTATGGGTATTTGGTTACGGTTTGGCCCCATGATGTCTATTATGATCATACAATCTTCCACATTGGAACTTTAACGTGTAATATGTTTGATAGAAATTCAATTACAAAACTGAGACGAATAACAACAATCCAAGGTTGCCACGTTGAACGTAAACAACTTGTCGGTTAATCAAATTGTGTTCCTTTGACGCAATGCCCCTTTGAAAATCATCTCTCACGGGAGAGATACACTTATGAAAGTGTCTGGAGCGAGGATGTAGTCCTACGCATGTGAGGAAGTCGTAGTGATAAGATAGAGATGTTCAAATGTTGGAAGAGATTATACTTATCGCTGGAATAGTGGTATATTTTTAAATGTTAATTGTCTAAGAATTGTCAAAATGCAATTTACGATCTATAGCTATAGTAAATTCTGATCAGATAGCATGTTGAAATAACAGCCATCTGATAAGGTTTTATCGATCACTGTATCCAATGTTAGCGATGTATTTAGTACAAATGTTAAAAACATTGTCAGTACAAATTAGGAATAAAATGAGGGAATATTGCGTTAAATCTAAAATTCAAGTTCTCTACGTTTCACGTACTTTGTTAATTCATTAAAACTAGTAATTCGCTGTGTACGACAATCCAAAACAATTCCTGTTGTTTTTTAATGATCCGTTAACAAATTAAAATAGCAGTCTGTAAACTGTGCAGACGTGAATATTGAAAAAGGCCGCTTGACGCTCGACACGACTCAGCGCATCGCATCGATCGAACCGTCTGCGACTCTGGTCTTCAGCTAGCAGCTGTCTTTTAAACTCGCATAAACCGAACCCGAGCCATTTCCACGTGCAAAAATTAGTTTAATAAATTAATTTAGCACCTAACTCTAAAAATCACCTTGGATAAACTTAAATAATTTTCATTTTGTAATATTCGCATTTATTGTGTAAATTGTGCCAATCTTTTTAATACTTTAGAGTTCGTTCCGATTGCAGGATTCAATTTATGTATATTGCAGTATGTGAAATAATAGTTTAACTATTATGCCGTTGATGTTTGGTAATTCGTATGCATAGTTTCGTATCTTAAACCCTATTTTTACAGTGTAATTAATGTAATGCAATTGAAATATATATTTAATATAACGTAACTCTGCACGTGCACAAATTATATTACTTTTAGCCTACACGTGGTCTCTACAGTAGCATCGAGTGTAAAATAACGTGGGCACGTTTCGCTTGGTCTCCTCTTGATTGACAATAATTTCAAAATTTAAGCAACACATGGATTTATTCCTATACAAAATGAAAAATGTAAATATGGTTTAAACGATGATCTGATGACATGTAGGCCTACACGTTAAAACTGATTCAAATGGAATTAGAACTTAGAACGACTTAATGTGGGTGGCATCCGCTGAGGAAGTGTAATTAATCCACTAGTTGATTAAATACAAACAACTCAGTGATTGATAAATCACCGGCTCTCTAACTATGCGGATGTTCGCCACAAATGATTATTTCCCCATCAGTATGTTGTAAGAAGTAGATTTATACTGAATTTTTGCCAATAAGTTGTACTGACTTTGCCAGTTCAAAAGAGTTGGGTAAAACTGGCGCATATCAGCAAAGCCAAAGCAACAACACAGAATTAAATTTGATTTCAGTTTCAAAGTTTGATAGTCACACTCGTCATACATATATTAATTTAATTTTTTTGAAACACATTAAGGCTCTGGTCTACACTACGGAAAAATCTGCGCCACCGCGTAAAAATACATTGTTAAAAGGAGCGTTGCGGAGGTTCGAGGGATCTCTGTTTGTGGTACGATAATAAAATTCTGTTATCAACACACTGTAAATGGGATTTGATAGAAGAAAGTTAATTCTACTAATTCAATTTTTTTAGAATTTAAAAATAATATTTCTGTTTTAAGTTGTTGTAGTTTGATAAAGTTGATTTTTAACGTTATAAAGGGCTTGTAAATACAACCAACAAAATATACATTTTTAGATAGTATTTTCTTCATAAATATTATATTTTAACTTGAATTAAAGGGTTGCAGCTGTAAAGTGAGATCCTGCAAACCCTTTCCTAGCGTTATGCGAAAGGGGTAGACAGGAGCCTT